>JADRCH010000271.1:676953-771233 GCA_019843965.1 Rhynchomys soricoides
CACTTCAGCAGGTCATCCTATTCGCAACTGAGTCCTGGTTCTTTATAGGTTATTTACACAGCACCAGCAGAAAATTCAGAAACTTTTTAAAAAACATTCTAGATTTTAATTAAACATAATGATATATTGAATATTTTCTAAAGGATTATTCATGACAAAACACACACACATACACACACACACACACACACACCCCAACAAAAAACCCAAGAGATCACAGGAAAGGCTGCAATCCAAAAATACTAAAAGCAAAAACTAAGCCCAATTTCTTTTTTTCTTTTCTTTCTTTTTTTTGGTTTTTCGAGACAGGGTTTCTCTGTATAGCCCTGGCTGTCCTGGAACTCACTCTGTAGACCAGGCTGGCCTCGAACTCAGAAATCCACCTGCCTCTGCCCCCGAGTGCTGGGATTAAAGGCATGCGCCACCACTGCCCAGGCAAATTTCTAAAAAGAAAAAAATTACGTATTTATGTCATTACCTTTCCCTATCTGTAGTCTTTAGTTAGTAAAGATGTGTTTGAATTTTACCTTTTTAGAGACCACACAAATTAGACAAACATTATATAAGAGTTCAAAGAAATAAATATAAAATAGTCCTACGACTACTATTATTAGAGGAAAAAAGGAGCAATTATTAGTCAACAATGGTGTGATGATTTGAATGTGCTTGGCCAGGGAGTGGCACTATTAGGAGGTGTGGCCTTGATGGAGGACTGTGTGTCATTGTGGGTGTTGGGCTTTAGGGCCTTCCCTGGAAGCCAGTCTTCTCCTGTTTGCCTTCAGAACAAGATGTAGAACTCTCAGCTCCTCCTCCTGCACCATGCCTGCCTAGATACTGCCAGGCTCCTGCCTTGATGATACTGCCCTGAATCTCTGAACCTGTAAGCCAGCCCCAATTAAGTGTTGTCCTTTTAAGAATTGCCTTAGTCATGGTGTCTCTTCACAGCAGTGAAACCCTAACTAAGACAAATGGGAAGTCTACAACTCTAACAAAAGGTAGTTAACAAGCCACTTGAAAACATGGCCCATAGCCATCCATTATCACAGTAATTCTCTCACCTGTGACTTCCCCTTTCAGTTTCAATGACCTACAGTCAATGGTAGCCCAAAACTATTACATGCTCAATTCCAGAGAGCAAATATATCTTAAGACTTTACTTATGAACCATTCTGAGAAGCATGATGAAATGCCCTGGTTCTACCAAGAATGTGAATCATTCTCTGTCCAGTGTATCCATGATGTTTACATTACCTGCCTTGTTAGTCATTTACCAGTAACTATCCTGATCTATATATGTCACAAGTGCTCCTTTAAGTAATCCTTATTTTACTTAATAATGGCTCCAAACCTCAACAGTAGAGATGATGACAATTTCATTACAGTATATTGCTACAGTTGCTTTATTTATGTATTTACCTTTATGTGCATTGGTGTTTTGCCTGCATGTATGTCTATGAGAGAGTGTCAGATCTTGGAGTTACAGACAGTTGTGAGCTGTGATTTAAACCTGGGTTCTCTCGGTGCCCTTAACCGTTGAGACATCTCTCTAGCTCCTAATTGCTTTATTATTAGCTATTGTTAAATTCTTACTTTGTCTAATTTATAAGTTAATTATCATAGGTATGTTCATATAGGCAAAGACTGCTTAGGAGGTACTCAAGGTCTCGAGACTGGCGGTCTTCAAAGTGTCCCCCCGAGGATAATACAGGCTACTATAGCAACGGTGTTCAATCATCAACTTTAATCAGTCAATACAAGTGCATGACAATTTAGAAGCTGAACAGTGAAACCAAAAAGAACTGGCCCTTCCTCAGCAAACAGCACTAGATCAGTCTCTTAAAATGGCAGTGGCAACTTCAAACATTTTAAAGCAAACATGAATCCTAATTGCAAAACATTACATCCAACCAAAGAAGGAAGGGCTCTAGAAAGTGGGTATAGAATTTTTTATAGAAAAAAAAACATGTAAAAGACAATCTTATATATAAAACAAATTATTAACACCTCCTATGGAAGGAAGTGTTTCTGTTCAGTTTAATTTCATAGGGTTATATGAGAACTCTAATTAAAAAGGACAAAAAAACCCAAAGCTCTGTGGAAACAAGAAAATGTGTACTGCAGGCACTCTGAGGGATGGTAGGACTTATTAGGCAAACAGAGCAAGGCGTTCTATTTAGGGGAAGCAACTCAAGGAAGAGCAAAGAGGTGGGGTGTGCAGACTTCTCCGGGAAACACATTGGGCAGGACTGGAAGAGGACAGAACCAAACTCTGAGGCTTGCACTGTCTGGCTGAGGCACCTATTTGGCAGTGGTTTGGGTTTTTGTTTTTTGTTTTTTTTTTTTGGCAATGGGAACCTTGTAGGGTTATTAATTTTTCTTCCAACAAAGAAATAGCAAAAGTACATGTTAGGACGAGAAACAGGCAGCATCACATAGGGCAGGATGAGGAGACAAAGATGAAAAACACTGCAAAAACTCAAAACTGACTCAGGAGCCTCTCTGGCCCCTTAGGACACCAGCACATTATTCTGTGCATCACAGATGTCCAGCAATCTTTCTTTGATTGCTTGCCTGAGAAAACTCTGGAGAATGAGACTGGGGTGTAGCTCGGCAGAGTAGGAAGCATGTGAGGGCAAGAACTGGGGTTCAACCACCAGGACTGAAAAAGATAAAAAGGAATATATATATATTTTTTTTTTCTTGAAGATTTAGGAAAATTTACTCTATGTTTTTTTAGAAAGGTTAAAAGATATGGCAAGTGTTATTTGATTTAGAACACAAAAAGCAAGGCCATCGTTTGAAGGGTGGGGATATTCCTTCAAGTCAACCCACCGACTGTATGTGTGGTTTTAAGTAGAATAATGTACCATGAAGGGGACTCAGAGACACGCGTTGATTCACGTGCAGTAGCTGGTGCTTTGAGACTGGGCAGCAGTTCCAATCCCACCAGTAACCTATTAATTACACAACCTTAAAAACAAACGCCCACAGTTGGTGGGGAGTCTTTGGGTTTTTTTGTCTTTTCAGGTAAATCTTGGAGTATTTTACGGATAAGAAAGGTGAAGGCTGAGGATGTGGTTTGTTTTTGCTTAGCACACACCTGCCCTGGGCTGAGACAGAGGGATTCCAGGCCAGCCCTAAAAACTTAGCAGCACTAGGTCTCAAATAAATGATTTGGAATTACCTACCTCAGAGATAGAACTCTTGCTTAGTGCTCACACGGCTCAGGGCTCAAACCCAAGTATAGAGGTGGTGAGGTGCAGGAGCCACACTATATTCCATTACTTTTTGTAATTAGCCTATTAAATCTCAGGTTTACATTAAAACATACTTGTAATATTGTATGTTTGACGTACTGAAAATTCGGTTAAACTACGTTTCTGTGGGACATGCTTCCACAATCCCCCACAGTCTCTGAGTTCATAACTAGTCCAATCCTTGAATTATAAATTAGAAATAGTTTGCAAGAGGGGCCTATGAATGCCTAGAATTGGCCCTGCATCCATGAGCTCCACTCCCTCTCCCCGCCCCCCTCACGTCAAACAATAGCAACCTTTGCTTTTGTACTTCTGCATAACGAATCGAATCGCTGCTCTAGCTTATAGAAACCCTAGGCAAAAGTGCTCTTTACCAGAAGCAATCACGATGGTTACTAACAAGCTGGAAAATCTTCAGTTTACCCTTCTTCAGAGGTAGTCTGAAAATTCTGCTCCGTTGGTGACAAAAACTTACAACACAAACCACACAGCACTCCAATCAACGCAAGGCACCGCGAGGAAACTTACCTCTTCTAATTCTACAGGGCGTCTAAATTATGCATTAAGGCAAATAAAAATTTCCATCATTACTCGTTTCAACCAAGTTCAAATGATACTAGTTAAAGCTACCTAATTGTTTACCATTAAAATACAAGGAAATTACGTTTTCCACTTTTCATTTGAAGATAAGTTTACAGCTTTCGGGGGTAAGGTCTCAACATTTTACACTTGCTTTAAAACTGGTTGCAACGATCTCTCAATTTCGCCTGTCAGTAGAAAAACGACGTCTGGGCTCCGGGAAGTTCAGGAGTTTAAATGTGATTTGACAAAACTGTCCGGTTTGGAGACCGGGCCGGCGATGTGCATGGGATTCCAATCCACCGGGATTCGGCTTTGTATCCACTGTCTGTTACGCTCGGAAAACGCGTGAAGTCGCTGCATCCCAGCAAATATGTTCAAGGTCTGCAGAACCCCGTTCCCCACTCTCCCCTCACTTACAGGACGACAGCCGAGCGCTGGTACGGGTGCGAAGCCCCCCCGCGGAGCCCCGGGGTCCCAGCGTCACCCGAGCCCGTGGAGTCTCGGTGGTCTGGAGACCCCGCCCCACGCCCCCACACGCCCCTCTGGGTCACCCCCTCAGGCTCTGCTCACCTCCGTCCGGCCGACAGCTCCTGGGAACTCGGCGCCACTGCGGGGATGAGTGCCTCCGGCCGCAGACTAAGGACCGCGGCGCTTCCTCCAGGCGGGTCCCCGCGGCGACGCCAAGCCAAACAGGGGCACCGCGGGAGGCTGGTGCGTGCCCCCGGCGCCCGCCCCCGGAAGGTCACGTGGGCCAGAGCTTCGGACTCCCCCTGGCTTCCCAGAGGGTCTCACCGTCAGCAAGGTTCCCTCAGCGCCTGTGCTCCTCTGCGCCTGCGCCTAGCTCGAGGCTCTCCCATTCAAACTGACAACGCCCCGCGTCTTTTGGACCGGCCAATGCCACCGGAGGGGCGGGGCTAGGCGGGTGGAGGGCGGAGCTAGGCTAGCCAGGGCTCCCCGTGAATTTGTGTCCCCGGACTGTAGCGCTTCCTTCTACGCTCCGGCTAGATCCTCCGCCACCAACGAGAAGCTTATTGTCCTCGAATTTCTCCTTCAGATGCCGAAAAGTGGAACAATAAACATTAGAGTTCAAGCTGGGTCTAGTTCAGACTTTGAACCCAAGAGCCCCAGTCCGGTGCCTCTTTCCCTGCAGGCTCAGTCCCGCCCTGGGAAAGTCTTCCAAGAGGCAGATGTGAGAAAGAAAGAGGCCTGTGTGAAAGGAACAGAGGGTCCCGTGTGAAAGTCTAAACAAGGAGCCTCAGTTCTTGAGGCTGTGTCACAATTCTGGCTTTTCCAGCTGTTGGGAAAGCAAACTTCTGACTGCAGGATCGCTGGTTCCCAGGAAAAGCAGGGCTAGTAAGTTTCATCAGCTTCGGCAGCTACATTCCCATTCTATTCATGCCTTCGTGTCAAGTTCGCCAAAAAAATAGATCTTAGCTTGTTCGTAAAATATTCAAACTAGAGTCTCTGCTGTGAAGCTGATGATGTTGGTTACATTATATATAGCCATTGGTTATTTCTCCACTGGAATGAAATTTTAATGTTTTACAGGGTTGGGCACCTGTTAGAGAAATTCTGGTTTCAGCATCTCTCTGGTGATGGCCATGACCACTATGCGTGTGTCATGGAAGACTGTTTAGTGTTAGCACCAGTCAGACCTGTGTGTGAGTTTCAGCTCTGGGCCTCTTCTGACTGACTGACCTTGAACAAGTTAGGCGTCTGTCCTTTGTAGCCTTAGCTTCCTCAGCTGTAAACCACAGATAATGAGCTCTCCTCTAATAAGGTCTGTCGTGACGTTTCAGGGGGTAAAGTTTATGATTACACATAGGTAAAGTTTATGTTAACACAGCTGCTGACACACCGAAGCTGTTCAATAAGTGGTACCCTTATTATTATCAGTGAGCACCTTTAATACCAGGTTCTTATAAAAAGCTGAATTAGCTGCTTGTACTATTTCAGAGGTAGATATTATAATTCCTCCATACTCATAAATTCTTTGTGGGTATTGATACAGTAAACTACAATAAAAGCATTTGAAATTCAACATAGCCAAAGTGAATCGTTCCTTTCCTGTGCCCCTTCTCTATGATTTTAGATTTGACTTTCTATATCTGCCATCAGCTATGTACATCTTCCTAATCACTTCGGTTGAACTGTCCTGTAAATCATCTTTCCAAACGCATACATACATGAGACTGTGCCATTCTTCTACTTGAAGACATTTAATGGTCAAAAATCAAAATCAAAAACAAAAAGAAAATAACAGGAGCTGGGTATTGTCTCACATACCTTTAATCCCAGATCTTGGGAGGCATAGGCAAGTGGGTCTCTGTGTGTTTGAGGCCATCTTGGTCTATACCAAGTGAGTTCCAGGACAGCCAGGACTACATAGTGATACCCTATCTTTTAAAAAAAGTAATATATATTTATATACAACTACTTTTTAATAAGTGTAGTTGAGAGTGTTTTATATACATATAATATATATCTCACACAGACTTCGAAACTGAAATATGATGTAGAATATTTAATATATTTAAAGAAATCAAAGAATGGAAATCTAATGAATCAAGGACTACAAAAACCCAAAACTATATATTATATATATATTATATATAACTATGTATATGTGTAATATATTTATATATATAGTTATATAATATTTTAATATAAAATAGCTTATACAAATATCCTCAGAGGACAAAAGGGCAGCAGAACCTAGCCCACACAGACTTTGAAATGCAAAATGACACAGGTAATAAAACAAGAGTGGTTAATATATTTAAAGAGACAAAAGCATGGATCAAGAACTGGAAAAAAGAAGACAAGAACTTGAAGGTTTTCAAAAGAATCAAGAATCCAGTGAAACTGCTAGTACAATAGGGAGTCAACTGAAACTTTAAGTTCAGTGCACAGCTTTGACAACCTGATGAAAAGTGACCCACGAGGTGCAACTCAGGAAACATTCTCAAATAAAAGAGAAATGTGGAAAATAGAATGAGACGCACATTTCCACCATTTCCAGTTAGAACCTAAGATGATGGGCTGGAGCAGTAGCTCAGCACCACATGGCAGCTTTACACCGCTCCTGAACGCCAGTTCCAGGGGACTGATGCCTTCTTCTGACTTTTTGGGGCATCAGGTATGTGGTAAACCAGGCAAAACACTCAAATAATTATCTTTAGAAAGTTTAATTCAAAAATAAAGGCTAGGAACACAGCTCAGTGGCACAGTGCTTGCTTGCCTGGCACATGTTAACTCTCAACACCACAACATAACATAACATAAATGGCAGGGCACAGTGGTATATGCTTTTAGCGCCAGCACTTTTTCTCTCCTCATTAAATTGATTATCTCAGGAATTTTGTCATAGTAACAGAAAGCTAACACTGAAGTGTATCCACTTGGCTAGTAAATGACAGAGCCAATCTGTCTCAAGGCTATGCTTTTGACATCTCTCTTTACTGTCCCTTACTAATTCAAAAAGAAGTCATAAGTACAGGCATATATGACTGGCTAAATTATTACTACATACTTAGTATTTAAATTAATTCTAAATATTTAGTATTTAAAGAACTGTTAGGGAATTAAGTGATCTAATACCAATAAAGACAACAATCCAAGAGAAAAGCAGAGGACAGGACCAGCTCTTTGCAATGGAAATTCCAGTGGCTATAGTGAGTGTCCACAGGCACTTCAGCTTCTCCAGCTTTTAAATAATGCAAACAGAACAGCTGGGACGATCTGGAGGCTGCCAGTCAGCAGATGAGCCCAAGTGATTTTGGCTCACAAGGTGCCGTGTACAAATGAACTACCCTTATTGCTCAAAGGACCACTTAGCAGGGTAAGTTGCATGGAAGAGACACAGGAGTCTCCTATGACATCCTGAGTCCAACTTTAAAGAGTTGGCTCACTGTTCTTACTCAGATGTTCTCCTCTGAAGATAATTCCTCTGTTTTATGATGCTATTATCAGTCTTAATTATGGGATTGCAAATGTGCCCAGAGGTCCCATTGGGCGCAGTATCCTAGCAACCTAAATTATCGTCATAAGGAATTCTTTCTACTCTCAGTGGTTACGCTCCACCTCAAATATTTGTCACGGATGCTTACCAGACATTGGCATTTGAACCAGCATGACTCCTATAGGACCTATACCTCACAGATATAAAGAACTATGTAAGTTGTTTTGTTTTGTTCTGTTGTTGTTTTTACAACAAGGTCTTGCTGTGGTTACTCTGGCTGTGCTGGTGCCAGCTATATAGCACATACTGACTTTAAAATTATCAAAATCCTCATGTCTCAGCCCTGGTAGAAGTTACTATCAAGATAAATCTCACTTCTCAAGAAGTCAGGTCTAGTCACCCTACAGATACTCTTGGCCTCCAAATTGTTGAGTTCTATATCTTGCAGATTCAACCAATTGTGTTTTGAAATACCATTCATATCTAGACTTGTAATTATTTCCCAGGAAACATAGTGCAGCAACTGTTTGTGGACCATGTGGTAGCTTGAATGAGAACTGCCCCCATATGCACATATATTTGAATCTTGGTCCCCAGTTAGTGGAAGTGTTTGGGAAGGATTTAGGAGGTGTGGCCTTGTTAGAGGAGGTTTGTTACTGAGGGTGGGCTTTGAGGTTTCAAAATCCCATGCCATTCCCATTTAGTGTTCTCTTTCTCTCTCTCTTCCCTTTTCCTTCCTCTCTCTTCCCTCCTCTCTTTTCCCTGTAGAGATAGGGAAGCCTGTCTCATGGTGGTTGTCTCAATGTGTAAGCTTTCAGCTACTGCTTCAGCACCATGCCTGCCTTCTGCCATGCTCCCCCATTGTAGGTAGACTCACCCTCTGAAACTGTAAGTCCCATTTAATGCTTTCATTTAAGCTGTCTTTGTCCTGGTGTCTTTATAGCAGTAGAGAAGTAACTAAGTAAGGCCATTTGTGATGTGTTTTTGAGTGTGTTGAAGCTTTAGTTTCATTTCTGTGGCTGTGACAAAATACTCAGACAAACTGCAACTTAGGAGAGAGAGGGTTTAACACACAATACCAGTTTACAACTCTGTCATTTTGAGGAAGTCAGTGCACAAATTTGAAGGAAGTAGTCACATCACACCCACTGCCAAGAGCAGAGAGAAATGGACACATAACTCTATATTGCTCAGCTAGCTTTGTCTACAATTGAACAGCACAGGATACAAACCATGGGAATTCTACCACACACTTTCAGGCTGGTTCTTCCAGGTCAATTAAGGCAATCAAGACAATCCCCCAAAGATGTGCCCACAGACCAAGCTGATCTAAACAATCCCTGATTGAGACTCTCTCCACAAATAGTTCTATGTTATATCAAGTTGATAATTAAAACTGAATATCACAGTTAAGTACTGTCTTAGGTAGGGTTTACTATTGCTGTGAAGAGACACAATGACCACAGCAACTCTTACAAATGAAAACATTTAATTGGGGCAGGCTTACAGTTTCAGAGGTTTAGTCCATTATAATCATGGTGAGAAATATGGTTGTGGGCAGGCAGACATGGTGCTGGAGAAGGATCGGAGGGTTCTACATCTTGATTTGCAGGCAACAAAAGGAGACTGTGTACCACACTGGGCTTGAGCATAGGAGACCTCAAAGCCCACCTCCACAGTGACACACCTCCTCTAACAAGGTCACATATCCTAATAGTGCCACTCCCTATGGGCCAAGCCTTCAAACACATAAGTCTATGGGGGCCAAACCTATTCAAACCACCACAAGTACAATAACCTAGAAATGATTCAAAATATATAGGAAGAGCGTGAGGATTACATGCAGGTACTACATCATTTTATATAAAGAACTTAAGGTAGATTTCAGCATCCCTGGAGGTCCTAAAATCAATCCCCCATGGACACTGATAGACAACCATGCCAATGTGCATAATTGGGATTATGAAGACGTTATTGGCTCTCTTAAAAATATTTGCACAATAACAACATACAATAACAACATACAAGTATCTAGGATTCTATTTATTGCCTACACTCAAAACTTGTTCATCTGCCACCACCTAACCACAGGCTTTGCTTAAGTAGGTTTTGTCAAGCCATCTAGAAGTCTTACAGACTTCCTCTCTCTCCCATACCAGCTTCAAAGCCCTTTGTCAGTCCAGATTTATTTTTTAGTGTCCACTATTACATGCCTGCAAGAGGAAACAAAGAAGGAAAAGCTATTTATTGAGCACCCATACTTGTTAGACATTGAAGAAGCTTCTTTGTCTACTTATCTCACTAATCCTCCTACAAACCTGCCTCCCAATTCTGTCAATGATAAAAAACCAGTTCAGGTCCCCTAGACAATTTACCAAGGTCCTCAGTAAGACAGAGCTAAGTATCTGATTCTAGTTTTTATTCTTGCTTTGTTTTTAAAAAAAATGTTATTACACATATTTATCCATTTTGTTACAGTGTGTACGTGGAAGTCAGAGGACAATTTGCAGGAGTCACTTCTCCTCTCTACCTTATGTGTCCTGGGGCCCAAACTCAGATCCTCAAGCTTGGCAGCAAGCTTCTCTACCCACCAAGCCACCTCTCAAGCCCTGTTTTGTCTTCTTTGAGACAGAGTTTTGTGTATCTCTTGAACTCACCATGTAGCTGATGATGATCTTGAACTTCTGTTCCTTCTTCTACCTCCCCAGTGCTCCCAAGTGTACATGACCATTACTGAGGATGAGGATACAACACAGGGCTGAAGTGGGAATTTATGGAGTCTTTGGAAAGTCAGTTGTGTTGGATCACGTGAAGGAGTGTTTTCCTGAAGCAGACACAGGTGAAAGGGTGCTCTGCTAAAGCAAGCACAATGAAAGGACATGTGATGAAGGATTCTTTGCTAAGGACACACATATATTATTCTGCCTTACATTGCATAGTTGAGCTCCTTTTGTTGGGACTCCATAGAGAGAAACACACCAAAAAACTTCCGGTGATATGCTGGTGGCTTCTTGCCGCTTCTGCAGACTCAGGCTGATTGGCAAAGTGATGTCAGCTGATACAGACTCATGCAGAGTTTTGCTAAGACAGACTCATGTGCTGAGGCAAGACCTGTGGAGGACACATGATGTTTGGAGGGAGTATAAATAGGGCTCAACAGACTGAGAGGGACTTTGCTTGTAGAGCTAGCTCTGCAATGCTTCTCAGTCTCATGTCTTTGCTGATCTTCACTTCATTGAGAGAGGCACAGCCGAGAACTTCTCCTGGTATCCCTGATGGTCCTGGTTTCTCCTGCTGACTTCTGCTGATTCAGCTGAAGCCTGGCTGTCTGTGCTAGGTCATGCCACCACTGCTAATTCATGTTTGCTATCCCGACTCTATCAAACTGGACTGCTGGTAATTTCTTGAAATATTTGTGAATGGATCAAGCTTTGGCTGCTGACCTGTGAACTGAACTGCTGATTTCCTGACAATGCAGATAAGATTTGCTCCAAAGAACCATTTCTAAACAGATCCACTTCCCCCATATCCTGTCTTTTCCACTACCTCTGGTGGGTGGTGGGCTAGAAGGGAGGTTAAAGCATTTAAAACCATTATTAAAAGTAGGGCTGAGAAAAAGTAAAACTACACAGGGCTTCATGCATGCTAAACAACCATCCTGCCAGTGGAGCTACACCCTCATTGCCCAATGCATTTCTTGAACTGGTGCTTTTCCAATCTCCTCAAGCACATGAGCTAATCTTCTCCACACAGCCCTTCCTCCCAGCTCTCATTCTCTCGCTTCTCTTCCCTACCAATAGTTTATGGTATGATAAATGTCAGTACAGAGATAGCAAGTTTTGAAGGTTCGAAGCAGAGGGCCCTGCCCTAGTATGGGGATGAGAGAAGGTTCTAGAGTGAGAACCATGCTAAGAAGGAATAAATAGGAAGGAAAGTGGAGTAGACACCTCACGGAGAGAATGGTGTGAAGAAAAGGCCCACAGTGGGCAGGAGGCAATATATTTGAGGAAGGGCAGGCCAGGGGTCTAAGAAAGAGTAAGTTTGAAAATCAGCTCCTTTGGGGAGAAGATTCTGGACATCATCACTCACTGTTCCCACACCTACCTAAACTACCCAGGAAGAGATTAATCCTGATCTTTCCATAGAAAACATGTTCTGTCTTTTTTTTTTTTTTTTCCACTATAATCTTAGCGGCATTTTGGATGAGCTGTTCAGTATACAGGACCATTCTGTGTCTTGCTTCTAATCCGGTCTGCAGGTATTAAATGCCAGCCTTTACTCACCATTTCCTGACACCTCTGGATTTGACCTGCCTTTCTTCTGAGTACCAATTGCTCTAGTTGCTGCAGGAGGATGACTGCCATTAAACTTTATAAGCAGTTTTGTTCCTCCATCCAGTAACCTTTGACTCTCTCCTTACCAGATCTCTTTCTAGTATAGACACATTAATGGTTCCAGCATTTAACAATTCCAATTTTATAAAATGAATGTTGAGTCTCCGCTACACGCCCAGGTAGGCAGAACAATCATGACAGGGATGGAGTGAACGGCTTAGTTCTAAGATAACAAGGAAGCTCAGACGGGAGGTGGAGGTGACAAGTGGAGAAAGGACCACTCCCCTAGTTAAAAGGGCCAGGGAGGGAGGGCTTTCCGAGCCGCATATTCAAAGACAGGAGGGTAGAAAGGACCAGGAAAGACCCAGAACTGCTAAAGCTTGACTGTCGGTGGGTGTGTCGGAGGGATGGTGGGCGGAGTCGGCAGCCTCAGGTCACAGAGAGGCTCCAATGCGCTGCTAGGGAGCTTTGACTGTGTGGGAAATAAACTCTCAACTCTTCATTCTTCTTGAAACACTAACATCTGAATGAGGTATATGAGCTTTATAGATCAGGTAACCCTGGTGCGATATATATTTCTCCTTGGTTTTCATTTATGAAGTTCCTGTGTGCCTTGGAGAGCAGGGATTTGTTTGTTTGGCAGTAATGGGGATTAAATTTAGGGCATCGTGCTTGCAAGGCAAATACTCTCCACTGAGGCACCGCTACAGCTCCCACATTTTTTTTTTTTTTTTTTTTTTTTTTTTTTTGGGAAAGACAGTATCTCATGAAGCACAGACTGGCCGTGAACAAGCAATATAGCTCAGGATAACCTTAAGCTCCTGATCTTCTTGTCTCTACCTTCCAAGTGCCTGGATTATAGACATGCTCAGTTTATGTGGTAATGGGGATTGAATCTAGGACTTTATGGGGGTGGTGGCTTATTTTAATCATGTGTATATGTCAGAGGGCTGGGAGTATGTTCACATGAATGAAGTTTCCCTTAGAGGCCAGAGGCATCCATCTCTCTAGAGCTGGAGAGATGGGTTGTTAAGAGTAACCTGATATGGTACTAAGACCCGAACTCAGAGCCTGCTGTTCTATTCCAGCCCAGAGGAGAAACTTCCTATCGAAGTCCTAAGCACCAAGAAGAGCTAATTAGATTACTTGTTCTGTTGCTGTGACAAATCGCCTGCTAAAAACAGTGTTAGAAATAAGAAAGGTGGGGTTTTAGCTCACAGTTACAGGGTATAGTTCATTGAGGTGGGCTACACATCAAGGCAAGACCATGAGGCAGCAGGTCACACTGCATTCATAGTCAGGAAGCAGAGAAAGAAGAACACTGATCCTCAACTTTTTAATCTAGTCTGGGACACCATACCATGGAACGGTACCACCCACATTCAGCATGAGTCTTTCTACCCCCATGAAACCTTTCTTGAAGTGTCTTCTCAGACAGACACAGGGACTTGTCTCCTAGGCCATTCTAAGTCCAGTCAAGTTGACACCTGAGAGTAACTATCACAAACTTTAAAAAAAAAATTATATTTTTTGTTTAGCAATTTGTTACAGTAACAATAGGAAACTAATAAATTACCAATTTGGGGTAAGGGACAGCAAAAAGCATAACTGTGATTCTTTCTGTTTCTTCTTCCTTGTGACACATGGTATAAAAGGAGAGGAAGCCAGGAGGCTTGTGGAGAGCTGTGGCGATGTTAAGATGGTACTAGGGCACCAACAGATTTTCACTCCCCAGCAAACATTTGATTTCAGGGCACTAAGGGCTCTTGACCGTGACATAATTTTACCTAAATGGTTTCCTCTTGAACAGCCCATGAATGTAAAAGGTAATGCCATTAACTCTCTCCTGGTGTCTAATTAGGTTTGCAGGGTGGCTGGACGAAGCTGAAAGCATGTTTTAGGTAGGGAGAGCTGATACGCTCTGAGCAGATAATTGTTTCCGGTACAAAATTGTCCAGCATCCTACTGTTTACACCTCTTAAATGATGACATTGCTTGAGAGAGGAAATAAATGCCTTCCCTAGGAGTTAACTACTTAATGCCTATTAAGCCTACACAAGCCTACTTTAAAAAGCTAAATGAGGTTTGTTTACCTTAAGTGTGAGCATCATTTCCACTTCCGGTATGTAATACAGAAGCCGATGTTGTCCAATAAAGGTTGGCATTTCAGCACCAGCTGAGCTAATACTTCATTAATCGTGGGGGGTTCTAATGTATTCTAAATGAGCTATGTCGTTTTGTTTGTTTACAAGGGTTAGGGGAGCATTGATAACCGACATTTTTCTACTTTATAACTTTGTAATACTTTATAACAGGTTTTCATTTCAAATCCTTAGTTTTTAAAATGATAGACTGAAATTGTTGAACTTTTGAAATAGTAAGATTTCTATATAACAGCTATATTTCTTTTGACAATGATAGGGATTAAATTTGGGATCATTGGGATGCCAGACAAGTGCTCTACCAGTGAGCTATCCCCAGCTCTTTTAATATTTGTTTTTACAGTTTAATTAATCTTATTCTGTGTGCATACATGGTATGGGTGGGTACCCTATGCCACAGCCTCTGTTGTATGATGGGCAGAAAACAGCCTGGGATTGGGAAGGGAAGTTTGTTCTTTCCTTCCACCATCCGGATCCTGGGAACCAAACTCAGGTGGTCAGGCTTGGTAGCCAGTGCCTTTACCTGGGCTGTCCTACTGGTTTCAGTTAATATTGTTTAAAGCTAGTATTTATAAGACATTATATGGCAAGCACTGCTCTAAACTGTATGCATGTGTTAAATCTAAAATAGACACAGCCCAACCCTAAAGTACTGCATTTAATTGTTTATAATGTTCCCAATATGTAGGTGGCTTAGGATAGCTCATGCTGGGGTGAGGGTGGAGAAGGATTTATAAAGCCCAGGATTTCTGTTCTGTAGGAATGGCTTCCATTCCTAGGTATGACTGATAGTACATGAAGTAAACACATTTTCTTCTTTTATTCTTAGAGGAATTGTGAAGAGCAGAGGAAATCCCAAGTAAATATGTATAATTGACAAATACTCCAATGCTTTCTCAGGCTCAGGGAATTGGTAAAGCCTTCCCTGGGGTCTGTGTACAAATGTTGACAGATTGCCTAGAGAGCATAGACTGCTGCTTCCTCCTCCAGATGTTACAGCCTGAGACTGCTCCACTACAGAGATTGCCAAGAGTAGCTAACCCTCCTCCTTGTGCTGTGCAGAATAAACACTATGGCATTCCTGGTTGATATGGAGTAGGTGCCACCGCATCAGAGCAAGCACAGCCTACCTGATTCTGGCTTTTTTGCACATGTGTTTGTCCTTCATTTCTGTGTCACCCCAGTCTGGTTTCCAGGACCAAGCTGTGCAGGGCTCAGCCAGCTGTCTCCACGATTTTACAAAGCAGGAAAGTAAGAATCAGAGAAGTTAAGTAACTTTCACCAAATTGTAAAACTAGAAAGTGCTACTAGTGCTGCCTGTCAGTGGGGGCACAGGCTTTGAATCACAGCACTTGGGAAGCAGAGGCAGGAAGAGCTCTGAGTTTGAGGCCAGCTTGTTCTACAGAGTGAGTTCCAAGACAGCCAGGGCTGCACTGAGAAACCCTGTCTCAAAAAGCAAAAGAAAAAAAAAAAAAAAGGAAAGAAGGCATTAATAGCAGAATTCATATGTCTAGATGTTCCCAGAACCTGTCTTCCTTGAACAATTGTCCTTGGCAATTGTGATGTCTTGAGTAAGGAAGATTTGATCTTATTTAAGCTGATATACACACTAATAGAACTCAAGACATTACCAGGCTCCTTTCACTCTTGCAAGCAAGGCAATGCAGCCTATCAGGAGAGAGGTCTCCTCTTCCAGGTATAGGAGTAGAAGCTGGATAAAGAGCCAAGATACCCTTCTATGGCTCCTCTGGAAAACAGGCATGCATGCATAAAAACAGATCAAGCTAGATCAGGCAAGGATGAAGACAATGCCTGTGCTGCACCCATTTCAAGACTTCAGAGTGGCTGTCCATTTCCTTCCTTCCTTCCTTCCTTCCTTCCTTCCTTCTTTCCTTCTTTCCTTCTTTCCTTCCTGCCTGCCTGCCTTCCTTTTCCTCCTCCACCTTTTCCTCTGCCTCGTTCTTCTTTTTCTTTTTCTAGATGGCCTCAGGCTGTCCAGAAAAGCAGATTCACTTTCATTCAGACTCCATGTGCATGAAGATGCAGCTTTAGGGTTGGAGAACTGGCTCAGGAGTTAAGAGCATTTGCTACTCTTCCAGAGGACCAGGTTCAATGCCCAGCACTCAAATCAGGTAGGTCACAACTGCCTGTAACTTCAGTTCTAGGGAACCTGATGCTTTCTTCTGGCTTCCAAGGGCACTTCCTGGAAGTACACATTCAGGAATACACACTCAGGTACACACACACACACACACACACACACACACATGCCACCACCACCACTAAATACTTTTTTATATAAAAGATACAGGGGCTGAAGAGATGGCTTAGTGGTTAATAGCACTGACTGCTCTTCCAGAGGACCAGAGTTTGATTTCCACATGGTGGCTCACAATTATCTGTAACTTCATTTCCAAAGGATCCTTGTTCTGACCTCCACAGGCACCAGACATGCTTACAGTACACAGATACAAATGTAGAAAAAAGTCCCATACACATTAAATAAAGCAATAATGAAAATTAAAAAAAAATTAAGGTACAGTTTCAGGCTGGGTGTAGTGGGACACACCTTTATTCCTAGCACTCAGGAGGCAAAGGCAGGCAGATCTCTGTTTGAAGCCAGCCTAGTCTACATGGGAAGTTCCAGGACAGCCAGGGTTACATAGTGAGACCCTGTTTTGAAAACCAAACAAAGATACGGCTTCATTAGGTCACGGAGACTTCTCTCTCATCTGAGAGGTGTGCTGTGTCTGAAAAGTCCTCTCGTTCCTTTTTATATTTTTATGCTAGTGTAGGGCTGGAGATGTGGCTCAGTTGGTAGTGTGCTGGCTTAGTGTGCACCAAGTCCTAGGTTTGATCCTAGTGCTTGCAATCCCAGCACTCTGGAGCTGGAGGCAAGAGTATCAGAAAGTTCAAGGCATCTTCTGTTACACAAGAAGTTTGAGGGTCCTAGGACACATGAAACCCTATCTCAAAACAATTTATAATTGTAATTTTAAAAAGTAAAGCTTAGTTGAGGACAAATGTGTTCAGCACCTAAGACGAATATTCTAACAAAGGTTAGCGTACAGATAATCTTTTCCTAAAGTTGTGTGCTGTGTGGTTTCCTTTTCTGTTACTCTACATCGTTAGTCCTTTGAGGTCATTTGCATATTGATTTGCATGATCATCATCATACAGTCCTAGAAAATAACAAGAGATGTGGCCAAGGAGGTGTGGCCAAGGAGGTGTGGCCAAGGAGGCAGGCTCATTTCCCCTTTTCTCCCATGCTCTCCCAAGCACATTGTCTCTGCCTGTTGACTTTCTCTCCAAATAATTCCATGTATTGGACACAGACACTTGTTTAGATTTTCCATAAAATATTCCATGTGTTTTGGACACAGACACTTGTTTAGTTTCTGCCCAAATCATTTCATATCTATTAGACACACATGCTTGATTTCTCCCCTGGTTATTTCATGTATATTAAACACATCTACTTCTTTAAGTCTCACTACCATGCTATCAACCTGCCTGCTACTCAAAGCTCTTTCCCACATGCAGGTCTTGTCACTTGTCACCTCAGCCCAGAACACTGTCTCTTTGCATAACTGTCTTTGGGTCTGTCAGCTCTCTCAGATTCCAGCCTGGAACGCTTGCCCACCAGGAACTCTTTCCTGCCTTGCCAAGCACAATAACCCTTTCTCTCTTGCTAACCCTGCTTCTCTCAGTAGTCTTTTTCTAACTTATTCCACGCAGCACTCAGCATTCCCAGTAATATACAGTACTCTAAAAATCACGTGTCGTAGTGGGCGTTTGTAAACTGATGATAGTATCAGGCACACAGTAATGTGGTAAGAGATCTGGGTTTGTGTGTTTAGTTGTTTGTTAAGATAGGATCCAATGTGCCCCAGACTGACCCTGAAGTTACTCTCTGTATAGCCCAGGATAATCTTGAACTCCGGATCCTCTTTCTTCATCTTTTGAATGTTGACACTACAAGTTCATGCCACCTTGATTATTTTATGCTGGGGATCAAACCCAGGGGCTTCATGCTAGGTAAGCATTCCATCAACATCCCTAGAACATTTGTCCTGATCGAGTGAATGATTGGTTTTTATTCTTTCAGATGGGATTTTACTATGTAGCCCTGACTGACCTGGAACTTGCTATGCAGAGCATGCTAGTTTCCAACTTGTGATTCCCCCACCCCACCTTTGCTTCCTGAGTGCTAGCATTGTAGTCCTTTGTCCATCTCTTGGGCCTTTCAGGTGACTCAGCAGGTAAAGATGCATCAAGCCTGCAATAAGTCTCAGAGACCAAACAAGTCTCCAGGTCAGGCAGAAAGTGTCTTTACCTGCTGGACCATCTTACTGGCTCAGGAATTAGCATAATACCTCTTTAAAATTGAGGGTGTTTAAAATATGAAGGCCAGGGAAATGGACCACTCAATAAAAGCACTTGCTTTGCAAATGAGATCTAAATTCAGATCCCCAGAACCCATGTAAAAGGCCAAGTACAGTGGCCCACAACTCTGATCCCAGTGGTGGTGAGATGTTCTGAGCCAGTGGCAGACTGTCTTAAACAAATGGAATGTGCCTGGGAACCCATACTTGAGGTTTTCCTATAAATTTCAAACACATGCACCTGTACCCCCACAGTCCCCTCACATGGATGTACACTTCATACACACAACAAATTTATCATGAGAATTATTTTCAGAAAATCAATTGCTTTCCGAACGTTCCCTGAGCATTGCCAATGTCCGTGGGTCATGGTGCAGATTACACTGTCTATGGCGACAATAGGGCTATGTGAGCAGGAAAATTAGATTTAAAAAGAAAAAGCCAGTGAAGAGAAGGTGTTTCCCCAAATGCTGGTTTGCTCGGTTTCAAAGATAGTCTCTGGACGAATAATCTGTAACAGCTGGTCACCACATTCATGCCCACTCATAGAAGAACGGTGGCCCTCCGCCTGACTATAAATAATATATCCACCTGGCTCTCGAGGGAGGATTGGGTTGATCTGTTACTCCACTGCAGTTTCCCTGTCACCCCACAATGACAAGATGAGGCTGGGCCACTACACAGAATGAGCTATGGTTACAGTTATAGACACTGCATTTGTGGGCAGCCCACAGGGCTGAGATCCAGTAAGCTGATCGGATTACCAGGCCGGAATCCAATGCAGCCCGCACAGAGAAGGTCTGCATCACATTACCTCTGCAAATATTTTAATCTAGAAACAATGTAGACTGGATACAAGAGTCCCTGAATATCTGACTCTTGGGTGTGGCTTAGAATTTATTTTGAGCTAGCTGCCAGGGTTTGTTTTGTTTTTTTCCTCCTCGTGGATAAATAGAAATCCACAGGTAGAAATAGAGGCAGAGAACACAAAGATAAGGAGTGAAATCAAGTGTTTTCTGACTGCTCTTAAAACAAAGACAAAGAGCTTAGATTGCATAGAAGTTCTCTGTGAGCTTTCAGTGTGACTTCTTTTTTAGAGGGATGCAGGAGGAACCGCACACCACAATTTTAAAGGGTTATTTTTGTTCTGTTGTTCACTTGCAACCAACTTTCCAGTGATTGAAAGAAATAAAATATGATTTCCAGTTAATGGCTGGTTCATTTGCATTGCAAGACTCTTCACTGCGTGATGTCAGGACCCCAAGATGCAGGTGAGTTTCTCTTGTACCTGCCCTTGTTTCACCTCTTGGTGGAGACTGTCACAATGCTTCAGGGAGGACAGAGCAGCATGTGACCTTGTGCAGAACAAAAATGTTATGAAACAGGTCCTCAAGGCTCCTGACTCCTTGCCAATCACACTCTAAGGGACAGAATAGGGAGGAGCAGGGAGGGATGGCTCCATTACCACCTCAGACACTTAGGTCTCAGTGGTGTTTCTGTCATCACAGTTGATCTCAGAAGTGTAGGTTTAGGATTATGAGGGGGAGAGAGGTGGCTGAGCTAATGGGTACTAGATGGGGTGTGGAGTAGAAATGAGGGTGAGTAGAAGTTATCCTAGTGCTTGCTTCCACAGCTGGGTCACAGGCATCTTCCCATGTACCTGGCTCACAGAACATGAAATGAGGGCTGCTGAGGTCAAAAGATGGCCACGGAACTGGACCTGGTGGAGCAGGGCCATATTTCCAGCCATAAAGGAGACTGAACAAGAGGATCACAAGCTCAGGGTTGTGGTGGGCTGCAAAAAGAGTCCCAGGCCAGCTGCGCAACTTACTGAGACCTTGTCCCAAATAATAAAATGAGGACTGGGGTTGAGCTTTATCAGTAAAGTGCTGACCAAGTATACATGAAGCCCCAGATTCATCCCTAGCATACATTTGGCATGATGAGGCACACTTGTAATCCCACAACTCAGGAAGTGGAGACGTGATGTACTGACTAGTTTTATGTCAACTTGATAATAGCTGGAGTCATTTTGGAAGAGGGGATCTCAACTGAGAGAATGTCCCCACTAAGTTGTCCTAGATGCTTTAAGAAAGCAGGCTGAACAAGCCATGAGGAGCATGCCAGTAAGCAGAGCTCCTCTGTAGCCTCTGTCATTTTGCTTCCAGGCTTCTGCCTTGAGTTCCTTCCCCAACTTCTCCCAGTGTTGGACTGCGACCTGCAAACTGTAATATAAAATAAGTGTTTTCTTCCCCATGTGGTTTTGGGTCTTGGTCTTTTCTCACAGCAGTAGAAACTCTAAGACAGAAATTGGTACTAGGAGTGGAGTATTGCTGACAGACCTGACCATGATTTGGTGAGGCTTACAGAAGGACTTTGGAGCTTCAGGCTGGAAAAACCACTGGATGTTCCGAGAGCTTTATGAGCCTATTGCGGGAGCTTAGAAGACAAAGCTGAAGGCAATCCATGTGCCAGAGGTGTGGCTTTCCAAGTTGCAGAGAGAAATAAGACTCTATCAGACGTGTTTTAATGGTATTTTCAACTAAGAATCTGTGGTTCTAGTGAGCTGAGGCAGCAGACATAGCTGTGGCTCAAAGAGACTAGAACCACCAACCTGAAACTGGGACAGTTGATGCTGGTCAGTGGGAGCTGAGGAATTAGTGGTGATTAAGAAATAGACTGGCATCACCAAGGATTATAAATCTGGGAGTGTTTTATCATCACACAGAAGCTGTGGTCCAGAGACCGCCAAGACTGCATCTTAGGATGGCAGCCAAACTTGGCAATGTGTAAGAGTCACTCGGGGGTAGTGGTTTTGAAGGTATGAAGGAGTATTGGAAAGCAACTGAGGCAGGGTCTGAATTCCTGAAGAGAGCCCAGGAAAGGGTACTGGTTAAGGTGTAGCCAGTTGCAGTAGAGTCCCACCCAGCCCAGAGGACCGTGAGTGGATCGCAGACAGCACTAACCTGTTTATACCATTGAACTTTGGTTTTGCTTTGACTGTGACTATGCCCTGATTATTTTCTCTTGTATAAGAAACTATTTAGCCAGCTGGGCAGTGGTGACACATGCTTTTAATTCCAGCACTAGGGAGGCAGAGGTAGGCAGATCTCTGAGTTTTGAGGCCAGCCTGGTCTATATTGTGAGTCCTAAGACAGCCAGGGCTGCACAGAGAAACCCTACAGGGAGGGAAAGAGAAAAGGAGAAGGAGGAAGAGGAGGAGGAAGAGGAGGAGGAGGAGGAGGAGGAGGAGGAGGAGGAGGAGGAGGAGGAAGAGGACTAGAAGGGAACTATTTCACCATTTTTTTTTTTAATTATAGGAGCTCATAGTTAAGAATTTGGATTTCTTAGAAGAATATGGATTTTTTGGAGTCTTGATATTTTAGAGAGGTTTGAACTTTGAAAGATACTCTGGTTGTTTTAAAATACTGAACTTTGGGACTAGAGAGATGGCTCAGTGGTTAAAAGCACTGACTGTTCTTCTGAAGGTCCTGAGTTCAAATCCCAGCAACCACATGGTGGCTCACTGATGCCCTCTTCTGGGTGTCTGAAGACAGCTACAGGGAGTGGGGCCAGAGAGCGAAGAAAAAAAGTGTCTGAAGACAGCTATAGTGTACTACATATAATAAATAAATAAATCATTAAAAAAAATACTGAACTTCTAGAGTGTTTGAATGTTTAAAAACCATGGGATATTTAAAGTTTGGAATAATTTTATACTGTGCTATTGGTTAATATGACATCTTGGAACAAGGAAAGGTTACGACTTAACAGTGATGCTTTTGTGTATCAGGCTAACAAAGGTGCCAACTGAGCTCTCTAATGTTATGCCCACTCAACACAAGCTGGAGTCATTTTGGAAGAGGGAACCTCAGTTTAAAAAGGCCTCCACCAGGTTGGTCTGTGAGCAAGCTTGTGGTATATTTTCTTGATGAATGATATGAGAGAGTCTAGTTCACTATGGGCCTAGTGATCCTGGGTGCTATACAAAAAAGAACCAACCATGAGGAGAAAGTCAGTAAGCAGCGCTCCTCCATGGCCTCTGTTTCAATTCCTGCCTCCAGGTTCCTGCCTTGAGCTCCTGCCCTGCCCTCCCTCAGTGATGGAGTGGGACCTCAGAGCTGTAAGGTGAGATAAACCCTTTCTTCAGCAAGTTGTTTTGGTCATGATGCTTTACCATAATAATAGAAACTCTAACAAAGACAGAGGAGAATCAGAAGTTCAAGGCCATTCTCAGCTCTGAAGGCTGATGTGTAGCTCAGTGGTAGATACTTGTCTAACATGCATGCACAAGACCCTTGCTTCACACGGGACCCTTGCTTCAATCTCCAGGTACTACAAAATAAAACAAAACAACAGGTGACCCAGTGATGAAAACAGTCCTCCCATGATGTGAAGTTGTGCTATCATTAAACTGACCTAATAAACAGAAGAAATACCACCTACCAGCCAGAAACAAGGCTGACCAACCTTTGCTCCCTACACTAAGTGCTCCCTCCCCCTAAATTGAATAGATCTTTAATTGATTCCTCAGGATCCAGCTACTCCTGCATCATCTCTTCCACAAGCAATGTAGTGGGCTTAGGCCAGCACTTTGGCCTCCTGTTCAGATTTTATGATGTTGTCAACCACCTTGGGAAGAGCTGTTGACATGGCCGGCATTTGCACACCTCTGTTCAGGGTTGGCTGGGCACTGAGGCCCCTCTGTTCTGCATGGTGACTATGAGCTGCAGCTGAGCACACAATGTTCCAGTAACCTGCAGAGACAGCTGTGGTGCCAAAAGTTCTGTTGGGTTCTGATCAGAATCTCTCAGAAGAAACCTTCAGATTCCAAGACTGAGCTGAGTGTTATCAGGAAGATGTTCCAGTCCTTTCCAGACACCTGTAAGGACTCATTGTGATGCTAAGGCAGAGGATGTGGGATGGCTTGTTTCTAGAAAAAGGCCTCGCCATGTTTGGATGTATATGTGGGGAAACAGTAATAGTTCTGAAGCTGGTTTGTTTTCAATCCCCCCCCCCCCCCACGTGTAATGAGAGAATTCCTTGGGCTTATTTGTTAGGTCTTCCTTTGCTTTAGACAAAAGTGTGTGTGTGTGTGACTATAGCTGTGTTGTACCATATCATGTGTGTGATGGTCAGAGGACAACTTTCAGGAGGTTTTTTTCTTTTTTCCTCCTCCTTCGTGTGGTTCTCAAGGATTGAACGTGGGGCAAGCGCCTTTATCTACTGATGGTCTCATCATCCCTTATCTTGTTATTTCTTTGTCGGCTATCTGTCTGCCTATCTATCTATCTATCTATCTATCTATCGAGTCTATGTGTCCCTGGCTGGCCTGGAACTCATTATATAGACCAATCTAGCCTCACAGAGATGTGCCTGCCTCTGCCTCTCTGCCCCTGCCTCTCTGCCTCTTCCTGCCTGCCTCTGGCTCTCTGCATCTCTGCCTCTTTGCCTCTCCTCCACCTCTTCACCTTTCTGTCCCTGCCCCAGCCCCTGCCCCTACCCCTGCCGGGATTAAAGGTGTGCACCATCACACCAGGTGATCTTTCCTTTGTAAACATGTGCTGCCTGCACTCTCACTCTGTGTTACATGCCTTATGTCCTACTGTCTGTCATCTAGAAGCCCGTGAGCTGGGCACTCTCATGCCTACTTTTTCAGAAGAAAATCACACTCATGGGAGTTAAATAAAAACCATGCAGAGACACATGCCTGTAGGCCTAGCTACTCAGGAGGCTAAAGCAGAAGGACCACTTAAGCCCAAAAGTTTGAGGCCAGCTGGATATAGTGATTTCTTATCATAGAACAACAGAAAAGGTAGAGAAGGAGGAAGGAGAGGACCAACTGTAGATGCCATACAGCTGAAGAGCAGAGGTGTAGGAATCAAATACATGGCAGACTCCAGCCTTCCCACTGTGTCTTCATCTCTCCAGGGCAGACTCCAGCCTTCCCACTGTGTCTTCATCTCTCCAGGGAAATTTTTCTTCTTACTCCTTCAACTTAAGTGTGAAGAACCTGGAACTCTGCTCACATAGACATGCCTTCCCCACTCTGTAGTAAGCATTCGTCTCTGTGTAAATGGCTTAAAGCAATCCTGTGGTGATTTTCTCTTCCTTCCCTCTCCAGGGCAGTTTTTACTTTTTTAAAGTCTGGCCTCTGTAACACTGGCATGCAACTACGAATGAATGGTTTTGTTTGATGTTTCCCAGATGCCCTAAGTTTGTGTTCCTCTTTCCTGGGGGAGCTTTTCTCATTTTTTTTTCTTTGTCAAACATATTATTTTAGCCTTGAGGTTAACTAAAATATCCCAAGTTCTTAGACATAAAAATTTGGATGAAGAAGGACCTCAAAGATCTGTTCACCTAATCCCATCTCCAGATGGGCGGGGCCAGCCAGTGGTTATGGTCACCCTGAGTTAGTAGAGCTTAGATCCTGGCTGGTGTTCTTGGGGAGCAATAGCCCTGGTCATCGTACCTAAAAGCTGGGATGCTTTTATTACGTCTAAGGTGCTATTCACCAACAAGAAGAGTGTCTTCTAAATGGATGTTGTGGCTTTTCTTAAAAGGATTTGAACCCAGTGGCTACCAGCTGTGTCTTGACCATTTTCAGAAATACACCTAAGACACTTGGCTGCCACCACTGTGTCCTCTGGGCTGGGGCAGCTGGTAGGGACTTGCTGAGGCAAAGCCTCACTGGCAAACTTCCTTCCTGGGTCCTAGTAGAAGAGTGATGTTTGGCTGCAGCCTGTCTTCTAGACATTCAAAAGACCTCCCCTGGCTATATTTCTGTCAATCCTTCTATGACAGTGGTTCTCAACCTTCCTAATGGTGGGATCCCTTAATACAGTTTCCCATGTTGTGATGATCCCAACCATAAAATTATTTTTGTTGCTACTTTATAACTGTAATTTTGCTACTGTTATGAAACTTAATGTCAATATCTGATATGCAATCCCCAGGGGGTTGTGATCCATAGGTTGAGAAGCTCTGTTCTATGCTCTTTAAGAAATATAAGAGGAAACCACTGGAAGATAGCACTGAAATGTAGGAGAGATGAAATAAGCCAGGCTCCGAAAGACAAGTACTTGATCTCATTCATATGTACAACCCAGAAAGGCTAATCTGAGACCCAGAGATGGCTCTGTCTCTTGCTGCGTAGCATTGAGAATTTGACTTCAATCCCCAAATCACATGTAAAAAGCCAGACATGCTCTAGTGTACCTGTAGGGCACATACATAGTATGTCCTATACAGTAGCTGTACTGCTAAGGAGACAGAGACAGGAGAATCCTTGGGGCTTATTGGCTAACCTGTCAAATTGTAAGTACCAGGTTCAGTGAGAGACCCTGTCTCAGAAAACAAGATCGAGAAGACACCTGACGTTGACCTTTGGCCTTTACGTGCATATGTTCATGCACACCTGTACAAATATACACACACACAAACATATATTCATGCGATCAGTAGACACACACACACACACACACACACACACACACACACAGGCTGATCCTATTGAAGCAAAGAGCAAAACAATGGTTAGCAGAGTTGTTACAGGGACAGGGAGGACCGGGTCAATGGCTAGGAAGAATACATCCTGATATTACTGATATTCTATTGCACAATGAGGTATTTAACAGTGATAAATATTTCAAAATAGATAAAAGAGAAGGTTTTTAATACTTTACTACAAAAATTTATGTTCAAGGTAATAAGCTACTCTTACATCCAGTGTGGGGGAAACACCTTTAATCATGCCATTTGGGAGGCAGGCCCAGGCAGACTCTGAGTTCGAGGCCAACCTGTTTAGCATAGTGAGTTCCAGGTCAGTCAGAATTACACAGTGAGAACTTGTTTTGTTTTTTTATGTATATAAAGTAATACGTAAAGTAATATAAAGTAATTCCATTACTTTATATACATATATCAAAACATCACATTGCATGCCACAAATATTTACAATTATTATGTGTCAATTAGAAAATAAAATGCCACTTTACAAAAGGCAACAGAATGGAGAACTTGCATGGCCATGTCTGAGCTGAGCTATCCTCCAGCATCACATGACTCAGGGATGCAGGGAGACGTGTAGGGAAAAAATTCCTCATTGGGTCTTTACTAAAACGGCTGAGAAGTGGTGAGAACAACCGCCAAACCGAATGGCTCTCTCGGGAGAGATAAAGCTGCGGTCATTAAGTACAGGCCATGCCTCCTCCGAAAGTAAGGATAAAATTATAACCCTCCCATCATTCTTTTTCTTAGCAGTATTTCGGATGAGCCACTCTTCGGCTGAGCTTTCCTGCTTTCAGGCTTGCAACTGAATCACTCTAAATGAAAAACATTTGTTTCTGTTCCTCCAAAGCAACCAGATTAAGCATAGCTTCCTACATGATTCTGATACAGTCACTAACGAAGCTGTTTTCTCTTCTTACAGCATAGAACACACAGTGCAGACATTCAATGAAAACCAGACAACACATTTTGCGCATTAAGAACGCCAAGGCCAAGCCGCGGAGGACCACAGACATCAGCCCACACCATCATGGACGAAGCCGACTTTTCGGAAGATACGACTTATAAACAGCAGGAGTACTTGCCTTATGATGGGGACTTCTCCCAGATGAAGATGTGCACTTCTTACAACTTTACCTTGACAAGTGACACCTTTCCTGTCTCAGTTGTTCTGGCAGCAGAAGACCCTCAGGAAGTGGCTGCTCACTGTGAGATGCGCCAGAACACAGCTCTGCCCGAGACTTGGGATAAGATGACTGACCGTGTCAGCAACAGGCACGATAAGGATAAGAGATGCACCTTGGCTTCTCCTGTTCCCGCTAATAAAGAAGATACCTCAAAGTCCCACGTCTCAGATAGTTTACTCCATCATCTCTTCAGAGAGCAGTTCTTCAGGGATCAAGACGCTGGCTATGAAACTCTCCCAGAGACCTCGACTGCTGAGAGTCTTGATGACTCAGAATCTCTTACAAATATCATTTCATGTTATGCAACAAATTATTACCCCAAAGAACAAACCCCAGAATTCACTGGCCAGCCAAGTCCCCAAAATGGTGCAGCAAATAGCAGCAAGCCCTGTTGCTCTCCTGGCGTAGAAGGAGAAAATACCTCTCTCTCAGAACAACCAGTGACTTCTGGGAAGAGCAACCATCAGGAAGATCCAAGCTTTCTAACTAGAACTAAAGGTCCAGGTGATAAATACAAAAGCTGCCTAAGGCAGATACCCCAGAGACAGCTGGCTGACAAAGCAAGTTCAGGCAACTGGTTTAGATACAGGCAGGCTCAAGTGCACTACCAGTTTCCAGATTTTTCTAAGGTTGCTCTCAAAGTGAAAATCCCTAAGAATACTGTTACTAATAAACCACTTACAATAGCTAACCAAGGCAGCTATTCTCCTACGTTGATGAATAAATCAACAGTTGTGCGAGATAATTTAGGAACCATGTCTGGGCCAAATCGTGTTGAAAAACAACCAAAGCAAAAATGGAAATTTACTGAACCTTCACAACAAATACAGGTAAATGAGAATGGTCCCCGTCAATACTAGTTCACAGTGTCAAGCCCAGGCTGGGCTTGTAGCTAGAGCTTCAGTGTAGTTCTGAGGTTAGGCTCCCAGGTTATCCTGGGCAAGTGAACCGGCTGCTTGGAAGCTCAGTGATGATCTCATGAAAAGAATCAGAGGCTCAGAAAAACATAAGAGGAAGACACAACCTGAAATCACTCAAAATTCTCTCAATATCCTTCTTTCTTGTTTGTTTTTAATTATTCTAAGTTGTTGTTGGTTTTGGTTTTTGGTGGTGGTGGTTTGGTTTTGATTTTGTTTTTTTGAGACCGAGTTTCTTTATGTAGTCCCTGCTGACCCAGAACTCAAAATGTACAACCAGGCTGGCCTTGAACCCACACAGATTCTCTTGCCTCTGCCTCTCAAGTGCTGGGATTAAAGGGATTTGTCACCATGCCCAGTCTCCAATATATTTCTTGTTTGTTTGTTTTTCCGAGACAGGGTTTCTCTGTGTAGTCCTGTCTGTCCTGGAACTCACTCTGTAGACCAGGCTGGCCTTGAACTCAGAAATCCGCCTGCTTCTGCCTCCCAAGTGCTGGGATTAAAAGCATGAGCCACCACTGCCCGGCTTATATTTCTTAACTTCATCTAGAATTTTTTAAAATTTTATTTATTTGTATTGAGAGTTCCATGCACACATACAGTAAGATCCATCCCATTTCCTGTTTTACTTCCTCCCCATTTCCTCCACTGATTTCCCTACCAGCTCCATCTCCTCATTTTTTAGTGTTAATTTTTATTATTTTACTTTATGTGGAGAGGTGTTTGCTGCACGTATGTATGCTGAGGGTGTTAGGTCCTCTGGAACCAGAGTTACAGATGTTTGTGAGCCATGATGTGGGTTCTGAGAATTGAGCCTAGATCCTCTGCAAGAGCAGCCGGTGCTTGACCATCTCCTCTCCAGCCTTTATCTAGACTTCGAAACTCAGTCCTTCCCTGAGAGTCTTCTTCAAGTGCCTGGCTCTTCTCAGTGTCAAGTTCTCCAGATTCCTGCTTCACAGGAGACACCCATGCTTTGTTTGTATTATTATTATTATTATTATTATTATTATTATTATTATTATTATTATCTCATGTAGCCCAGGTTGGCTTTGAACCTTTGATCTTCCCAACTTAACCTCCCAAAATTGGGATTAGAGGTATGCACCAGCACACGTGTCTTACAGCAGCCTAACCTGGTCTACCAAAGAATATGCATTTGCACAACTTCACCCCCAGGCCACGTAACTCCTCAGATCCACCAACTCAAAGCTTCCACTTAGCTGCTGCTACTTCATCACCAACACCATCATCATCACCATCATCATCATCTATGCCCACCCCCTCACATGCCCTCTAACTTCTCTTTCTCCCCACTCTCCCTTCCTGTTAGTCCCCCCTTTCCCTAGATCACCCCACTTCCACTTTCTGTGATCTGCACTCATATGACCTTATATATTTGTATAAAATCTGGAATCCACCAGTGAGAAAAAACATGTGATGTTTGTCCTGAGGCTGAGTTTGCCTCATGTGATTATCTCTAGTTATATTCATCCTGCAAGTGATATACCTTAATCCTTCTTCATGGCCAAAAAAATCCATTATATATGTAATCCATGTTTTCTTTATTCATTTGTGTTGTTGGATGCTGTATTAATTAGGGTTTCTATTGCTGTGAAGAGACATCATGACCACAGAAACTCTTATAAAGAAGAACATTTAATTGGCACTGGCATGTAGTTCAAAAGTTTAGTCCATTATCATCGTGGTGGGAAGCATGGCAGCAGGTAAGCAGTCATGGCTATGGAGAAGGAGAGTTAGTTCTACATCTTGATCTGCAGGCAGCAGGAAGAGAATAAGACCCACTTCCTCCAACAAGTCCACACCTCCCAAAGGTGCCACTCCCTATGTACCCATGGGACCATTCAAGCCATCACAGACACCTAGGCCAGTTCCATAAGTTAGCTATCGTGAACGGCGTCGCAGTAAACGCTGATGTGCAGGTACCTCTGTGAGCCACTGACTTGGAGTATTGGGAGTGAATATCCAGGTCTGTAGATTTCTAGTTTCAGTCCATCTCCACCTGCTTTGAGTGATAATAGCCTAGGGATATCCGTGTCTTCTGCCAGATCTGTAAATTCTCAAGAACCTTATCTTCAATTTTTCCATTGCTGCCTCCCAGAGCCTGGCCTTGTGACCTGCATCTACCATTCCCTCAGTTATCCAAGCCAAATGAGATAAAGCTAAGCTCTTTGACACTGAAATTAAACAATGAAAGTTTAATTCATTGTTACTGAATGGTCTTTCTCTTAAACCTCGTGTGACGGTCACACTGAGTGGAATAGCGCTGTCTTGAGTGTTTCTATTCCTACCCTTCTCTACAACATCCTTCCAGTCCAATTGAACACACTGAGGATTTGAGCAGATACCCAACACTACCCAGCACAGCGCACATACATGTGCATGCACACACACACACACACACACACACGTGCACACACACAGAACCAGTAGCCCACCTGGCCTGACTGGGGTGTTTTCTGTCCTAGAGAAATCTATATTCCTATGGTATTGGAAAGCCTTGGGGCTCCTCTTTCTTCTTATAAGAGGGCATTCGTGCATAGCCAGTTCTTGGTGGCCCATGGTTTTGTGGGAACAAAGCAGATGTTCACTCATGTCTTCCCAGCAATGCTTGAATTTGTCAAGGAGCTTTAGGTCAGGCTTCTGACCCCACCCCTACCCACCCCCAGTCCTGTCAGCTTAAATTGGAGAACTGCATCCAATAGGTTTCTTAGCATCTTATTCTGGAGATAGTCATCCTGGTTAGAGTCGATTTTGAGCACAGTTGGTTGTCTTTCTGGTGGGTATATGTTTTTCAGCTCCATGAGTTGGAAGCAGCGAGACCCTAAAAAGGGAATCAACCACTCAAGAGTTTAACCCGCCCAGTTAGCCTGCAGCAGTAGGAACCACCACTGTCTCATTACATTTAGCATTTAATGCCTATTGTGTTATTCCATAAGTAAGGCTGCCATATCTGCATTAACTAGAACATCAGCAACAGAGCTGTGCCAAGGTTGACGATGGCCCTTGCTCTCTTATGTCTTGGAGACACATTGGATGTAGTACTCTACATCTAATGTCAAGCACAATCATAATGTCAGCTGAATATCTACCCCAATTAGCCCTGATAGCAGCTCTGTGAGGTACACTATCATCTACCCCCACCTTACCACTAAGACATTTGAGGCTCATAGTGATGAGCAATTTCCCGTGTTAGCCACTCACAGTGTCACAGTGACATTCAACCTCAACACAGCTTGGATCAAAGCACTGTGCTGCTTCCTCAATGACCTGGACACAAGGCGTTCTGAACAACGCTGCCACTGGCTGGAGTCCACACCAATGCCTCCTTACTCTTTAATTTTGCAGGTGCAGCCTGCCACACACGCCTGCCAAGAACCTCTCACAGGTAGTATCTTAAAACTATTTTTATTCAGAGAAGCAGTTTGAAAAACTTTAAAAAAACCCTAAACAAACCCAACTGGTGCTGATTGTCACAGACTCCTATTTGTAGCATTTAGTAAAACTGTGGTAAGGAGAGATGAATGGTAGAAGACTTAGCCTTTTTTGCATAGGACTTGAACCTGAAAAATGTCGCTTGAATCTGACACCAACACTTCAAAAAGAGTCTCTCTCAAATTCTTACATATTTCAAAAGATCTCCCAAGGAAAACAGATGTGCCAGAAACTAAAAGAACAGACTGACCAGCTGAAGAATAAGGTAATCCTTATTAAGAATGTATGAGAGGGAGAGAGGGAAGAAGGGAAGGAGGAAGGAAGGGAAGGAAAGAGAGAGAGAGAGAGAGAGAGAGAGAGAGAGAGAGAGAGAGAGTCAGAGTCAGAGGACAACTTGAAGGAGCTGGTTCTCCCTTTCCATTCTGTGGGTCTGGGGATCAAACTCAGGTCGCCAAGCTTAACTGAAAAGTCCCTTTGCTTGAGCCATCTCACTAGCCCAAACAGGTTTCAAGTTTGTTGATAGCATTAGAAACAACCAGCATCAAACAGGAGAGGCAGTGATGTGAATGAAATGTTGCATTTTTTTTTTAACTGCAGATACAAGAATTTTCCAAAAGAATAAAACAGGACTCTCTCTGCTGCTTGCAAGACATAAGGCTGGTAATGAGCTTAACCCGGGTTTTAAATCTTTATTTGGAAATTCCAGTGGGTAAATGCAGAGGCTTTCTGTAGCCATGAATAGTCTGCACAGTGGTAAGGGAAGAAATGGAGAAAGAAAATTAAAACCATCTTAGTTTCTGGAGCTACATGGTTTAGAATTCGGCTTCTACATGCATTTCTCCTTCTTTTCCTCCCAAGGAAGCTATTTCTTACCTCACCAGTCACCATATAATAAACCCCAGACCATGAAATGTTCCAGAGAAGAACATAAAAGCTGCTGAAAATGGTGAACCTGTCCATAGTATATGGGCCCTGGTAGATTTCAACTGTAAAAGTCACTGGTATCTGGCAACTCAAGATGTAAGACTCTGGAGATGCTTAACAATTGTACTGGCTGGTTTTGTGTGTCAGCTTGACACAAGCTGGAGTTATCACAGAAAAAGGAGCTTCAGTTGAGAAAATGCCTCCATGAGGTCCAGCTGATCAAGGGGGGAGGGCCCCTTGTGGGTGGTACCATCCCTGGGCTGATAGCCTTGGGTTCTATAAGAGAGCAAGCTGAGCAAGCCAGGTGAGACAAGCCAGTAAGAAACATCCCTCCATGGCCTCTGCATCAGCTCCTGCTTCCTGACCTGCTTGAGTTCCAGTCCTAACTTCCTTTAGTGATGAACAGCAATGTGGAAATGTAAGCTGAGTAAACCCTTTCCTCCCTAACTTGCTTCTTGGTCATGATCTTTGTGCAGGAATAGAAACCCTGACTAAGACAAATTGGTACCAGGAGTAGGGTATTCCTGTGACAACCTAACCATGTTTTTGGGAGGACTGTGGAAGTATTTTGGAACTTTGGGCTAGAAGAGCCATTCGGTGTTAAGAGCTCTGTGGAATGTCATGTAGGAGCTTGGAAGATAATGTTGAGAACAGTGCAGAAGAAGGAGGCCTGGCTTGTGAAAATTTAGAGGGAAGATTAAAGACTCCTATCAGGGCCGTTGCTATTTTGTTTGTGAAGATTCTGTGGTTTTGGTTAGCTGGGGCTGAAGAATCAGCTGTGATTAACAAGATACCAGAACTACTAAAGCAAAAACTTTGCATTACTGGGACTATTGCTGCTGGTTAGCTGGAGCTAAGAGATTAATGGTGATTAAGAAGAGACCAGCATCATTGAAGTGAAATCTTCTGAGAAGTGTTTTCTGAGAGCACAGAGGCTGCATTCCAGAGATAGCCAAGGTTGTACCTTGTGCTGTGGCTGGGCTTGGTAATGTGTAAGAGTCACACAGGTGATACTGGTTTTGAAGGCACGAAGGGGTCATGAAGAGCAGCTGAGGCTTGGCACAGTGAGAAGCCGAAAAAGGCCATTGGTGAAGGTGCAGCCTCAGGTGCAATTGATGGCCCAGGACTGAAGGGGTCATGCAAAAATGTTGATGCTTGGCACCATGAAAAGAGCCTGTAAGAAGCTATTGGTGAAGCTTAGTTACAGTGGAAGACAGCAGTGTTTTGGAGATGCCAGTACCATGAGCTGACCACCAAGAACAGCAGCAGCAGTGGAGTACAGGCATCTGGAGTCTAGAAGACAAGGTGTGTACTACAAAGAGCAGAGCTGGAGAAGTGACTCAAGCCCTTGGAGGGATCCAGAAGATTGTGAATGGACCCCAGACACTGGAAGGTTGGAGTTTGATTTTGCTTTTGATTGTGACTGTGCCCTGATGTTTTTTCCTCTTGAAGAAAGAAGGTATTTTAGTGGATCCCACAGTTAAGAGACTTTGAATTTTTTAAAAGATGTTGGATATTTTAAAGGGATTGAACTTTTAATATGCAAGACTGTGGGACTTTTAAAGTTAGTTAGATCTTGGGGATAAATAAGAATGTAAAGGTCAAGGCTTAATGGTGATTTGTTTGTGTGTCAAATTGACAAGGGGCCAATTGTACTGACTGGTTTTGTGTGTCAACTTGACACAAGCTGGAGTTATCACAGAAAAAGGAGCTTCGGTTGAGAAAATGCCTCCATGAGGTCCAGCTGTAAGGCATTTTCTCAGTTAGTGATTAAGGGGGGAGGGCTCCTTGTGGGTAGTACCATCCCTGGGCTGGTAGTCTTATGTTCTATAAGAGAGCAAGTTGAGCAAGCCAGGTGAGGCAAGCCAGTAAGCAGCATTCCTCTATGGCCTCTGCATCAGCTCCTGCTTCCTGCCCTGTGTGAATTCCAGTCCTGACTTCCTTTAGTGATGAACAGCAATGTGGAAATGTAAGCTGAGTAAACCCTTTCCTCCCCAACTTGCTTCTTGTTTATGATGTTTGTGCAGGACTAGAAACCCTGACTAAGACAACAATGAAGCTCAGCTCATGGCTTTCAGATTATAACCTTTATCATACTTTCACACCCTGTCTTGTTATCACAGCCCATTAAATGACTAATTCATGTTGTCACCAGAACAGCTTTGCTGTCATGGGAAACAGAGGTGGAGCAAGGGGGTAAAGGTTGAAACTGGGCAAAACAAATTTTCTGAAGATGAGGAATATGGAGTTCAGGCCACAGGGTCAGCATTGGGAACAGCCAGAAGACCTAATGAAGGCTTGAGCAAGATTCAGGGCAAACTGTGCTGCAGAAACCCCACAGTATGGGCCAAATCCAGGACAGAACCCAGTGATTATGTATTCACTCATCATATTAATTAACCAGTCCATCCTTCATTTGCTCATCACATTGATCCACTGATCTGTTCTTTCAGAAAACACTTGTCAAACACTTTTCAATGCCTGGCCCAGGTACCAGGGATTTGGAGAAACTGCCCCTTTACCAAGTGTCTTTTCTTCTACCAGGGACAGATTGGAGAACAACTCATTAATCTGTAGCTTCAGGAATGTGAGAGCTGATGCACAGCCTAGCGGGAGTTCATCCTTTGCCATTAAGGATGTTCCTAAGCATGACTGCTCGCTTGGGTACTACAAGAGTAACAGTGAGCTTGGCAGGATAGGGAACAAGAATCTTCCAGACCAAAAAGAACAGCATGTGCAACAGCACAAAGGCTGTCTACAGCTTGCGTGAGGACCAGGCAGGCTCTCTATCCCACCAGGCTTAGGGCTCAGAGTAGCCATGGAGACCAGAGGAACAGACAAGGACCATGTCATGAAAGGAGCTTGGATTTCATCCTAAGTTTGATGGTGGAACAACGGAAATTGAAGCCAAGGGATAGTAAGTATTATGAGGGTGAGACTGTAGGCAAGGACTGATGGGAAGCCAACACTGGGCAAGTTATGAGTCTGAAGGATGGAGAAGGTGTGATAGATTTAAAGGAATGAAATCAAGAAAAAGAGGAGTTGTGGATAGTTACAGAGTCCTGGTTTGGATAACTGAAGTCAGAAATCAAAGTGGAGTTCAGAAAGGGTGTAGAAAGCAGGAAGAGGCCAGGCATCGAGGCTGGCTTAGGACATTGAGTTTGAAGTCCCCTGAGGACCTGCAAGTGAGATCTAGCTGCAGGAAGTCAGAGCAATGACATGACCTTGGGCAGTATTTGGGTCAGAATTAACACTTTGGCAGAGTTGTGGGTTGAAGTTCTGGTGTAGGTGAGGTGCCCCCAGCCAAATAGTCTCAGAGTAATAAGTGGAAAGGGTCAAGGATGGAGTCCCAGGCAACAGGGAAACAGGTAAAACAGAAACCCCCAAAGGGGTCTAAAGAGGAAGGACTCCAAGGGCCAAGCAGAGCTGAAGGAATGGAGCTGTTGAAGCCAGGGCAAAGGAAAGTTTTGAGAGGCAAGGAGTGAGCAACACAGCATTACATGCTCAGGGAAGGACAGTGACACATGGGTGGGCTCAGCAGCGAGATACCCTAAGAACCCTTGCCAATCCTGAAAACTACATCTAGAAGCCAGAGAGAAGGAATAAATGATTGACAAAGGACAGTGTCCAAATGGACAAATGCAGACTTTTAAAGGGCTCAGCAAAGCAGAACTGGTCTGAGTCTCTGATTTTCAGAGGCCACAGTTCAAGAAGCTTCTTTCTGATAGTACAGGCTAGATGGACTTTTAGACTGATAACTGTCCCTTTAGGCGGTCAGTTTGTGATCTGAGAGTTGCAGGCCCAAAGCATTCAGTGTTGGAAGAAGAGCTAGACTGAGTTAAAACCAACCTTCTTAGTAAAACATGGTGGAAAACATTCAGTCTTTAAATATATAATCTTAGACATATTGCAGCATGTCTTTCATCTTAGTGCTATTACAAAATTAAATGAGATAAATCATGTCCTGTCTTCTGAAGCATGGTTTAGAATCCAAGATCCTTTTGCTTTTTCAGACTGAGTCTAATTGTGTAGCCCTGGTTAGCGCAGAACCCACTGTATTGACCAGGCTGTACTTGAACTTAAATGATTCTCCTATCTCTGCCTCCATATATGGAGGACACATGGGTATGTACCACCATGCCTGCTTTCTCCTCTTCTTACCTTCTTTATTTTGACCACCTCATCTCCAATTATGGCATTCACTGCCATTTTCCTGCCTCCAGCTCCCAATGGCCCTCACTTTTTATCTGTGGCTCTCAGTGCCTGGGTTCATCTTGGACATTCATGCTCACTGTGAACTCTACCTTGCCCCTCATTGAGAGCTTCTTCACCCCCAGGCCTGAAGGAGCAGAGGAAATGCATGCCTTGGGGCCTAAGGGAGCAGCTGCAGCTTCAGGAGTAGCTGAGGATTCCTGTGGCTTTTGGTAGAAGGATGTAGCCAATCTGTGATGGCACAAGAATGGGACAATCCGAGAAATCGGAACTCTCCCCAACTCCTTTCTCCTGCTGCTATCTTTTATTGATGAGAAACAACTGAAGCCAGAGTGAAGGCTCCTGATGATGTAGTGTATCCAGGGCCAGCATCCTGCAGAGAAAGAGAGAGGATGGCTGTAGGGAGAAGATGGAAAACATTCACCAGGTTAGCCATATGTAAACTCAGTAGTCAACAAGTTTCTAAAGTTATGTCTATGCATTTTTAGTATCTTTTATAAAAGACAGGGCTGGCTTTGAACTCTCAGAGCTCCATCTGCCTCTGCCTCCAAAGTTCTGGGATTAAAGGTGTGTGGCCCAATGCCTAGTCATTTCTATATTAATAGGAATTTGCAGTAACAGCAGCTACAATCTACTGAGTGTGCACAGACAGTACTTAGGATAGTTTGATTTAACAGGTTTTCAACTTTACATGATGAAATGTGATAGCCATTCAGTAGATGGCTTAGACTCCAGGTGAGGGGCCCATAGATCCCGACTAAAGCTAAAAGCTTCAAGTTAAACAATGGCCTTCGTTGTCACAGTAGACACTTGGATTCACCCTCATTTTAATGGAATCATTCTTTTCTCTCTTCACTCCAAAATAATTTAAAAATTTATTTCAGAACTCCAGGGTAGGCTTATTTTCATTAATTTCCTGGTATGAATTAAAAGAATCCATTGAGTAGGCTTAATATGTATCGGGTCCAGCTCTTTCCACTCACAGCATTTTAGCAGGAAATCTTGGTGCCAAAATATTTTAATGATTCATGTTTGGAAACAGCATCCTGAGATAGTTTTCCCTGAGGCCCCATTTCAGTTTTTAGAAAAATAAATGAAAGCTGTCTACCTTAGGTCAATATTGCACAATTAGCTAGCAGCAATTAGTTTAATGTTGCCCCCCCCCCAACCAGAGGCTTTTTTTCTATGTATAATAGAGTAAGTGTATTTCTGTTCCAAGGATTCACTCATTTTGGCAGCCATTTTCAAGACAGGCCTCGGTCCACATTGAGACCAAAGTTATACAGTGTTTATTTATATCCTAGCTACAACCACACTGTGTCTGGCATGAATATAAATCAAAAGAGTTTGAACTGCAATTATATCCCATATACGGGAGAAGCGCTCTCACTGGGCTAAGGGAGGGACCACGTCTCTCCCCACACTTTTTTGAAGTCACATCAGGACAAACAAGGGCCGATAGATAGCTCAAGACGAGCTCTCAGTCTCATGTGAGCTAATAGGGCAAGGAGTGGCATCCTGTGAAACTTCAGGGTCTTGCAGAGTACAGAATCATCGTGAGGTTCCACCCAATGGCTAATGTGGATGATGTCTCTCCGCAGGGACAAGGAATTGGCAAATTTGTTGTGTAATCACTTGCTTCTTCAGCAGATGTGCCTTTATTAAACCGTATTACCTTTGAGCCAGATGTGCTGTAATCTCAGCACTCAGGAGAGGGAGACAAGGGGATCTGGAGTTCAAAGCTAGCTTTAGCTAGATAGTGAGTTCAAGGTCAGGCTGGGCTATGTAAGATCTCACCTCTAAATCAAGTTTGAGCGGCTACAGTCACATACACCCGTCACCCTGCATTTGGGAGACAGACACAAAAGGACATCTTCAGCTCTTCCATGAATTCCAGACCAGCCTGAGCTATATGAGGCTCCATCTCAGGTAAAGAAATGCATAAATACTTTTGAAAAACAGGGTGTATCTCAGTGACAGTGAGCTTAGTAACCTAGCATTCACAAAGCCCTAGCAACACACATAACTCACACACATACACACAAATTAATACGCAAAAATAGTTTTTGGATCTGAGGTGTCTTGCTCATTAGAGTAAATACAATGTCTCGGTTTTTTGCACATTAACAGAAGAATCTGGAATCTACCTGCATAAATCCCTTTCCCTGGTATTTCCAGAATAAAACCTTGTCTTCCTTTATAGAAATGTCGTAAATTCCCCCCAGAATGTATTTCCTATATCTCCATGTCCTTTGATCTATTGTCCAGGCACGACCTTGAGCCCCTACTTTACATTACCCGAGGGGCTTGCTCTCCGTCTCAATGCTATTTCCATTGGGGCTTACAGCCAGGGCTTTGTGTGGGCTAAGTGTGGGGGCTGGAATGAGAATGTTCTCCATGGGTTCACATATTTGAGCAGTTGGTCCCCAGATGGCAGCTCTGTTTCTCTGGGAGATTTAGGAGGTGCAGCCTTGCTGAAGGAATCGTGTCACTGGAGGCAGGCTTTAAGAATTTAAAGACTGGTGTTATCCTCCGTTCCCTTGTTGTTGTTGTTGTTGTTGTTGTTGTTGTTGTTGATGATGATATGATGATGATGATGATGATGATGATGATGGTGCTCTGGCTGCCATGCTTGCTGCTTGCCGCCATGACAGACTCTATCCCTGTGAAACTGTAAGCTCCAGTAAACCATTCCTTCTGTAAGTTGTCTTGGTCAGGGTGTTTTATTCCTGCCCCAGAAAAGTGAGTAATTTCCTAGGCAAGCACTCTACCTCTCAACTGTCTCCAGCCCTCACTTCTTTTTTTCTGAAGTTATAATCTCTTCTTGTCTCCATTTTCCACTTTTTAAAAATTATTTATGTGTGTGTGTGTGCGCGCTCCTACGTGTGAATGTGCGTATATGAGTGTCATCGCATGCACATAGAAGTCAGAGGACAAGTTTTGGGTGTTGGTTCGCTCCTCCTCCTTGGGTGAGGCAGTGTCTGTGCCAGGCTACTTGGTCTGAAGGTTCTGGAGGATGCTCCCATCTCACTGCAGGTGTTCTGGGACTACAGCTGCACACTGCCACCTGCATCTAGCTTTTCATGTGGTGACTCAAGTTGTCAGGCTTGTGTGACAAGTACTTTTACCTGTTGGGCCATCTTCCCAGCTCTGACTCCCATTTTCTACTTCCTATTTAATCCAAAGCTATTTAAATGAGTATTGAGTAAAATATAATCTTATATAAATAGGCACAGTTATTAATAAAAGACTTGTTAATTAGATTATTTGTAGATTTTTATTTACCCTCCTATAAAGTTTTCAGAACAATTATTTCCTCTGAATTCCACCTTTAGAACTGTGAGAGCTGGGGCTGGGGATGTGGCTCACTGAGAAACCACTTCCACTGAGGCTCACTTGGGTTTGATCCTCAGTGCAAAACTGGGGCCCCTTTCAGCAACTCAGCAGAAAGACTTAGCATCGAACTCATGAGGAATGAATATCTCCCTTAGCAGCTGGCCAGATGGCTCAGTGAGAAAAGATGTATGTTGTCAAGCCTGATGACTAAGTTTATACCCTGGAACCTGCAGATACAAGGAACCAGCTCCAACAAGTTGTCCTTTGACCTACACAGAAGTGCTGTGGCACACTTGCACACAGTCACAGAAACACACACAGGTGGTGTGATGATGATGATGATGATGATGATGATGATGATGATGATGAAGAAGCATGGGGGACCTTGACATCACCAGATAGAGAAGCACTGGGTTTATCATGCCAGAGAAGAGCAAAGCAAAATGTTGGAAGCGGTGAGTGAGGATTAGTGTCTGGAGCACTGGCATGAAACTCTAAACAGGATGCTACTCAGGGCAGATGTGACGTTTCCTTCCTGCCATCAATAACATGGCCCAGGTCCTACTGATGAGCTGTTGTCCCCTGTTGGAAGGCTGACTACAGAGTCCAGAAGACACCTGTTTATGTCTACTCAGAGAGGTGGAAGGTGACATTCTCAAGTTGGAGATACTGCTTCAAGACATTAAAGGGAAAGCCGATACACCAGTGCACTAGGCCCCCTCTTCCCGGGGGCTTGGCAGTCACCCTGAAAGTTGCCAAATTCCCATCCTCTTCAGCTTCAGATGAGGTAATACAGCAGCCAACAGCCTAACATGGCATCAGGAGAAAGGCTGTTTACGTACATGTAGACTCTCAACTCATAGACATGCCGGATTCTGTTCTAATCCTTCTTGGCTTGCCAAAGCCTCATGAGTCATATTGTTTAACATGGAGCCAGCTTTTCATGATTGGAAGCTATTTCAAGTGTTAATTTTTGAAACACTTTATTAGCTTAGGATCCAATGCTGCAGTTCAAAATGACAAAGCACCGAAGAGCTGGCGGGGGGGGGGGGGGGGGGGGAGAATGACGTAACTCTCGTGGATCCCGCCTGGGAAAGTGATCCCTCTTTAGAACACTGCACTCCCTCTTTAGATAGTTATTTTTATTTATGTGGACTTGTCTGTGTGGGGATATGTGCACTTGACTGAAGGTCCCCTGGGAGACCAGAGGCATCGGTCTCCTAGAGTTAAGATGAGCCACGCTATGTGGGTGCTGGGAATCAAATCAAACTCAGTTCCTCTGTGAGAACAGCTAGTGCTCTTAACTGCTGAGCCGGTCTCTCCAAACCCCATACCCCCTCTTTTAAATAAAAAATGGCAAGCTCAGTAACCCGATGCTTTCCTCTGAGTCCGTTTCTGTATTCTGTCTCCCAGTTCTTTTGCATTTCCTGTACATCAAGATTGAGAATCAACCACCAGTAGATTGCTATGCTTTTTGGTTTTTGGTTTACACCAGATGCACTTTGTCACCTGAGCAGCCTCCCAACCCTTGTGTTTTTTTTTTTTTTTTTTAATGACAGGGTCTTACTATGTAGTCCAGGATGTCCTAGAACTTACTGCAGAAATGAGGATATCTTCACACTAGCAGAGTCTAGGGATTGCAGACACGAGCTACCACACCCAGCGGAGCCTTTTGTTCTCGTAGCCTCGATGGTCAGCACGTTTCAGACGCCATTAACATTCTGGAAAACTGAGTCATGCAAATAATTGCCTTCAGTTCGCTCGTTAGTTTCCCACAATATTGAAGACCCAGCCTGAATCAGAGATTCAAAATCTGAATGAGGCTTTTATCAGCTAAAGCTGAGATATCATGTAAACATAAAATCCTGCATCCAAGTAGATCTGCTTTCTGAGGCACCTGCTTCCTGGCAAAGTCTCACTAATTCAAAGCCCAGCTTCAAAGGGTTGCCATTTCTGGGCCCCTAGTACCAAGCAGGATTTCTTGCTCCGGCCTTTGTAGAATCTTAGCCCGAGTCTGGCTTGTAGCCTGACATCTATAGCTTATATCCTAAATACCAGACGTGGAGTGGGGACTGCATATCAGAAGCTCATATTCAGTGATGCCCCAGATGCCAATTCTGCTGGCATGGTACCCCGCTGGGCCTGAACTTGAATTGGATTCACGTTCTCAGCATAGTGTCCCACTGAGCCTGAACTTGAGTTAGCTTTAGGGCAGTGGGAGGGAGCCTGAGTAAGCCCAGCCATTGCCCAACAAGCCTGGATTTGCCTTTGCAACTTTGGTAAGTTCTCAGCAACTGTTATGAAGTGATGACACCCGCAAGCCCAATGTGCAGCCTTAAGAGAGTCTACTGATGACACTATTCACAAAGTAATTTATCCATTCTTAAAGCAATTATTGGTAAACGCTAGGCGCTTTTCTATGGATTTAGGACAGGAAGGAAAATCACCTGTCATGGAGATGTGTTTGCCTTTGTGAGGAAGAGTCATACTTAGAAAATGAGATCAGAATGATTGCAGAATGATAAAGACCGTCAAGGGGTTTTAATAAATACTTCTGCATGACTCTGAAGCCAGACCACCTCAGTTCAAATATTCGTTCCATCATTTATCTACTTTGTGATCTTGGAACAGTTACATAACCTTTCTATGCCTCAGTTTCTTCTTCTGGAAAATGGGGATAATAATGCCTGCCTGGCAGGGTTGTTAGCACATTTAAAAGAGTTCATGCATGCAAGGTACTTAAAAGAGGGCAGGGATCGAGTAAGCATTATCACTTGGATGTTAGCTCATCATGCCTAGTAAGTAATGGGTTACAACCAAAGCAAATCGTGAGAGGCCAGTGTCCTAAGGGACAGATGGTGGCCAGGAGCATTTAAACTAAGTCCTGAGGTGAGTGAGACCTCAGCTAGGTAAAGAGTCTAGGGCAAGGGACAGGAGGTAAAAGCACTTGGAGTGTTTATGTTCAGGCTTCATTGAGTCATTCTATGGCCTAATGGGTCCTTCTGTGTGTTTCTGCAGATGACCAAGGAGCATACTGGCTGTCTTCCAGGGCCCTGGGGCTCACAAGGAAGTGAGGTGACAGGGCTGCCAAGGGGAGGGCCACAGGAGACCACCTCCAAGGAACTCAGTGAGCTGGCCCCGAAGATGTGAGTCCTTTCCTGATGCTTCCCACCACTTGGTATCAAGCCTGACATAGGATGGGGTGGGGGCAGGGCGAGGGTCTGCCTACATCTGGCCACACAGCCCAGAGGCAGAGGGCAAGAGTCCCACACAGCAAAGAATGACAAAGGTTGGGTAGCTACAGGACACTCACACAGTGTTGTCTCATAGGAGGCTCCTTCTACAGGCCGAGGAGCACTGAATTAAACACCCACAGGCCTTCCACCAGCTGGAGAAGGAAATTCAGAATTGTTAGCATGCACACTACGTTTTCTTCCTTTTTATTGAAACCAAAACCAGAGCCAAAACCAACCAAACAAAAAAGCCCACCTATTTACCGAAATTGGCCAAGTATGGCTGTAGCTGCCCAGAGTTGAACTGATCAAACGGCCATAGGCTGCTGTGGTCCTGGGAGTGTCACCCGGAAACTTCCTGTTGCCAAGCCTGTAGTGCATGCCTACAATTCTAGCTACTCTGGAGGCTGAAGCAGATGGGTCCCAAATCCACAGCCCGCCCAGTTTGCAGTGTAAGTTTCAGGCCAGCCAGGGCAACTTCATGAGCACCTGATTCAAGATTTTTAACAGTCGGAAAAGACTGGTGATGTGCTTATAAAATATAAAGAAACATATTTGTTGTATGGGAGTAGGGGGTGAGGTAGGTGTGGGGGAAGGGCGTGCCTCAGCGGGCCCAAACCCAGGCATCCCTTCCCCCAGAGGGACCAGCCACACGCTAAGGTATAGTATAGAAATAGAGTTTATTCAGGGAATGGGGAGGGGAGTTAAGAGGGTAGTAGAGGCAGAGAAAGGCAGAGAGGGGGAGAGAGAAGAGAAGTAGAGGCTGGTCACGTCGGGGGAGGGAATGGGGAGAGGTAAGAGATAAGAGATGCAAGAGAGAGGCAAGAGATAAGAGAGAGAGGAGGGGCAAGCAGCCCCTTTTATTAGTGGGCCAGGCCCACCTGGTTGTTGCCAGGCAACTGTGGGGCGGAGCATACCTGGTTGTTGCCAGGTAACTGTGGGGCGGAGTTTAGACAGAATGCTAACAACTGGGGTGTGGTTTAGGAGTGGAGCACAGGGTTAGCATGCAAGGAGGCCCAGGTTCGATTCCCAGCTCAAACCCTCAAATCCCAAAACCCTGTCGATGACTATGGCGGCGGACAATGGGATGGTCAAGATAGCCCAGCTCATTTGCTTTTCCTTTTCCTCTTCCTTCCTTCACACTCCCCTTTCTCCCTTTCCATCCTCTTCCTCTTCCTTCCTTCTCTCCACTTCTTTGGTTTTTTTGTTTTGCCTTTTTGTTTTGTTTTTTTGCTAGGCATTGATCTTCAGGGTCTCTGCATTCTAAATTCAGTTCACCACTGAGAGCTACTTCTGCCCCAGGCTCTAGACCTTGTGTGCAACCTGGTGTCAGAGGTGGTGCTTCTGCTATAGAGGTTTCCCACCCTTTCAGTTCTGGAGAAACTTGGGGGTACCTGGACCCAGACCCACGCTTCCCAAGCTCTTTGTACCTCATCTTATTGAAATGTGGACATTGATTTGGTAGGTCTGGTGTGAGCCCATGCCTCTGTAGTTACAGCAAGCTCCTAGGTGGTACCACTGTGCTGGTTCCCATCTAGGGATGACCATTTGAGTATCAAAGGAATAGGGGTTATTTCCCTGTGAATGAATTGGAAATTCCTGGATTAAGTACCCTGGATCTGTATCATGGCTGGGTGTCTATTGCCATGATAAAGATGATGATCAAAAGCAACGAGAGGGTTTGTTTCACCTCACAGGCTGCAGCCATCATTGAAGGAAGTCAGGGCAGGAGCAGATGCAGAGACCATGGAGGAATGCTGCTTACCAGCTTGCTCCCCATGGCCTACCCAGCCTACTCTCTCTGTATATATAACCCAGGACCACCTTCCCAGGGATGGCACCATCCCAAGTGGGCTGGGCTCTCCCACATCAATCATTAATCAAGAAAATGGCCCACTAGCTTGCCTACAGCCAGGCTGATGGAGAAGGTGTCTTCTCAGTTTCGAGTCTCTCTTTCCATAAGACTCTAATTTGTGTCAAGTTGACAAAAATCAACCAGCACTAATTATAATAGGCAGGAAGTAGTAAGAATACAATAATTGTGTTGATTGTGAGCATGGGTTTGAAAAGACTTTTTGCCGAGGAGGAATACTTTAGAAAGGTGCATGGGACAAATGAGAAGAAATAAAACCCAGGTCTCCCAAATTGTTGGAGGACACTCCTGTCCTGGGACTGTGAATGTAGTTTAAATGTTTAGAGCAGGGGTGCCTCTGTAAGTGTAGAGGTAATTAAGGGGGGGGGGGGGAGGGGGAAACTTAAGAGGGGGGGGGGGGGGGGGAGGGGAAAACATATTGTTTTTAAAATTATAAATATGAGACCCGGTGTGGTAGCACATGTACACGTGCCCAACATTTGGGAGGTTGAGGTGGGAGGATCAGGAGATCAAGGCTAGCCTGGGCAACATGAAACAACCTGCCTCAAAAAACAACAAACAAATAAATAATGTACTTATTACAGAAATAATCAGAAAACGAGAAAAGTATAGTGAAAAAAATCCCAGCCAGGAAGGGTAACACATTCCTGTTATCTTAGTACGTAGAAAGTAAGGCAGGAGGGTTTCTGTAAGTGTGGGACCAATCTGGGCTACACAGTGAGTTCTCAGCCGGCGAGGGATATATAGCAAGAACCTTTCTCAAAAAGAAATTTCCCTGAGAAAAGTCAAGTCTGTAGGTCCAGCCTCCCAGCAGATTCTCTCTGCATGTGCCCTTCACGTCACATGACTTTTGTCAGGTAGTGTCATATTGCTTGCAAGCTTTTGTCCAGGGTTGACTAGTTATTTAGCATCACATCTTAGCATTGTAGGGACTGGATCACAGTGCACACAGAATCTCCTCATGAAGCAGGTAGCTCCAGTGTGCGGGACTCACCCCTACACAGGAATGCCAGCCTTCCTACTTCAGTCCACCTCCCAAACTTTGCTAACCTGGAAGTAAAACACGATTGTTTGAGAAGTTCACCAGTGTACATTTGTTTGTCGGCTATTCACACTTTCTCTTGGACACCAACCCTGTACCTACATCTGTAACACCGAAACCTCAGTTACTGTTATTATTTAAAGGCAGATAGTTAAGAAAAGAGGAAGAGTGTGTAATGCTGTGTGGAGATCGTTATTCTGTTCCGTGCACTGACAAGGAAAGCACAAATGGGACTTGAGCACGCAGTAAAGGGTCAGTCACAGCTCAGCAACTTGCCCTTCTGTGACCGACCTTGTGGCATTCTCTGTGTTAATTGTATTTATCCTTTGAGTGGAGGTGTCCGAGCTGGATGCAGAGTCACAGAGAAAGCTCTATGAGAAGCAATTGGAACACAGTGGGGAATCAAACACTGTAGTTGTCTCCACAAAGGAAAAAAATAACAACACAGAAGCCCTTCAAAAAAACTAATGAGCAAATAGACCATGGACTAAAAAGCTGTTAGCAAGAAAGAAAACCAAAAAACTAACCATAAGGGAAGCATTCACCTCCTTTGATACTAGAAAAGATGCTAAGCAACAAGACTTGCTTCCCCCTCCCCATGTTAAGTGAGTGAAAACATTTTCAAGAGATAATTTTTGGTTCGAGAAACGTGTGGTCAAGCCGAGCCTCCCACGTTGTTGGCAGCTGTGTAATCCAATCGAGAAACTTGTAGAAAGCAATCTGGCAAAATGTGTCATCACACAAACACATTCAAAACCTTTGGCCCAGATGTTTCCTCAGGAAGTAATTCAGAATGTGGAAAAACCTACATGGCCAGTAATGCTTGGGTCAGCATTGTTTATAATGGTGGAAAGGGACATTTATGTTCTGTTTACATGAAGGGTAAGACCACGGTCAAACGATACGGCGGGCGCTTCAGCCCTTTTAATTGTGCAGTTGTATGTGTATAAGGTGTTTGTGTGTGTTTCCAGCATTTAAAATACAAGTAGCCCCTAGAGCTTGTATTAATTCATGTATGAATTCATTTCTTTGGAAAATAAACAAACAAAAAACAAAAATCAGCTTTGAGCTGGAGTAGCCAGTGGTTAGACTGGTTTAAAACTTATCTCCCAGAGGCTGGGAGATAGCTCAGTGGGTAAAAGTGCTAATTGTGTAAACCTGTCGACTCAAATTTGATCCCTGGAATTCATGTAAAAAGACTTTCCTACAGAAATGGGAGGTAGAGACAGGAGAGTAGCCTGGGCAGGCTGGCTAGCCTGGACTACGTAAGGCATCCACAGAAACAAGAGAGACCTGTCTCAGCAGGTGGAAGGTATGTAGAGGGGACACTTGCAGCTAGTCTTCTGACCTTTACAAATGCACTGTGGCATGTCACACACACACACACACACACACACACACACACACCTGTAAATACTAGGGGTACAGATACCTGCAGTCATGCCATGCATGCGGTAAGGGTTTGGGGATTCAAACTCAAGATTCTCATGCTTCTGTAGGAAGTATTCTTACCCACTGAGCCATCTCCCCAGCCCTAGGAGGGACTTTTGCTCACCATCAATAGCAGTGCAAGTGAAAGCTAGTTTTCAGCACGGCCAGAAATACCCAAGCTGGGCAATGTTCAACTGGCGATCATGCTGCACTTAGGGATATGCTCATCAGAATCACCTGGGAGACTTCAAAACATGGCTCCTACTGAACTAGCCCCTCCCAGCAATGCTGGTGTGGTAGGTGGGGTGAGGCATGTTCATTATTTTAAAAACTGCAAGGATTTTGATGCGTTCCATAATAAAGAACGGCAATAGCAAAATTTCAAGGTAAGGGAGCCTAGTCCCTTGATCTAGGCTTCAGTGCTAGCTAGTGGCTTGGTTTAGCTTGCATCCACTCTCACTGGAATTATGTACCCACCACTGCCTCTCACCCATCCTCAAGAAGCCTCACCAACCAAGCAGTGGGCAGCAGATAGCACAGTGTGGATGGTATGCCACCATCTTTGCATAGGCCTGCCTTCCTCAGGCACTGTTAAGATTCTCCTGGGCCACAAACAGCATACAGCTCAGCACACGGCTCAGACCTGGATCACCTGGCCATATCAGACCAGAGACAATTGCCAGGCAACTCTTACAGACAGAAGCAGAGCCCAGGGGAACTCAGGGAAGGAGCCCACACTTAGCTCTGATGTCTCACTGTGGACAGAACCTCTTCTGGCCTGGTTTATGAAAGGGATGCTTCTTTCTTCCTTCAAAATATTTTGAAATCTGGAGTACAGTTGAGAGAGAATACTTTCCCTTCTCCCTATGCTCACCTTACTTTCAAAGACCTCCACCCTCCACCCCAGGATGAACAGATTTGGGAAGTTGTAGGGATTTTCTTTTGTTGCAAGGATGAAATGAATCCATGCTATGCAAGTGTTCTGCCACGGATCTACATCCCTACCCCAGAAGGTCGGCCAGCCTTCTAGTTCAGCCCTGTCTTAAGGCAATAAGTAGCCTCTGCTTGCACTGACCTACTCCTTCCTGTGATTGACACGCGCACGCGCCAACACACACACACACACACACACACACACACACACACACACACACGAACAGTCTTTCCTATTGGGTCTCACCAGAAGCAAGTCCCATTCCTCTTCTCTGGGCAGACCTTTGAATTCCTAAGGAGGAAATCCTCCCGCATTAACAAGCTGCAAGCTAGAAAACCCTAAAGAGAAGCCAGTGCTTTGAAACACCCGCTGAAACAATAGCTGGCCTGTGTAGGTGGTTAGGAGACTGCCACCTCCTAGTGCTTTACCTCAGCAGCTTTACCTGGAAAGGTCGAGTCAAGCAGGGAGGAACTGTTTTGCAACCGCTGTTTACATAGATAAGGAGCCCCAATAAGAGTGGAGGAGAAGGTCTGGAGGACCGTAGCTTCCTGTTAGAAAGCCATCCTCCATGGGAGAGACCCGTCTTGAGTGCTTTATTAAGTTTCTGCCCCTAGAAAAAGAAACAGCGTGGGGTTGGGCTCCAGAGCCCCACGCATTGCATGGCATGGACTAGTGAGAGCTCCAAGCCTTTGGGTCCAACTGCAGCTCTGCGCGCTCCCTAAAACATAGGACACCACTGAGCTTACCTATCCGGGCAGCCCAGGCTTGTGATTTTTAGTGGATTGAATTAGCAATCCAGATTTGGAATACTTAAAAAAAGATTTTTATTAGGCCTAATGAAATATGTTGACATTTATAAAAGATTTTGATTGCTGGGTGTGGTGACACACCTTTAATCCTAGGAAAGGCAGGGAGATCTCTGTGAGTTAGAGGCCAGCTTGGTCTAAGTTCCACGATGAGACTCTGACTCAAAAAAAAAAAATTGATTAAAAGTTAAAGTATCAATTGTTTCTTTTCCAAATTCCTAGTTTAAGTTAAAAAAAAAAAAAAAAGTCAGCCCCAGAACGAGTTTCCAGAGTGAGTGTTTAAAAGGAGAAGGTGGGCAGAAAATGTAAAATCACACATGACTTCGTTGTGGGAGTCACTATATACAACATGACGTGGGAACTGGAATCATAACCTCCATAACAGTCCTGAGGAATTATTTATTCACTGTGCAGTCTTCATCAAAGCCCCCATTTACAGTCGTCAGTGGATCATATTCTTTATGAAGTTTAATGATACACCAACTGTAAGTTGTGTAAATGTAAATATTCCGATGCGATATAATAATACACATCCCGAGTGTTGTTTCTGAAGCAGGCCTTGGGGTTGGAGATTAAATGTTAAGTGCTTTCTCTTGCTGAAAAACGGTCTTCTCCAGTAGAATTGCTCTTGTCTCTTCTGTTTGGCCAGATCTGGGTTGCAGAGAGGAGTCGAAAAGCAGCAGAGAAATGTAATCGATGTGCTGGTCTGAACTCGCTTGAACGATGTCCAAGCTTTCCACTCAGAGAGCAGATGTTCGGTCTCAGTGGCAGAGGGTGGAGACAGAAAATGAGGTGTGAGGAAATACATGACTCAGGCGGAGGACATGTTTTTCCAAGAATAGGAAAGGGCTGGAAAGGGCCTGGCTTTCCAGTTCCAACCCCAGAAACCCCAAATGGGGTCCTCTCTCTCCGACCATGAGGCTTAGGCACGCTGGAGGGAGGGAAATGTGTTTGCTCAGCAAGTTCTTCAACCAGCCCTGGGCAAACCTGTCCCAGGATGTCCTAGACTCCCTGCCTTTCACACTAGAACGTGCACTCTCCTCCAGGGGCTGTTACTGTATCCCGGGGCTGAGCAAGAGAGTTGTTAAGAGCTGTTACTAATTAAAATTCTTTTGGACGAGTTAGAATCTGTGTGGAGGGAGGCTGAAATTACTAGAGCCAGAGAAGTCTCCTGATAGTAGTGGCGTCTTTCTGATGCCCCCTGGTGGCCATATGCTATGAAGTGAACTCCAGGATCCCAGCAGTTAATGTCCTCTCGAACATAACCCAGTTTGCTGGACTCTGTTTAGCTTGTACTTAGAGGGACGCGAACCAGTGCTAATGTACAGCGTGTCTTCTTACCCTAATAAGAATTGTTTTGAGACAGGTGTGATGGGTTGACCTGAAGTCTCAGTACTGAAGGCTGGAGGCAGGAGAATTGCTGTTACAGGCCAGCTTGGATTAGTGTGAGATCTTGCCTGAAAACATAAAACCAACCAACAAAAAATCCACAACACACACACACACACACACACACACACACACGGTTTTGATATAGCATTATGAAGAAAACACCAATTGTTATAATTCTGTACTGCAAATTCCTTTTAAAAATTTATATTCTTTTTATATTATAAAGATGTGTGTGTGTGTGTGTGTGTGTGTTTAGGCATGTGCCATGCCATATATGTGGAGGTAAGAGGTCAACTTGTAGATGTCAGTTCTCTACCTACGTGATGTAGGTTTTGAGGATCAAACTTAAGCCATTAGGCTTGGTGGCAAGCAATCTTACCCAATGAACTATGTCACCAGCCTGGAGAATACCAGAGAAATTTAAGTCTTCAGTTTACCCACACGAGTACTAAAATTTTGAGACCTTATTTTTTTTTTTTTTAAGGAAACAGAAAATGGAGAAAAGGGGCCACAGAAGGACCAACTGTGGGAAGTTTTCCAGTAGCATCCACAAAAAACCACTGCACCAAGGTTCGCCTCTCGGTAAGTTGGAGGGGCTGGGTGTACAATAGTTGTTAATGCTCCCTCTCTGTTGGATCTGCTCACAGTGAGTCCAGCTTGCCATCTGCCATTGTCATAGCATGACATTTGACTAGGATGGTGTTTGTTTCCCTTTTTCAAAACATGAAGAACTGGTAATGGGCTGTTTAAGGCGTGGTTAAGCAGAGCAAAGTGCCAATACATGCTTCTAGACTATGCCTGGCACCATGCTCTGAGCTGGACCCATAACTGGACCCAGTAAGGTTACCAGCCTTCTAGAAGGAGCTGCTGATGGGAGCAGGCAGAAGGTATGAGCATGTGAGACTCAATGACGTTAGTCATAGGAGCCTTGCTGTGTAGACAGTTTAAGCTGAGAAATGTACCCTGGCTAAACCGCTGAGAGTGATAGAGATTTTACCCAGAGGCCTGCCTGTTCAGGCAGTTCCTGAGCTTGCCAGCATCAGTTCCTCATAGCTGAGCTGGAGGTGCGGGCCAGAGAGCTGAGGCAGCATGCTTATGCGCATGCTCCCTGTGCTCGGAGCCTTGAGGGCACTCAGCATCCTGTTAATCCCACTTGGTTCTGAATTGACCTCTCTGGGGATGGTATATTTTCAAATAAGAGCTTTGGAGGACTGGAAAGATGTCCCAGCAGTGATGAATGCTCATTGGCCTTGCAGAGGGTCAGGGTTCAGTTCCCAGCATTCAAGTTTGGGAGGCTTACCAGAAATCTAAAGCCCTGTTCCATGGATACAGTTAGGATGACAGGCAGGTGGCACTGTGTCCACTTCTTGTTGCTGTTATTGATAGCGCAGAGGTTTGGACTCGGGGCTTCACACATGCTAAGCGGGTGCTCTGCCACTGACCCACATCTCAGCCCTTGTTATTTTTAAATGAAACAATAAAGTGTTTGTAATGTCTCAATTTAAACTTTTTTAAAAAAAATCCCCAGAAGTGTTCATTTAGCCTTAGGAAGATCGGGATACTGATATGTTTTACACTTTACATATCATATTTATTTACATATCATATTTATTTGAGGCATGTCTCTCTATAGAGCCCTGGCTATCCTGGAACTCACTATGTAGACCAGGCTGGCCTCAAACTCACAGACATCTGTCTACCTCTGCCTCCCAAGTGCTGATATTAAAAGCTAAACCATCATGCCTGACTTATTTGTTTTTATATATATGTGTTTGACTGTGTGTATATGCACACCACATGCATATCTCACACTGGTGGAAGCCAGGAGAAGACATCAGATCTCCTGGAACTGGAGTAACAGACAGTGCTGAGCTCCCTTGTGGATGCTGGGAACCAAACACCCTTCTGTGAGAACAGCAAATGCTCTTAACTTCTGAATTAGCTCTCCATCCCCTTGAGCCCTTGATGTTACTATAAAGAGCACTGATACAGTATATTTTCATTGTTATGACACCTTTGTAAGATGGGAATTATATTTATTTTACAGGTAAGGGAATACAACTCAGAGAAATTAACTGGGTCAAAGACCTGGTGTATTAGTTCCCTCCCACTTGATAACAATGTACTTACCCCCAGAACCTAAAGACTCAAAATAGTAACCATCATTACCTGGCAGTTTCTGAGGCCCTGGAATTTGTGAGCAAGTGGAGGGTTCAGGCAGAGCTCCCTCGAAGGATGCCTGTCTGGGCTGAGATTGTTTGAAGGTTTCACTAGGGACCAGAGGATCTGGTTCCAGAGAGGGTCACCACCACATGGTCTTTCACAGGGAGACTCAATGGAGCCTCCAATAGGCCATTCTGCTTGTCATTGATATTTGACAGACATCTTACTGGAGAGCAAGGATGGGGGGGGGGGTATTAGACTGTAGCTGCTTTATTTTGTTTGACACAAACCCATACTCAAGGGTTCAGACCAAGACCTTTTTCCTTGTACTGCTGAGATGCAACCCAGGGCATTGTGTTATGCCGGGCAAATGTTCTACAGTCAAACCCTAGCCCAGGTGCCATCTTTCAAAGCGAATATTGGCTGGGTGTGGTGGTGTACACCTTTAATTCTAGCACTTGGAAGGCAAAGGCAGGTGGATTTATGTGAGTTTGAGACCAGCCTGGTCTGCAGAGTGAGTTTCAAGTCATCCAGAGCTATGTAGGGAGAGCCTGCTTCAAAAAATAAATAGATGACAAGTAGGTAGGTAGATAGATAATAGATAAAAGATATGAAAAAATCAATGTAGATATTTTCAGGCATCACAGCTAGTAAGTGGCAGAGCTAGGTTTCAACCCCAGGTTTTCACACTCACCCCATCTGTGATTCATGCTTACACGCTCCCCTGCCTGGCCCTGCCCTTCTAAACACTCTGGTCTTCCCTGGCATCGTCAGAGGCACAGTGTGCCCAGCACATCTACTCTCCACACTTCACGTGACTGTGCTTAAACACCCACGCTCTGGGCACCTTTTCAGGTCCTGATCCAGGGCCCAGCTTCAGTCCTGATCCTGGCGCTGGGCTACATAGTAACAAATGTGAGGCCTATGGAAGCAAGCCTCAGAACTCCCAGAGAGCCCGTGAGGAAGACCCACGGAAAGGTGAGATGGTATGACTCCAGGAGGGTCGGTAGAGAGAGTCATCATTTCCAGGCAAGAGGCTGTATCTTCAACCTTTTCCTTTTAGAATTTCATTATAGATATGACACTCCAGGACAAGATGACTTAGGTCGCCATGGAGGATATTCCTTTGTCCAGTCTCTCTTCCTACATGAAAATAAAATCTCTTCATCTTGTAAGTACATCTCCTGTATGACCTTGTCTGTGTCAATAACCGCATTTCCCGTCCTCTGTAGACAGCTGCCTGGGTCTCCTGCACTTACTAGGCACTTCCAAGTTCAGGTCTGCATGAGGGTGGCAAAGAGGCTGAGCAGGGGCTGGGGACTGGGAAATGCTATCAGTGCAGTGGACGCTGTGAAGTTAGAGGGGCTGTACCACAAGTCAGCAGCAAACATACACTCTGAACTAACGAATGGCTGACTCCATTACCCTCCCTACTCAGTGTCCAGAGTACATTCCTCAGGCATGCTATTGTTAATTTCCAATGTAAACATTTACAATCTTTGGGAACAGATGGAAACTCCACATTTATTTATAAAGATGACTAAGATACGGTACCTCCCTCCCAAGACATTCCTAATTAAAAAGGGACTTGGACCCAAGAAAGGAAAGCTCAAAGCAAATATGGTAGGTACTAAAGAGCAAGGCCCAAGGATCTTGTGAGGACAGGAGCCAGGGAGAAGCTACATCCTGTTTCATTCAGCAGCCAGCCATGCCCACTTCTCTGACAGAGAAGGCCTTTCCTCCATCCATCTAGAATTCTTTCTCTCTGAGGCAAGCACCAGGAAGAATGTCTCTCACTTTTCACAATTGCCAATGCCTGAGACCAAAGGATGCCACTTATGTGACTTAGGCTCCTCGCCCACCTCCCGAGCTGACAAATCCTTGATTGGACATATTCTCCTGAAGTGAGTCACTATAATCCTGTAGCAGGCCCAGAATGGATTTCTTTACTATCTTCTTGGTCTTTGGGCCTCTCTTCCGCCTCTCCATTCCCCTTTTCCTCTCAACCCCTGATATCCCTCTTCCTTTCTTCTTCCCCTTCTATGGCACCGGGAATGGAACCTGGAGCCTCACACAGGTAAGGCAAGTGCTCTATTACTGAACTGTATCCCAGCCCTGGACTTCTAATACACATATGAGAAATGCCACAGAATCTCTGAAGTGTGATCCTGAACTCTCTTAGGAGACATATAGTGGCTTAGGGGTAGATACCACGAGACGACATCTTATCTTCAGTCTTGGAATAGAACCTTCAGTAAAGGGAGCTGATAGAAACACCTATGGGGTCCTCGTCTGAGAGACAACGTAATCTGTCTGGGTGATCTGCAGTCTCAGCTAGAACTGAATCCCATGGCACTGAGATAATTTTAAATTTGTATTTCTATTGCCAGTAAACTCCAAGCTACATTTAGAGACAATTGCCAATTGAGACTGAACTCACTAACATCTGTGTTCATGACCCACACTGAGGAACAGTCTCTGCTGATTGTCATTGTCTGGTGGAAAAGAGCAGAGCCTCTCTCTGAGACACCAGTGACTTACACCAGAGAGGGGAGGGAGGAGGCAGGAGGCAGAGGAATGAGGAAAGGGAAAGGGGGGTCCTCAGCAACTGAAGTGTTACTTATCACAGTCCTGTTATTCTTGACCGAAACAACTTGAGGGAGGATTTATTGTGGCTCACGGGCTGAAAGGGTACAGTGGAGAAAGCATGGTGGTAGGGGTGGGAGGAGTCTGCTTACATCTTTCATAGTCAGAGCACTGGCTGGAAGCAGAGCCAGCCTGTAACCGGTAACACCCACCCTCCAGTGCTCCACTTCCCCCAGCTAAGTCCTACCTCCACCTAAAGCTTCTCCAGTTCCTAAAGCATCCCCAAAACTGGCAACAAAGTGTTCAAATGTGCAAAGCCAGTTAGGGGTGGGAGCAGTGGTGCATTTCATATACACTCTGTAAGAGACAGAGAAGACCCCCACACACTCTGTAACAGACAGTGCAGACAGACAGACAGACACACACACACACACACACACACACACACACGTCTCTTCTTTTCTTTGGCTGTTTCCTTGGGTAACTCTTCATCATTTAGTTTCTCTTTTGGAACTAGTTTCTGTCTCCTAAAATCCTCTTAAAGTCCGTGAGGAGTCTAGAATGCACTTGGGTTTCACCTTTTGGAAGGGGTACCCTCCCTACTCTCACAGGACGAAGTAGTGGCCCGCAACTGAAAAAAAATTTCCGGCCACATAATGAACACCAGGGAATATAAATTCCTGGTCTCTTACCTGCTAATAAATAAATAAATACAAGTAAATTAAATGTAAATAAATAAATACTTATATTATATATATTATATAACATATAAAATATAATTTATATGAATATAAAATATATAATTATGTATTTATTATTTTGAGGCAGGGTCTCTCTCTCCAGCCCAAGCTGGCCTTGGGCTTATGGCAACTCTCCTGAATTTAACTCATGCCAGAGTTCAATGTTGGTCATCATAGCTCATACCTGGAATACTAACAGTCAAGAGTACTGCTATGTGTTCAAGGCCAGCCTGGGATACAGAGTGAGACAGTCTCAACAAACCAGAAATAGGGCCACTAAGGTGGTTCATCCAGTGAAGGTCCTTGCTGCCAAGCCTGCCAGTGTGAGTTCAGTGCGGGGGCACTCACGGTGGAGAAGAGAACCGACTCCTGCCAGTGTCTCCTGACCTGTGCATGAGCACAGTGGTGTGTATGCACTGCACATGATAAATCAATAAATGCAATAAAAATTTAAAAATGAAATTGAGTTTCTTCTCATGAATCTCAATTTCTTGAAAGAAAATTCTTTTTTCTGTGTTCCTTAGCTCTGTTGCTTACCCAGTTGTTAACATTTTTATGAATTATTTCATCCATACTGCAAAGTTGAGGAAGACATCCCTACCATTTGGAGTTTTCTGGCTTTTTGTTTTTTGGCAGGCTCTCACTCCTGCTGCTCTGGAACTTGTACTGTGTACCAGGCTAGGCCCCACCTCAAAGATCAGTGAAGGCCATTTTGATACTCTGAGTTTAATCACAGCTAACATTTTTCAGCTTGTTCAAAAGCAAAATGGATCTGGTCCTGGAGAGTGAACTCAGAACCTATTCAAGATGAGCATGAACCTGTGGCAGGGTAAGTAGTTAATTATGACTAAGAACACAATCAGAGCCATGTGTGGTAGCTCTTGCCCATCTTCTCTAAACTTGAGGGGTCAAGGCAGGAGGCCTACCAAAAGTCGGGCTACATGGCGAGTTTGAGGCCAGTGGGGTGCAGAGTAAAACTCTGTCCTAAAATTTACACACACACACAAATGCATGCACACATGCACGCACACACACATGAGAGATCGAGTTTCCTTATCCACGTATGTATACTATACCACCTAACTACAGGACAGGATTACTCATCCTGACTGTCCCTGGTAGAGCTGGAATTCAAACCTAGACCTATCTGGTGTTTCTTCAATCACTGACTCTTCATTCAGCCAATGTCTAAGGGTCCAAGGCAGGACTTTGTGCTTGGTGTGGAGGTGGAGACAACAGCAGTGTCTGCCCCTGAGCTGTTTCCTGGAGGAGCTGGGTGTGCCAGAAGGGGGCGTGGGGAGGCTGCTGACCTTATTTGGAGGTTTAGGAACCTGAGCTCAAAGGCAGAGTGTGAATGAACTGTCACAGGACATCGGGAGGGATGTGAAGAACTCTAGACTAAGGCTTTGTGAGGAGAAAAGGGCCTTTGAGCAAGTGTGGAACCCTTCAGTCAGTGTGCCAGCCATTGTGCCAGGAGCCCAAAGGCAGTGGCAGGGATGAGAGGAAGCGAGTGAAAGCAGGTCTTCAGATCCCTCAGAACAACGGGAAGCCAAGGGACTTTTAAAATACGGACTTTTATAGAATTGTAAGTGATCACTGTAGATGTCAAGCATAGTGGCTTGCATTTGCAGTCCCTGCATTCAGAAGGTTTAGGTAGGAGTTCTGGCCAGCCTGGGTTACAGTGGGTTCTAGGCTAGCGAGAGACAGTCTCATAAAACAAAACAAAACAAAACATTGCTGCAGCTGGTGAGAAACAAGAAGTGGGCTGGAGGATCGGAAACTGGAGCCAGAGGCCAAACAAGGCAGCAATGGGAGAGTCCACTGGGGTCATGGAAGGTCGGTTCAGGGTGATACCGAGAAGCTGGTACTGGGAGTTTAAGACAGAACCGACAACAGAGCAGAGTGGAAATAGTCCAGGTTTTCACCCAGACAAATTCAAGCCTGAGGCTGCTACCCAGAAAAGTACAGTGATTTACAATATAATATTTAAACTCAGGCATTAGCACAGATCACCTGTAATCAGCTCTGAGGCTGAGACAAGAGAATGGGCGAGTTTGAGGCAAGCTTGGACTACAGAGCAAGACCCGGCAGACAGGGCTGTATAAGGTGACTGTCTCACAAAACAAAACAAAACAAAACAAAACGCAAAGCAAAGCAAAAAACAAAAAACCAAAACCAAAACCAAAAGAAAATGCCAAAACAGAGGGCTGAAGTCTGGCTCCCACACCCACAGCAGCTGGCTCACATATGCCTGAAACTATCTCTAGGGTTCTCTTCTGGCTTCTATGAGTGTGATCTCCCCCCCCCCCTCACACACACACACACACACACACACACACACACACCATTAAAAAAGAAAGCCAAATCAACAGTAGTTTTTGGAGACATCTTGGGTTTATGTCGTAGCTCTGGCCTTGGAAAGGTCACTTACCCTCCCTGAGCCTCTACTTTCCTGTAAAATGGGAGTGATAGGACCAGATCGCCAAGACTTCTTAAAACACAAAGAATGGTACTTGGATTAAAATTATACTGGATCTCAAAATAAAACACCCCAAAATAATTAAAGTGGGGGGGAGGGAGCTGATGGGAGGAGACAGGGAGGGCAGAAAAGCGAGTGGATCAGAATGCTTCATTACAAATGCATCATATACATGTATGATGATGTAACACACTTTAAAAGACTTACAAGTGAAGTGCTCAGCATGACTGGATCCTGTTAGAGGCAGACAGGGGGGAGGGCTCCAAAGCCCCTGCACTTCCAACTGAACCACACTGCCACCCCCCTGATGCAGAATGCCTCTCATCTGGAGGATGGCTCCATCAAATGTGCTAAGTGAACTTCAGAATCAACTGATGTGAACGTGATAGGAGCAGAGAGACTTTGAGGTGCATTTGAAGTGACATCCTGGAGGTGATACTGCTCACACATGTCTGCCCCAAATTATGTTTAGTGGAAGGACCAAATGCATGAGGTTCTATGTGCAGGAGGTTCCGTATGAAGGAGACTCCGCCACAGACCACCTACAGGAAAGTATTTGCAATAGCCCTTCTTCGTATAAATTAAGGGAACAGTTCAGCAGAGCTATGCAGTGGTCAGCCTGAATCCAGTGTCCCTGCACCACATCCATCACATGACAGACATAGGACAGAAGGTAGAATAGAGGGGACCATTGCCTTAGAGTTGCTGCTTTTATTTCCCTACTGCCTGGCCATGCACGGTCACTGGTGCTTGGGTGAACTCAAGCCAAGGTATTATCATTGGCATTTGTGTGCATTTGTTTTATACATATGCAGGGTAAAAGGTTGGCCCCAAAAGAATAACAAGTGAAGAAGAATCTCTTTGGAGTATTGGCTCTTTCTGTTCTGGAGAAACAAAACAAAACAAAAACAAAAAAGGAAAGAAAAGAAAAGGGAAGAACAAACAAACAAGCAGTTCTGGAAGAACAGACCTCATTGGCTGTAGCAACCACTTTTTCTTGAAGCTCAGCTGTGGTCCCATGGGTCTGTGAATATTGGAAAAGGTAGGGTCTCTCAGCGACAGACAGACATGTATGCACACATGCACACACACATGCACAGAGCCTTCATGGAGCATAGAGGGTGAGTGCACATGTGTATGTCTGGGGGTGCCATACATAGGTTAACAATATGCTTTTGTCTTCTAGAAAACATCCCAAGACTTACCTGACCTCTACCTCAGACCTTACAACACCCTCACCCCACCTCTGCTTCCTCAGGATTCCTAGAATCCAGTCCTTATGTGCCAGTAGTAGCGTGGAAGAAACGGAATCTAAGGTAAGGACCGAGAAAATCCTTGCAGCTCAGGCACCTGGCCTTAATGAGCACAGAACAGCTAGCTTTCATGCCAGTATAGGATGAGCTTACAGAAAATGTTCTGTTAAGAACAATTTCTGCTCAGTTCTAATCTAAAAACTCAGGGTCTCAACAGCCACATGGTTAGCATTATTCCTAAACTGGATCCAAAGGAAACTTCCTGGAGAAAGCGTTTGGTGGATAGTACCTCCTCTGCAGGATTCCCCTGGCCCAGGCTTGAAGGCCCCAGTCCATTCCAGTGACTGTTGTTAGGGGTACCACCTATGTTCAGAACAGTAACACCAACCTCAGGTTACTTTCATAAGCATGTGGGGTATCAGTTGGTGCCTGCTCTCAGTCCTTGTCGATGGCCCCTGAGAGCTGTTCTCTGTGACAGGAACAGGGCATTGGGCTGCTTTCCTCACCCTCTGACTCACTTTCCTCAGTCACATGTTCATCGCTTTCCTCTCCCTTTCCTTGACAAATAATTCCATCTCAGACTGGTTGCCTAGGAGACCAACTCTCAAAAACAGAAATAAAAGTGTGTGGAAACAGAATGCTTCAAAAATTCCATCTTGTAATGTTTAATAATGAGAGAATCCAATTATCAGAGACGATAGTAAGTTTACGTAACGAAAATATGTGGACTTTCTCCCTGTAGATTTTAAACTCGCCTTTGGATCATGCCTTAAGGACGGCAACCAAACTGAAAAAAAACACTGACCAAATGATTAAATCCATTGCAGAAGACCTCGCCAAAGCCCAAAGATGGAGACACCAGCTAAGATACTACTAACTCAATCCCGGGCAACCAAAGGTTAAATGTTTGGTCTTCTCCAAAATATTTTACTTATGACATAATGTAGGAATGTGGTTTTCTAGAGAAAACACTAAAACTCTAAGAAATGAATGACATGAAGTGCTTAAATGACAATAAAAATTTAGAAAGGCAAAGGCAAAACAAGCAGTCTGGCATTTCTGTTTTTATGTGAAAATAAATCTATGTTCTTCCTAATTCATAACGAAATAAAAACAACAAGACAAATGTTTTTATCTATTAGTCTGGTAAGTTTCATGAATTTGGATCTGTGAGATTAGAAACAGATCCCATGTGCTGCTGCAGAGGAAGGTGACGCAGATCCTGATAAAGCCACTAGTAAAACCAAGGGGCTTTTAAGTAAAAACATGCTTGGAATACACAACCTACTGAACACAGTTGCTTACTAACATACATAACGTAAAATACTCCCTGTTTCTCTTTGTGATTGCGCAGCTGCCTGGGAGTTGCCACTGCCCAGGATCAGGAAAGTACTTTGCTGTCTTATCATTGGCCTGGGGCAAAGATAAAAATCCAAATTTCAGGGCTGGGAGAATGGTTCATCAGGTAAAGGTTGTTATTGGCTGCCAAACGTTTGACAACCTGAGTTTGATCCCTGGGACCTGGATGGTGGAAGGAGAGAACCAACTCCCGCAATGTGTCCTCAGACCTGTGCATGCTATACATGCCCACATACAATAAATAAATACACAGAACATTTAAAAAATTCAAATGGTGGGCACCTTTAATCCCAGCACTCAGGGGGCAAAGATAGGCAATCTGCCTGATCTAAAAAATGAGTTCCAAGACAGACAGGACTATAGAGAGAAACCCCATCTTGAAAGCAAATACACCAACAAATAAAATTTAATTAGAAATAGTTTCAACCGAATGCATACAAATTTTACAGTATCATTTAGTTGACAAAAAAAAAATGTATGTTCAACTGTCTTAGAGTTTTACTGATGTGAACAGATACCATGGCCAAGGCAACTAAATAATAAAGGACAGCATTTAATTGGGGCTGTCTTACAGGTGCACAGGTTCGGTCCACATCATCCAGGCAGGCATGGTTCAGGAGGAGCTGAGAGTTCTACATCTTCATCTGAAGACAGCTAGGAGAAGACTGGCTCCCACATGGCTAGGATGAGGGTCTTAAAGCCCACGCCCACAGTGACACACTTCCTCCAACAAGGCCACACTTCCAAATAGTGCCACTCCCTTGACCAAGCATATTAAAACCACCACATCAACTGTTGCCAAGTTAGACTATATCTACCAAATTCTACACATTCCAAAAAGTACATACCTGACCTGCACTCCCACTTCTAGGAACTTATAGAAAACTCAGACAGCTCACAGAATGTTACCAAACGCAAAACAGCCTCAGGTGGCTGAGGGTTCTTACTTCAAGGAGAACGATTCCTTCATGGCTATATGATGACCAGGAGGTGTGGGGTCTTGGAAGAATGACCACACCACCCAAAGCACTTGGGCAACGCAAAAAGTTGTACTTCTGCTAAAGGTATGCAGCCACAAGTCAGGCAGGCATGCATCCCTTGCCAGTCCTGTGGGGTTTCTATTCCTAATGCAAAGGACACTGTTGTGTGGCCAAGAGCTTGTCCCTCACATGCTGATGTCTAACTTAAAAGGGGCTCAGCTGAAAAGCAAAGTGTAAGGTCAGCCAGAAAGTGGTTGGCAGGCAAAGTGTACCTTTTGAGAAGAAGCAGCAACCTTGAACACATTAAAAATGGAGAGATTTGTGCCAGATGGTGTCTTTACATTTCCTTAAAGATAAAACTTCTTCACATATTTAACAGGAAAGACAATGCATTTTACTTATCATTCGCATAGTAGGTAAGGACGGACATTCTGCAGACACTGAAATGAATTCGGTGGAGATCTACAAGACTCAGATGTGACAGGTAAGCATGTAAACCTGACAGGAATGAGAAGTGGCTGTATGACCGCACCTGGGTGAGTTTAGGAAGGCATTTCCAGAGAGGCTTAACTGAGAAGGACTCCCTGAATTGATGGTGCTCCCCGTGGGCTGGAATCCTGGGCTGAATAATAGGAGGAAGGAACTGTCGCACCTGCAGTTGTCTCACTGCTAGTGTGACCTGCGGCCTCCCACTCCAGATGTCCGGTGCCCTCCTCCTTCCTTGTAGAACTTGCTTTCTTCAGAGCAAAAAGAAAAGTAACTAACGGAGAGTAGGTAGTAAGAGGTGGGGCTGCTGCTGAGATGAACCTGACCATGGGGTGGAAACGCTTTTGGAACTGGTTTGGGGGAGGAATGTGGAGGGGTCTGGAGCTGTTGGGTACAGAAGGGCTAGCATGGCATAGCACAGCTTATAGCTCCTCAGATGGGTGAGGAAGAATCTCAGGATGTGGCGAGACATGGGGCTTCAGAGGGGAGCAAGGACTCTCTCGGAAACTGGCCTAGCGGTCTTCACGTCACATTCTGGTCAAGAATCTGGCTGCATTCTTCCCTTGCCCTGAGAACTCGGGAGTTGAAATATATATATAATATTGATAAGCTGTTCTGTGCTGTTTAAATGTGTTGATTCTGGGCTCTCTTGTGCCAGACTCCAGTACGTTTATTCCAGTGTCCTCTGAAACTCCCTGTTCTGAGGCTTCCCACCTTGGTTAAACTTTCTAGAAATGTTCTCACAGACCCACAGTTGTCTCCTGAGCAGCCCTCCACTCCTATCAGGTTAACAACCAAGACCACCTGTCACAGCCTGCCTACCCACACTGCTCTATGAAACCAAGCTGAGTTTGGAGAAAGAAGGAATTTTTGTTTCCCTTCCTTTACTGTTCTGTTTCAGGTAGAATAGGTGGGTTTTACATTTGGCTTACATGAATATTTGGCTTATATCACACACACACACACACACACACACTCTGAAGGTCAAAGAATCTAGCAGTTGTTCAGTCCACGAGGCTGCATATGATCTCAGTTGGTCTTCAGTATACGCCAGAATCCTGAAGACATAGGCTTTGATGCCAGTGAAGGAATAGGCTTGCCAGTGAGTGCAAGAGCAAGCAGGCAATGAAAGCCAGCTTCCTACGACCATGTCCTTATCTAGGCTGCCAGCAGAAGGTGTGGCCCAGATGAAAGGTGGATCTTCCCACCTCAAAAAACCCAGATTAAAAGTGGGTCTTCCCACTCCAAATGATTTAATTATGAAAAAAAATCAGTTGTACCTAGATGCTTAGGTTTTAATTAATTCCAGATGTAGTCAAGGTGACAGCCAAGAATAGCCATCACAGATGGGGCTTATGAAAATTTGTTAACATTCCCCTTAGAATACGAGAAAAGCTTTTGAGTCGCACTTTAAATATTTTATTGTTGTTACTGGCATGTGTGTGTTGGTGTACCTGTGCCCTGGAGGGACACATGTAAAGGTCAGAGGACAACTATGTGGAGTTGCTTTTCTCCCTCACCATTACACGGACTCTGGGACTTGAACTCAGGTCATCAGGCTTGCCAGGCAAGTGTCTACCCCGGGTCCATCTTGTTGGCCCTTGAGCTCGTTCTTTATAACTGAGGGGCAGATTACTGACCCTTCCTCCTCCTGCAGTCTCCCAAACCCCAGTTAGGCTCAGCATCTCTGAGAAGGCATGAGCTCCGCACTTGAGGTTTTCATACAGACAGCTGCTATTTGTCTAACTCAGAGCGGCTATTTCTAGCTTTGGGACTTGGGACTTGGTTCAGGGTACCTATAGATAACAGAGGCTGACCTGGAGATAAGTCTGTGACTAAGCTTAGTTCAGGCTGAGGCACTGCAAGAAGAGAGCAAAGGCCTACGTGGTAGCCCGAGAGAGGAAAGGAGCATAAACTGTGTGCTGTCAGAACTGATGGGAAGTAAGTGGGTGTGACCAGGGCACACCTGTCATCCCAGCACTCAGGAGGTAGAGGCAGGCAGAATGAACTGCTGCATGTTCGAGGCCAGCCAGGACTCTATAACGAGACTTATTGAAAGAAGCAGAGTGAGGGTGGGGGCCATTTATTTTCCCACGCTCCTACACTGGGCTTCGACAGAACAATCCAGAACAAAGCCTCTTATGCTAGGGGCTAAGCACTCAAATGAACTGTAAAACTGGCCACTTAATTAATTTTTAAACCAGGAGATTCAGGCACCACTCAGACAAGGGCTAGCCAACCTGCATTGGGATGCTAAAGAAAACTCTGCTTTGCCTATACCAGGGACAGGACTGAAAGCGGCAACTGGCGTTTTGGCCCCTGCTTTCTGTCCATAGGCTCACTTGCTGCACTCTGGCCTCTCTATGCCTTAAAGCTACCCAACTTATGAATGAGCCAAAAGCCGGTCAGATCATCAAACTCAACTTACTGAAAAAATTCTGATGAAATGTTTTGTTAATTATGCTTTACAGAGCTCTGACCAAACACTTAATAGATAAAAACTATGTTGTGATTAGAAGCAACTCAAGAGAGGAAACGTTTCTTTTGGCTCACAGTTTCGGAGGCTTTCGGAGCATCCCAGCTGGGGAGGGATGGTGGGGAGTGTGGTAGAGACTGTTCTCATCATGGTGGCCCAGGAGGCAGAGAGCATGGCCGGGACCAGGCCATGTATCACCTTCAAAGGCTCACCGCTCTCAGTAGTCACCCTACTAAGACCGTACCTCTTAATGGTTCCTCAGTTTCCCAAAATGGCACCAGCAACTAGGGAATGAGTCTTAATTAAGACATGGCCTATGGGAACACTTCATGTTGAGACTGTAGGAATCCCTAGGAAAGGGCCAGGCTCTGACTTGCGAGAGTACTTGTTGACTCTGCAACCTGGGCATAACTGCATTAACTATGACTTGACAACAGTTGACAAGATCATTACCCCATCCCCAAGTTTAGAACTACACACTTCTGGGCTGCTGAAATGGCTAAGAAAGGGCACCTTCTGCCAAGCCTGACAACCCAAGCTGGAATCCACATAGCAGAGACAGCTGACTCCCACAAGCAGTACTCTGACCTTCCCCAACACTAGGCTCCCTACCCCCAACAAAAAAATAATTAGCTGAAAATGTAAAGCTGTACACTTTGAGCTGGGCTGGAGAGATGGCTCAGCGGTTAAGAGCACTGACTGCTCTTCCAGAGGTCCTGGGTTCAAATCCCAGCACCTACATGGTGGCTCACAATGGCTTGTTATTACTGTTCCAGGGGATCTGACGCCCTCTTCTGGTCTCCACAGGCACTGCACTCACAAGGTAACACAGGCATTCATATAAGCAAAATAACTAAAATAAAAATAAACACATAAATAAAAATCATGGATTCCTTGAAAAAAGTCCATGGAATCCTAGATCCTGCAAACTCATTTTTTTTTTTTTTAATCATTATGCTCACTCACTGAAACACAGCTAATTCCAGAGACAAAGGAATGGGGCAATGCCATTAAAGACAGTTAAGGCTACCGAGTGAGACCCTGGTCTTAAAACAAAACAAAACAAACAAAAAAACCAGACAAGTTTAGGGAGAGTACTCACTAGGTTCTGATCTTCATGGGGACTTGCTCAATCTATAACCTGTGTTCTCCGAGTTCAGGGCTGTCCTTTCTTCTAATTCTGTCCCCTTAGCAAACCAGTAAAACTATCTATCCCTGATACTGAGTCCAGGGGCTCCTCCCTGTCTGAGGTTGGGGCTGCTGTGAACAGTCAGCTTCCTTACACGAGGGAAGCCACATCAAGGGGTTCTTCAGGAAACAAACTCCTGTAGGTATCTTTTTTTTTTTTCTTTAAAGATTTCCTGATTAACTTTGAGTGTTCTGCACCCTTGTATATAAGTGTATCATATGCATGTGGCAGCCACTTATGTGGTTGCTGGGAATTGAACCCAGGTCCTCTGGAGGAGCAGTACACACTCTTAACCTCTGAGCCATCTCTCCAGCCCCCATCCACTATTTTAAACAGAAAGGGATTTAAGAGAAAGCACTATATGGGCTGAACAGGTTATATTTAGAATTATGTATTTCTATACATATACACATAAGCACGCAGTAACAGAAAATAGAAACTAGGTCACTGTCACCGTCTCTGGGCAAGAGGATAGGGAGTGAGCGCTGCATCACGGGCAGAGGTGGGCAGCAGGGCATTCACTGGTGCAGCTGGAGAGGTGCGCCACCTCCTTCCTGCCTTCCAAATACTGACAAAATAAATGCCCATGAATGGCAGACCTCTGCTTCAGAGTCTATAAAACCTCACTTCAGCTTTTCCTCTCAGTGCTATGGGGGGAGGAAGCAAGGCACAACAATGCCAACTGCCGGGAGACAATGTTAGACATGCATATTCATACACCACCATCAATTCCAGATGGCTGAAAGGAGCTTCCAAAAGTCAAAATGGTCTTGAAGGAACCGTGCGAATTTGTAGTAACAGTGCAATTCTGCTGTGTTTGTAATAACCACCGTGATGGCTACTCCTGGTTGTCAACTCGACCACATCTGGGGTTAGCTAAAACCCAGAAATGGTTGGGCACAACTGTGAGGGACTTGTGCTTAATTAAGTCATTTGAAGCAGAAGACCCACTTCTAAGCTGGACCTTTAAGGTGAGAGGACACACTTGCAATCCAGATCATTTGACCTGGAAAGGCCCACCCCTGATGTGGGCCCCACCTTCTGCTGGAGGCCTATATAAAGATTATAGAAGAAGGAAACTTTGCTTTATGCATGCTTGCTTTTGCCCTTCCTAGCAAGTCCATTCCTTCGCTGGCATTAGAGTCTACTTCTTCAGGATTCTGGCGTATACTGAAAACCAGCTGGGACATCCAGCCTTGAGGACTGAACAGCTACTGGATTGTTGGGCCTTCTGTTTATAGGCAGCCATTGATGGATTAGCTGGACCACATGATCTCGTTCTCTAATACTTCTATCTACCTATCTATATCTATCTACCTATCAATCCAGCCTGTAAGTTCTGTTACCCTAGAGAACCCTGACCAATACAATTGTGAGGTAGTGCTGGGACATGGCTCAGTGGTAGAGCACTTGTTGAACAAGGGTGAGGCCCTGTATTCAATCCCTAGCACTGGAAGAAACAACAAGATCCATGAACAGTGAGACACACATGTTGTCAGAATTTACATTATGGAATGTTTATGTAAGTTGGCAGAAGTTGACAACCAGAGAATAAAACAAAAGTGGGAACAGGAGCAATTCAAAGTTAGAAGGCTCCAAGGTCAAGCAGAGATCTGAAATAAAGACTCCCTGTGGTGGTTTGAACAGGTATGGTCCCCACAGATCCATGTGTTTGGATGCCTGGCCCACAGGGAGTGGCACTATTAGGAGGTGTGGCCTTGCTGGAGGAAGTGTGTCACTGTAGGGGTGGGCTTTGGGGTCTCCTATGCTCAAGCTCCACCCAGTCTGAAATTCCAGTCTAGCTGCCTTCAGATCAAGATGTAGAACTCTTGGCAACTCCAGCACCCTGTCTGCCTGCATGCTGCCTTGCTTCCTGCCATGACAATACTGGACTGAACCTCTGAACTGTAAGCCAGCCCCAAGTAAATGTTGTCTTTTATTAAGAGTTGCCTTGGTCATGGTGTCCCTAACTAGGACACTCTCTTCTGTAACACACGTACCTGTAGGCCTATCTATATCACCCAACCTCACAGACAATACATTGCTTTTGAAAGGCATCAGGTATTGTATTCATGAGACTATTACAGGATCTTCTTTCTCTTCTTTCTGGATTCAATTCAAAGTCAAAAAAAAAAAAAGAAAAGAAAAAAGAAAAAAAGAAAAGAAAAAGAAAAACTAAGAAAAATTTGACAACAATATATTTATTTTCTCTTAGGATGTTCATGATTATTTTGGTTTCTAACATGATCTCAAACATATAAAACTGTGTTCTTTAGAATTATCTTGTAGGTAATATACACAGTGAAATCATCATATTAATAACTGGAATTATTTTATACATAAAAAATTATGAATTTCAGTTTCAAGAAACTGCACTTATAAGAAATAATTCTATCGTACATACATTTACAGTTTTTACTTTTGTAATCTCTTCATTCAAAATCACTTTGCCCCAACACTGGATTTCAGCACAATTATCCCGTGAGTAATTAGTATGTACACAGCTGGTGGTAAAAACTGCCCATACCTTGTAACAGATTCTGTTCCAACGGTGAAAACATCCTGATTAGAAAGCCCTTAATGTCATATCTTGTACAAAGCAGCAACAGTATTTATTAGGAACGGCAAATCCAGTAACACACACACTTCCTTAAGAACCCTTGAAAACTATTGTACTCCACACACATTTACACGAGCAGTCACAGCAGCGACATCTGCGTCAGCTGAACGATCAACAAAACCTCTAGACGGCAACAGTAAAATCCCTACTCATCCTTAAGAAAGGAAACTTTATCCTTTGATTTATTCAGCATTTTTATATCATCCAGCAGCTTTCTGGGTGTTAAAATATGTGTGGAACCTGATGGGAGAAATTGTAAATTGTCAGAATTAAATAATTTCTTTGGCTTAAGACTGAGTCCCTTTCAAATTGAACAATATTTCCAACAGCATTTCTCCAAAATTCACATCAGCCCTTGTTACTGAGCATGCTCAGTAACACTTACGAAGGCCTGCCCATGACAAGTGCTCTGTCCGATTTGTACTATATTTTGGTGTCTAGTAAAGAGAAAAATGGGGGATTTTTCTATCCTCATAACAGAACTGCAGGCGTTGTCCTTGGCAAACAGAGAATCTCTAAGCATGTCATACAACTCCTGCAGCTATCTGCAGTGGCTTCACTGGATAACTTTCTAATTTACTTTACTATTAGCGTATTTGCGCATGCATGTACACGTGTAGGCACACGCATGCCATGGCTCAAGCATGGTGGTCAGAGGATGATTTTCAGGAGGAGGCTTTCTCCTGCCGCTGTGGGTTCTGGTAGTGAACATTGTCAGAATTGCTCAGCAAATTTTTTTTTTACCCACTGAGCCTTCTTGCTGGTCCAAACTGGAATTTTAAAACTCAGTTCCACATAGGCCTCACCAATGTCAGATCCATATACAAAAACAAATGCTCTTAAGTAAAAATGTATTAATATGTCACAAAAGCTTTTTAATGACCAGAGTAAATAAAATCAGAAGATGCGGTTTTAAAGGAGCAAGCTCAAGCTCCTAAAATTGGAATACTTAAAAATAAAACTATTAAAATACCAACCAGGAAAAAAAAATTCAGGCAATTTTACAAAGCATGTTTTATAATTAATTCTTTTTCTGCATGTAATAATGTAGTCTTAGATTTTCCCATGCATAATTTTGCCTTAAACATTAAGAAACAAGAAAGATGAAAGTCTTACCAATAATAACCTCACAGGATTTATGTGCTTGAGAAACTTCATAAGCACAACGCATCTCAGAGTATGTAATTCCTCCAATTACAAAAATAATCAGTCTTGACCCATTTTTCCGGTCCAGCTCTAAATAGTTAGTTCTGGGTTTCTGACGAGCACTAGAAAGTAAAACACAAAGCAAACATGCTGTGAACACTCCCAAATGCATGTATCTCAAACTCACGGTTTGTGTATGCTTGGCTTAGGGAGTGGCACTATTTGGAGGTGTGGCCCTGTTGGAGTGGGTGTGTCACTGAGGTGTTGGGCTTTAAGACCCGCCTCCTAGCTGCCTGGAAGTGAGTCTTCCACTAGCAGCCTTCAGAAGATGTGGAACTCTCAGATCCTCCTGCACCATGCCTGCCTGGATGCTGCCCTGCTCCCACCTTGATGATAATGGACTGAACCACTGAACTTGTAATCCAGCCCAATCAAATGTTGTCCTTTATAAGGCTTGACTTGGTCATGGTGTCTGTTCACAGCAGTAAAACCCTAACTAAGACAGAAGTTGGTACCAGGAACTGGGGTATTGCTGTGATAGGCCTGACTGTGCTTTTGTCTGGAAGAAGGTGAATTTTGAGACTGTAGATTTGGAAAACAATGGAATGCTTTAAATGGGCACAATGGACTATCCTAGTAGGAATATGGAAGGCTTTGTTGTTGAGATTGAATTGAACTGTGCAGACCTGGCCCAAGAGTGTTCAGTGGAGAAGAATTTCAATATGTGGCCTAGAGACTGTTTTTGTGGTATTTTGGTAAAAAATGTGGCTGCCTTTTGCCCTTGTCTGAAGAGTCTAAGGTTAAGAGATTTATATTAATTGCATTGCCAAAGGCAGTCTCAAAAAAGTCCAGCAGACTAAGTCCCACGAAGAGAGTTTTGAACAAGCGTAGCAAGCTTGGAGGGAACAATACAAACTGTAAGGCTCGAGTATTAAAGGGGCAGCAGGAAGTGAAACGAGCTGAATCCTGTGTTCTAGGAGACAGCAGATTGAGAGATTTTGGGACAAGATCCATCCAGCTAAGTTTAGATCCAGGCATGGTGGTACACACATTTTATCCCAGAAGACAAAGCCAAACAAAACAGATCTCTGACTAAAAGGCCAACCTGGGACAAAGCAGGTTCTAGGTGAAGAAAAGGTTAAATCCAGGCAAGGTGGTTCTTAGCCAGGGTTTCTACTCCTGTACTAACATCATGACCAAGGAGCAAATTGGGGAGGAAAGGGTTTATTCAGCTTACACTTCCAATTGCTGTTCATCACCAAAGGAAGTCAGGACTGGAATTCAAGCAGGTCAGGAAGCAGGAGCTGATGCAGAGGCCATGGAGGGATGTTACTTGCTGGCTTGCTTCTCCCGGCTTACTCAGCTTGCTCTCTTATAGAACCTAAGACTACCAGCCCAGGGATGGTACCACCCACAAGGGGCCCTCCCCCCTTGATCACTAATTGACAAAATGCCTTAGCTCTGGACCTCATGGAGGCATTTTTTCAACTGAAGTTTCTTTCTCTGTGATAACTCCAGCTTGTGTCAAGTTGACCCAAAACCAGCCAGTACAGTGCTACACACCTTTAATCCCAGCATTATAGTTAGGCAGATCTGAGTTCAAGGTCAATCCACAGACCAAGTTCCAGGAAAGCCAAGCTTTGGCAGTGAAGGAGTTGGAAAACAGAAAGCTGGTGATAGAATGGGGGGGGGGGGGGGGGGAGAAGGGGGCAGCACATGTTCCAGCCCCAGCAATCAGTAGAGCACAGAAGCTTACGCCATGTGTCTCTGGCTTTAGGAAGGATTACTACTCTATTACAGAATAGAAGGGACTACTGGGACAATTGCTGCTGGTTAGCTGGAGCTAAGAAATTAGTGGTGATTAAGAAGAGACCAGCATCACTGAGGTGAAATCTTCTGGGAAGTGTTTTCTGAGTGCACAAAGAAGCTGCATTCCAGAGATAGCCAAGGCTGTACCTCATGCTGCAGCTGTACTTGGTGATGTGTAAGAGTCACCCAGGTGGTACTGGTTTTGAAGGCATGAAGGGGTCATGAGGAGCAGCTGAGGCTTGGCACTGTGAGAGGCCATGAAAAGCCATTGGTGAAAGTGCAACCTCAGTTGTAGTTTATGGCCCAGGACTGAAGGGGTCATGCCAAGGAGTTGAGGCATGGCACCATGAAGAAAGCCTATGAGAGGCTATTGGTGAAGCCTAGTTGCAGAAGACTCCAGTGTATTAGAGATGCCAGTACCATGGGATGATCACCAAGAACAGCAGCAGTAGTGGAGTGGATCAACCTGAGCTTAGAGTGCTACAGAGGGCAGAGCTGAACAAGTGATGTTAGCCTTTATGAGAAGCCCAGAAGATCATGTGTGGATCCCAGACAATGGAACAAGCTGGGAAGCTGAAGATAACTTGGAGACCCCAAGATGTTAAAGATGCCAGAGCCTTGGGATAGCTTCTGAGGAAAGCTGCTAACAGGGTAGAACCAGGCCAGGAGAAAGAAGTTTGTTGTAGTCAACAAAGATGATAAAAAAGTGGAGATCTAAAGACTGCTTTGACATCTGACATCAAGATGCCGAGTTTGGAGTTTGCCCAGCTGGTTTCCTGTCTTGCCTTGGGGATTACAGTTAAACGATTGGGTGAACCTCAGAAATTACTTTGAACTTTGTACTTTAACATTGTTGAGACTGCTATAGACTATGGGAACTCTGGAAGTTGGACTAAATGTACTTTTTTATTACGCTATGGCCAGGTATGGCCCCATAGACCCATGTGTTTGGACAAGCCTATGGGGGCCAGGGAGTGGAATGGGTTTGTATGTGCTTGGCTCAGGGAGTGGCACTATTTGGAGGTGTGGCCCTGTTGGAGTGGGTGTGTCATTGAGGTGTTGGGCTTTAAGACCCACCTCCTAGCTGCCTGGAAGTGAGTCTTCCACTAGCAGCCTTCAGATGAAGATATAGATTAGCTCCTCCTGCACCAAGCCTGCCTGGATGCTGCCCTGCTCCCACTTTGATGATAATGGACCGAACCTCTGAACTTGTAAGCCAGCCCAATTAAATGTTGTCCTCTATAAGACTTGCCTTGATCATGGTGTCTGTTCACAACAGTAAAATCCTAAATAAGACTCTCACCTTTGGAAGCAATAGTCCTGATTTTAATGAAATGATCTAATCATGGTACCATTTCCTTACAGCTAATTAGGCAAAGGCTGCACAGCCCCCTTTCAGATTTTAATTTGAATAAATCACATACAGTTTTATTTGTGATGAGACAGTAGGAAAAAGATCAATGCTAGATCAAGGATACATCTATCTATCTATCTAGATAGATATATCTATAATATATCTATAATATAAACCAAAAACTATAATAAAAACCACACAGTCTAGGCTCAGTATTTTTATTCATAAAGCTAACATATTATTTTAATATTTAAAATATTTTTTAATTTTTATTTTGTGTATGGGTGTTTTGCCTACATGTAAGTCTGTGCACCATGTGTATGCAGTGCCTGTAGAGGCCAGAGAAGGGTGTTGGATCATGTGGCACAGGAGTTAGGGATGGCAGTGAACCACTGTGTGGGTGCTGGAATGAACCTGGTTCCTCTGCAAGATCAGCCAGTCCTCTTAACCTCTGAGCCATCCTTCCAGCCCCATTTTTTATTTTTATATGATGACTTAATGTCCCTGGAAAGTCTATTTGTTGAATTTTTTAGGAAACCAGGGGCATCGTAGCCTTGCAAGAATGAGATCTGAAGACAGGGGGAAGAGGACAGAGTCTGACTAGGACCTAGCATGGTATTGGGACAGCTACTGCTGGGACCCGTAACAGGATGATAGCCAAAAAGTGTCTAGACCTGAGCAAGGACACTTGCCATGTGCCATCACATGTCAGAAACTGATCAGGGAAGTCCAGGAAGTGAGGAATCAAAAACAAAACAAAACAAAACAAAACAAAACAAAAAAACAACCCAACCCAAACCAACTACAACAACAAAACCCAAAAATAACCCTGAGGTTATGCTGTGCAGGCACTGCTAGGTAGCTGCCCCGCTCCTTCCATGTAGGGGAGACTCAAGATCATGTAGAGAAAGGATGGGAAGGAAGAAAGCAAGCCTGGAGAGCTGCTGTGTTAGTGTATCCCTTAAGCCTCAGAGTGCTCAGCGGAGGAAGAGACATGCCTGAAGTAGCTGACAATGTCTGCCCAGACAACTAGTTGACTGCAACTACACAGACACAAACAACCACTAAGCCAAGCTGAAAAACTGAAAAACTCAAAAGACCAAAGTGGCCATACACAGCAAGAGAGAAAGCCCAACTTTAAGTCTACACAAATTGCTACCACCCTGGGCTAGAGAGATGGCTTAAAGCGTCAGTGTCACACTTGAAGAGGATTTGGTTCATACCTGTGACGCCAGACATCTCTGGGTTCTATGGATACCTGCACACACATGCACATACGTCTTCCAACCTACAAATGTCCAGCACTAGAGAGACAGAAGCAGGCAGATCTCTGAGTTCAAAGCTAGCCTGGTCTACAGAGTAAATTCTAGGACAGCCAGGGTTACACAGAGAAACTGTCTCAAAAAATGAAAACAAAACAGACTAAGCATAAAAATTCACCATAGAAAGCAACTCAGAGTTGCTCTAGTACACTAGCTAACAGGTCTGTGTTCAATCAAAGGTTGTAGATATGGAAAGAAACAGTGTGGTTAATACTCTGGTAGAAACTCAGTTTCATAAAAGTAGAGATTGGATTGAGCAAACAATTTAAAGCAGATTATATCTACATCAAATATATATGTCTATCTGAATGTAAAATTTAAAATGTCAAGTTACCCAGTATGATCCAGCAGAAATGATAGGCGAGTTGATGGTAAAGTAGTGGTCACTGCTTGCTTAGCCCTAGGTTTCACCTTCAGCACCACAAACCACAAAACAAAAGCAGAAATGGAAACTACAAAGAACCAACGGTAACTGCAGACCTGCCACATGATGAAATATGAAGTCAGAGGTTAGCTCAAGAGCAGCCTGACATTCAAAGGAACTAAGATAAACAGGTACGAGACAACGGAGAACAGAAGAGAGAGGCAGAACTCCAGTGACTCCAGACCAAGAAACAACAAAGCACCTCAAAATACAAAATGAAAACCTGCTTATCTGATGAAGATGCAAGCAACACAGCAAACCCCAGGAAGAGTAAACAAGAGAGAACTGTGTGTCAACAAAGCACAATCCAGTTGATAGAAGCCAAATCTCAAGAAAAAGCCCCACATGGGTCAACAGTGGCTGCAAGCCTGAGTTTAACGTTCAGGGCCCGCATGGGAGAGAACTGTCCCCTGTAAGTTGTCTTCTGACCTCCGTACATGCTCTGTCATGTGTGCATTCACATACAAGAACAATTCAATACTTTACACAGGGCGGGAAGAAAAAGGTATGGACATACAGCTAATGATTAAACTAAGACAAATAGGATGAAAAGGGAGACTAAACTCAGAGCACGAGACCCAGGGAGCTCAAATTATATTTAATTTGTTAAGCTGGGCTCTAAGTGCAGGAGCATGCATGCGAATATTTTCTCTCTCTGAAGTGTAAAATACTTAGCACAATTATTAAAAGGATTAAATCAAGTTGGGTGTGATTACTCAGCGAAGGATTAATAGTCTAGACTACACAGTGAGATCCTGCCTCCAAAAAAAAGGAAAAAAAAAATGAAAGAAAGAAAGAAGAAAAGAAAGGAAGGAAGGAAAAGAAAAACAAGAGGAACCGCAACAAACCAGAAGGGAGGTAAGAAGGCACCGCTATGTAAGGAGGATGTGTGGTGAGGTGGTGGAGTTTCTGAAAGGGTTCTGTATTATAAAGTACGCTTTCCTCAATTGATTCAATTAGGCTACAGTTGAAGAAAAACTGCCTTTTATAGCACTATGTTTCAAAGAGGACACTTCTAACTACTGGCCTATAGTATTTCAGCAAAATCATTCAGTGGCTTCCATTTATAGGTTTACCTTACAGCTCCAGAGCCATTCCATACTGCTGGGCACCGGGAACAATACGGCCATTCTTTGGAATCTAATCTATTATCGATGGCATCCTAGGGGAGAAAATTATTAACACCATCAAGAACATTTCAGGAATTTGTTTCATATACAGCTTAATGATCATTAAAGGTGCATAAATATTAAGTAAGATTAGCCCTTCTTTATACCTGTGAATACTAACTGCAGTAAAAATCAACACACTAGGACTAGAGAGATGGCTCAGTGGTTAAGCAAATCATTCTTCTTCTGGAAAATTGAAATTCAGTTCCCAGTACCCATATCAGGCGGCTCACAACTGCCTGTAACTCCAGCTCCAGGGCATCTGATGCCCCTGGCTTCATGGGCACCTGCACTCATGGGCACCTGCACTCATGGGCACATACCCACACACAGACACACATAATTAAAATAATAAAAGAAATTTTAAAAATTAACGTACTAGTTTACTCGCATATTAAACGCACATTTCAGATCTGCCTCTCTTTACTGGAAGGTCTGCAATGCTATGAGGACCTCTCAGCTCTAGGGAAACGAGAGGTTTCTCAACAGCACCACAGGCCACTGTCCTTCATAGCAGTTCCTCTAAAGAGAATGCACATATCTAATCACGAGCCACTGAAGGCAGTCCAATGACTATGGAATGTTTTCCTGTTCACTATGCTTTTAAAAAACCCCTTATTTTCTCAGTGCTATGTTTTATGACACACTTTTGTATATGTTTATAATGTATAAACAGATTATGAATGCTTCATTAATACAGTAATAGATATTTGGTCAATCAACAAGTTATGTTCATAATTTATTATGGTTACACTTTTTATTAGTCAATCAACTTGCTTTATAGACAGCACAAAGGCACTGAAGAGTGGACATGAGACAGAAAAGCAATTCAGGAGGGTTTTACTATGACTGCTAGAGAGGAAGACAGCACTGTTTTAACATAGGAGAAATCCTAAAAGCCCAAGACGGTCACAGAACCAAGTGCAGTCTCTGGGTTTAGAATGCAAACCTTGTCAGAGACTTTAAACAGGTTGATTTTCATTTTAGAAACAACCATAAGAAAAACTATTTTGGGGGGCTGGAGAGGTGGCTCAATAGTTAAGAGAATGACTGCTCTTCCAGAGGTCCTGAGTTCAACCCCCAGCACCCACATAGTGGTTCACATCTGTAATGGGATCCAAAGCCCTCTTCTGGTGTCTGAAGACAGCAACAGTGTACTCATACACACAAAATAAATCTTAAAAAAGAAAAGAAATACTACTTCTGCAAATCATTGTGGGGGTGGGAGGTGACTTACACTGCAGAAGACAAAGTCTTTAGACTTTTAAAATATGTTCATGCATTTGCAAATAACATAAAATTAATTTTGGAAAATGGAAAAATAGTAAAATCATTAGCACACAAAGGAAAGTAGAAATCAGAACTATAATTAGTCAAAGGAAGGCCAGAATAAATGGTTTCACTTAGCTCGTAAGGTAATCTTAAGATCAGTTCAGTTTCTAATTCCTATATGCTAATATTATTTTCCTAAGATTAACCAGCACTAAAAGCATATTTGCCCAGAGACTCTTTTCATAAAGCATGCATGTGCTCATTTTTTAATTTTTTATTTATAGTTGGGAATTTTTCCGAGGTCCTTAAGACTTCAAGAAGCTTCTTTGCCTATAAAGTCCTACCAGACACAGATGTCTTTTGTGAGCCTTCCACATATTCCAGAACTCCTGAGAGCCATGCTACAGAGAAATGAAGAATAACCCACAGGAGGTGCTCAGGGGTTAGCAGGGGGTTGGGACTTTTACCTCCATGATATCTTTAATAAAAGGTGTCCATCGAGAAAGCTGAAAAGTCTCTTCTGCAGAGCGATCTTTTCTTAGTGGTTTGGCTTGTTGGGACTAATATAATTGAAGGAACAAATAATTTCATTCAGTAATATTAATATTAATATTTTCTAACAGAGCTTTAATTACAGCAAAACTGACTACTTTAAAAAAGAAAAAGAACCACACTAGGTTGGTACGCGCTGGTCACTGAACAGTATGCCGTGCCTCCGCAGTGCTGTATAAAAGGCTGCATGTAAGATGCAACCATTGGCACAAATGAATCATAAGAGATGAGTGTAAGGAGACAGAAAATACAAACTCATGGGAAAACTTTATTTACTCCGGTTACATATGAAAACAAAACACTGGGATGGGCATACAGCTCATGGTAAGAGTGCTCGCCCAGTAGTTCCTAGCAACAGACACTGGGCGTGGTAGCACACAACTGTAACAGCCTCTGAAAGGTAAAGACAGGAGTTCAAGGTTATCCTTGGTTCCCATAGTAAGTTTGAGGCCAGCCTGGACTACATGAGACGTTGTCTCAGAAAATGTAAACAAAAACAAACCAAAAAAAACCCCTAATTGCTTTACTTAATAATCAAATTCTGTAAGATGAAGTCAAGATTCCCATATACAAAACTAGTTTATACAAGAATCTCATGGAGCAACAGTAGTGGGTCTGTCTTTAAAAGTAGTTAACACACGCCCACCCACACACAGACATGGACAGACAGACAGACACACACTTCCTTACGGGGGGAACAATGGGAACACCAAGGTGACTCCAGTTACGAATCATATCACTATCATCTTCTATCTTTACATTGTGGATCAGTCTGTCCAGATTTTCTTCAGTCGTTCCTTAGGAAAGTGAGACAGGAGCGCACAGTCAGATACCTGCTGCTGTAACTAATTCTAGAACCGAAGCACTTACTACAGGAACTAAAGAAACCTTATCCCCTCTAGGCTTTTCTCAGTTCTCTAACACATATCCTTTGTCCGCACCTTACTTAAGCATTTACTTCTGAGGTCTCCACGACTCCCTTACGTAGAGTAGTAACAAGCTAGTTATTAAAAATGGGCCTTGAGGGGTAGGGAGATGGCTCAGAGGCTAACGGGGCTTGCGGTCAAGACCAATAGCCTGGGTTTGATCCCTGAAACCCACATGGTGAAGGAGAAAATGGAAACTCAAAATGTAACCCAAGTTGCACGATCACAGAGTAGATACCACATGGGGACTGGCCAGTGTCTGGGTGCTATAAACTGGATATAAAATCACTTTCAGTTACAGGCTGTGACACACACTGTACCATCGCCACCACACGTATAAGAATAATATGTAACAACTAAATGTCAAGGGTGACTAACGCTAAGTGATTTTAGAGTTAGGACTCTAATACAGTCTTAGACCCAAGTAGGCACTCCATTACCATTAATACCGAAGATGTAGAGCAGGACTGCCCGTATTTTGTCGCAGTTGTCATGGTTTTTGTTGAGCAGCACTGGGAGGAGCACCAGCATGGAGTCCTTCACCCGCTGGCCTTCGGCATCTGTTCCAAGTGCCAGGTCCTAATGACAGTAAAGTGCAGACAGTGCTCTACAATCCGCACTTTCTTTTCTGTTAAAAGTATCTATTATTAAATTGTCAAATTTTGGTGGAACAGATGATATTTCACAGGACATGGGAATGTTAGATGCAAACTATTCATTACACAAAATATAAAAGGTCATAAAGCAAATCAGAGGGAGAGAAACTCATGTAACCTGAGCTAGACACTGTGGTAGCCACTAAAACTGAGAGTGTGCGTACTTCTCATGTGCTTAACCTGAGTCAGGATGGGCTTTGGGTGCAAAACAATGATTTCTGAATATTTGTGAAAGAACGGAAAATACCCCACCAACAATTTTAATATTTGTCACATGTTCAAACAATAGTGTGAACATATTGGGTTAGGTTAAGTTTATTACCACAATTAGTTGTACTTTTTTTTTTACCTCTGTAGTGTGGCTACCAGAATAGTTAATACTGTCTGCAACTTGCATCAGTTTCTGTTAGTGTAATATTCTGAACAGGTTAGAAATATTAAAAACAACAAAAACCAAAAGAATCAAAACAGAAACGTTGGGTGCAGAATTCTGCAGGACGGCGCACATGCATGTAGCCTGAGAAAGCCCTGCAATGAAGCTCCACTCATGTAGCCTCCACAGCTCAAACTGCAGATCACAGGGAAGGGATTACTGCCGGTGTTAGAAGGCCTCAATGTGATCTGAGTGACCCCAGGGCCCCACGAAAAGGATGACTTCAGTGTTTCTGGGGTGGAGGAACTAAGAGCAAGACCTAGAGGGAGCTCTTCAGGTCTTTGTTGTGCCTTTGAAGGGCCCAGTGAACTGCTGTCCTCGCCTCTGTCTACCTCTTGGTGTCCTTGCCATGAGGTGAGCTCTTGTGCTCTGTCAGACATCCCTGATATGACGTGCCACATGCCTAAAAGCAGTGAAGCCAATTGTTTATAATTCCATAAGTCTCAAGTATTCTCAACCAAGTATGCCCCATCACCAAACCCAACCAATCAAAACTGTGAGACAAAAATAAGCCTTTTCTCAGTAGAAGATTATCATTTCAGTGTTTGTTATAGTAACACAAAGTCACCAGGCATCAAATACTGCCTACGTGAGTCCCCTTTTAAGAGTCTATGATTTTGTGGAACTCAACCGCTGTATGTGATAGCTTACAAAGTCACTCTGGGAATCTATTACAGATGTGGGTGTTTCTCGGTCTATACATACCTGCTCAGTTTTGCAGAGCTTCTCAATATTCAGCTTAAACTTATTCATGCAGTCTTCAGCTAAGTTAAGATGGACGACTTGCTGAAAACCAGAAGATACTGATTATTCACAACATTCTAATTACTTTTTGTGTAACTGATAATATTAAACTTTTTTTAAAAAATGGGTGTTTTCCCTGCATTGGTGCCAATTATATGTGTGCCTAGTGCTCAGAGGCTAGAAGAGGGCATCAGATTCTGTGGAACTGGAGTTACACCAGAACTGTAGGTGTGAGCCACCATGTGGGCACTGGGAACTGAACTGAAATCTTCTGGAAGAGCAGCTAGCGCCCTTAACTGCTGAGCCTTCTCACCAACCTCAGTGTTAAAGTTTTAAGACAATGTGGGTTTCAGTGTAAAAAAGAAACATTCAATAAAGAGAAACAGCTCAAGAAAGGAAAAGAGAGTCAACATGATTGATGTAATCAACAGAAACAGTACAGTGCTGAATCTGTGTGAGGTCTGAAGAATAATGAAAACACGGGTAAGTGAAAAGTCAAATCCTGAAGAGGTCAAAGAAAGGTATCTTTTATATTATTGGTTCCTGACTGGAATACAACATTATAAAAGTGTGAAAAGATAGTGATTTCTAAGAAGGGCTGGGCTAGGCATGGTGGCTCACACTTACAGTCCCAGAATTCCCAAGGATGAAGCAGGGGGACCTGCCACAAGTCTGACTGTAGCCTTGGGTAGAGTGAGTTCCAGTTCAGTCTGAACTAGAATGAGACCCACCTCCCCCCTGACAAAGATGAATGGATAGATGAATAAATGGACAGATGAATGGAAGGAGAGAGGGAGGGAGATAGGAAGGGAATGGAAGTGAGTGAATTTATCTGGACGGCTATACATTAAGCATTTTAAACCTAAATTGTAACTGTTCATTTAAGGAAATATACGAGCTGAAAAAAACGCCACTAGTTAATCTCACACTGAATTTTTCTATGAGTTTGAGAAATACTAAAATTATTCTGTTCAGCTGTTCAAGACAAATCTTTTTAAAAAAGCGTTTAAAAATACAAATGATGTAGATGGGAAAGTCAGTAGCTGCTTTGGTCAGTTTGGGCATTTTTCATCTCTACAGTAAAGGTTGGGAGGACAATATCAGCAACTGTTCAGGGACCCTGCCTACGGCCCACGGGATCAAAAAAGCAAACAGAGCTCTCAGGCAGGGCCTTGCTTACCTTCGAGATCTGTTTCCGGAAGTGTGGCATCTTTTTCATCAGCTGGGTAAGAGCGCTAAGTGATGTCTGGAACCAAACAAATGGAGCCAAACCATGCTTCAGTTATTCCACCTTACAGCTTTTCAACCCAGAACTCTTATGTCTTAAGAAATGTAGCTAATTTAATAAACATGCTAGGTTTTAAAAGAACTTTAGTGGCTTCTGACTGTCACGGTAAAGCAGCTGCCATCTGTGGACAGACAAAGCAGAACCTTCTGGGCAACTGATAACCCAGCAGCTCATCCCCACCTCAGCCTATGTCCCCAGGGACATTTCCCTCCGGGCTGCCTAGGGAGGTTTCACAGAGTTACAGGGAGAAAGGAACCAGCCAGAACAAGATAAAAGCATGCATGTGCAGTGGCTGTCCTTACACCCCTATTCTGCACAACTAAAGGTGCAGCACACCAAGGCCTGGTGGAGAACAACTGGGGAGCTAAGCACTGCCAGATTTCAGAAGAGTCTCAGTGCTAAGGACATGGAAGCATTCTAATTCAGACAAAACGAAAAGATCTAAACAAACACTCCAGACATTCAGATCACATCTCAAATAACTAACACCAAAAATGAAAGAAAGAGAAAGCTATTCCAAGCCCTGGGACTTGGCAATAGAGACAAGGAAATAACTTGAATTGAAACTGGGAGAGAAGTTAAACTCTAAATGTCCAACTCAAGGAGCTAGGAATATTAAATCAAACAAGGTAAAGGACATTAAAATGATATACAAATAAAAAATATATCTAAAATTAGCCTAAACAGAGCCACAGATGGCTCAAAGGTAAAAGTGCTGGCCATGATCCCCAGAAGCCACATGGAGATGGACAGAGAGAACGGACTTCACTAAGCTGTCTTCTGGCTCTACACATGCATCACAGCACTCATGTACTCAGGAGCAGATGGAGCTCTGTGAGTTCATGGCCAGCACTGTCTACAGGACAGCCAGGGCAACATAGTGAGAGCCCTGTCTTACAAAACCAAACCAAATTCCATTTCTATGCACTAATGAAACTGACTAAACTGTAGTGGGAGTAACTAAGTTTTGAAAATGAGGTAATGGTTGCACAGGACTTTATTTTCTCTATTTCACTGTTAGAATGTCCCCAAATAGACAGTTAATGGTAATTTTCATCTTTTTAACTGTCAACTATGTTTATAATTTACCTTTGCAGCGACTGCAAGGTGGCTGAGTGGGCGAAACATTTGCCTGACAGCTTTATGTGAGAATCCATGTAAAGATGAGAGAAAAACCAACTCCCAACACACACACACACACACACACACACACACACACACACACACACACGAGAATAAAGTGACCTGTGACCTGTGTCTTAGTACCAGAGAGATGGAGGCAGGAGCTCCTGTTCAGGGTCATCCTCAGGTACATAGTAAACTTACCTGAGGTCAGCTACAAGAGGCTTTGTCTCTAAGAATAATAAAAAAAAAATGTACCCTTGCATCACCTGGAAAGACTCTTACCTTCCCCTCTGTAGCTTTCTTTGTTGATGAAATTTCCTTCATAAGCTTTGGAATTTCCCTGTCAGATTGTCAGAAAAATGTGTAGATTAGTTCTTTACAAACTGTTTTAAGGCTATACAATACACATTAGTAAGTTAGTCCCTAAAACCTACAGAACAAAGTGAGAACAGGCTCACTTACTCCAACACAACTGCGATGTGCCGGTGCCGAACCCGCACCCACAGGTCGTCCCCTTCTTCAAGAACTGCCTCCTTCTCTTTCCCATCTGTTTTGTACCTAGGGTAAACCGAGGAGAACATTTTTGGAGTCTCTACCTCAGAAAGCAGAAGAAACATTTTTCCAAACAATGTAACTGAAGTGCAGATTGAGCCTGCTACGTAAGAGATCAAACCACCAATGCAGAAAACCCAAAAGCGTAATATCTTTTTCCTCTCAAATGTTAGGGTTATTGTTAGGGATGTTGGCAGAGCATCACCTTACAAGGCAAAACTTCAGCATCCTACAGTCAGCTTTAGGAATAAAAGTAGCTAGGTACAGTGCACTTGGAAGGCAGAGGTTAGACAACTGGAGTCAAGGTCATCCTGATAACAGTGTTCAGGAGCAGCCTGAGTTACACCTCAACACCCATCCCAAATAGCAAAGGCTAATCAACCACCAACAACACTGAATGCACAAGTGGTTATGCCTGTAATCCCTTAAGATGACTGACATGCTAACAACTGAGCTCAATCAAACATCTGTTGAGAAAAGAACTGCCACTCCAGCGAGGCTGTTGAAAGTGCTTGGTACAAAATTCACAAACAACATGCACCATCTGCTGCTTTATTCCTATCCAACCCTATAATCACACCTTTTAAAGAATAGGAAGAAATGAGAAAAACTAATATGGTTGTAAAAACTGTAATGACAGCTTTAACAAGTTCTGCTGGGTCGCAGCAATGCAAGAGATCACGGAACTGTGCAATGCTTTTTGACTGATTTCCTTAATGTAATTAACTTTTCTATTAATGCATACATTCTCCTCCTTCCATTTTGGAAGTAGGAAGACTCAGCTGTTCTTGGGAATGTTAATTTCCTGAGGTAATATTAGGAACTACACAGTGTTTCCTCAGTTCTGAACTATGGACAATACATGTAGATTTTTTTCTGTTATATGAATGCAATAATTTCTATAAACCCCAAATTACAAGTTTCATTTACAAAATAATTTTCCTATGTGGTCTTAGTTAAGATACCTAAAGATAAAATGGCTGTGTTTAATTACAAGGCTGACTTAAGGATGGAAGCCCTTTGTCATGCAGAATACCAATCTGTGCTTTCATAATACCTTTGCTGTTTAAGTGGCTTATAAGCAAACCAGTAGCACAGAGGCAATACTCCCAGCCCTTGGGAGGCAGAGGCAGGTGGACCTCTGTGAGTTCAAAGCCAGCCTGGTCTACATGATCAAATCCACACCAGCCAGGGCTACATAGTGAGACCCTGAGAGGAAATATGTGATAGAGATTAGCAGGGATGTGAGTCCCACTACAGTGTGTGAACACAGGGTGAAGAGCAGGCAAGTAAATTAAACTATAATCAGGGTGGGAGGCAGCAGAGGTGATGTGAGGCTTAGGGACTACTGCATCCACTTTGTCTTTTTCTCTGAGGAAAATGGAAAGCCATTGAAAGGTTCTGAGAGAAGTGATACGCACTGAGGGAGATCTTACTAAGACTCCTCTGAGCTGGGGAAAGACTTAAAGGGTGGTCGGGCAAAGACAGAAGCAGAGTATTAGAGATCAGTTACAAGTCTGCAGGGAGACTGAGTTGGAGAGGTCAGTCTGGCGACATCATGAGCTTGAGGCTAGGGCTGCTCTCAGAAGCCAGTTGAAAAATTAGATAGGTCTTTAAAAATGTAGTCATGAATATTTACTACTCAATGGAGTGTTTTTGAACTTAACTGTCCATGCTGAAATTTTGGCTTGAGTAACTATGAGACAGGAGTTGCATTTACTACGGGGACCACTGGTTGTGTACTTTGAAGGTACCAGAAACTCAGGAGTGGACACAGAAGATTAAGATGCTCACCAGGCATTTCAAATGAAGATGCTCACTAGGGAACCTGATGAGTTCAGAATACACATAATGTGAGAGCCAAGGAAAGACAAATCTTGAGACTAAGTGTGATTCTGAAAAGTATGTAAATGGAATTCCCAAACTAAACACAAGAACATTCCAACCCTAAGAAGAGGGGATTAAGAAGGAACATGAGATCAGACTTTTGGGTTTAGTAAGACAGAGGTAGAGAAGGCATTTCTGGGCTGGCTCACTGGGTTAAAGCTCTCACAACAGAAGGCTGAGTTTCTGCATCTGACCACTGGATCCCACAGTGAAGGAGAGCACACACACACACACACACACACACACTCCATATGCATGGAGTGGCACTTGTGTACTGCATTTCCATACCATGAGCACACACAGTCTCTCTCTCTCTCTCTCTCTCTCTTCCTCTCTTACACTCTCTCTCTCACACACACACGCACACACACACTCTCTCTCTCTCTCTCTCACACACACACACACACACGCACACACACACAGAGCAAACTAGCACAGTACTTCTATTTTTAATAAGAAATCATTTCCTATGTAAAAACTGATTGAGCAGAGGGAGTTTATATTCCCATATCAGTCTTCTTTCTGAGCTTTTGTGATTCAGTGAAAGAAGGTAAAAAGGTCTTTTAAAACGTTAACTCCCTTCCTTACTCATAAACAATTAAATCTTCCTTTGTTTGCCAGCAAACTTGGGAAGAATACACTTCAGCACTAGGTTGAGTACTGTCCAAAACTTCTATCCTGTCTAAGAACCAAATTCTCTATTGTCTGATATTAGATTCTTTTCAAAACCTATTAATGCATCTTGGAGACCTAAAGGGTGTGGAAAATACTTCTCAAAATTCCAAATGAACTGTGGAAACCAATTTTCATAATAGAAAAATGCCTCTGATTTCCTAATGTAGATATAAACAATATAAAAAAACTATAAAAAAATAAATAAAGAGCAGGATTTAATTGGAATGCACGTAAAAACACAATGGAAAATACAAAAACTAAGAAAAATTGCAAAATATAATTATCAAAGTATCTGTTTAATAAAACTGCTATTAATTAACTAGTTAATTAGGTTATTTTGTGGTACAATCAATTTACTGTAGGGCCTCATACATGCTAGGCAAGTACTGTACAACTAAGCCTTCTTTTTCTTCATTAAGTTTAATTTTTTTTTTTTAGTTGGGAGTCTTAATAAATTGCCCAGGCTGGCCTTGAACATGCGATCCTCCTGCCTAACTTTCCCAAACAGCTGGAATTAGAGGTCTGAACCATTGAACCTAGCTCTACAAATTAACATAAACAAAATTTCATAAAGCTAGTGTTCATTTTAGCTTTGTGTACAAGCAGTAAATCTGTCTGCCATGAAACCTGCTATGTAGCCCAGGCTAGCATCAAACTCCTGATTCTTCTGCTAAAGGCTCCTGAAGGCTAAAATTACATATGTGGACTGGAGGACTGGCTTCAATTAGCAAATCTTGTCCAGAAAAAGACTAGTTGGACTTAGAGATCATGACGTCAAAAAGCACAATGAGTCTGTGTGTGTGTGTGTGTAAATCACGCGACACTAAGTACAGCAGTTCCTTAAGAAAAGTTGCTCACTTTGGTTACTTACCCTTACTTTAACAGTAATATCCCTATTTAAGGGCTACAACACTAATTTTTGAGTATATGATTTAGAATAAATACAGCCTAATCATTTTAGATACAACATATATGAAATATAATAATGGACCTGGCATTTACTCTGAATATAAGTAAAAAGTCTGAATTCAACTTGTTTGAATGCACTGCTGTCATAGGATAGATAAGGAGGCCAGTCCACTTAAAAGCTCTGAAGCAAGCTGCCGTTAGCGTCTGTCAAGGTTACGGTTACAGGAGTGAGAGAGAGGGAAGGTCTCTGAATAAGCAGGTTGCAGGTCTTCCAGATTCTGCGTCCATTGTCAGTCATTACATAGTCTGTCTACATGCCCTCTATAAGCCCTTCAGTTTATTTATACTTGCTTGTATGTATCATTCTCAATTGGTAGTAGATCATATGCCATTGCCTGAAAGGTCAGTTCATGCAGGACAGTGGACACAGGGTCAAAGCCACGGTCAATTATTAAGAGCTGGGACTGAGTTTTACCCTAGAATAACAAGATAAAATTATCTTAAGAAATTTCAGTACCTTTATGTGAACACATTTTAATATCTTAGAAAGTAAGTTTAAAATCCTTTCCCTCAACAAAAAAACACACAATAAAACAAAAACACACAATAAAATAAAACAAATTGTTAACTGTCTTAAGAAGATGAAGTTATATTTAAACGAACAAAAATACGAGTGGCATAGTAGGGAAAACAAGACTGCACAACTGACATCTTCATAATTAGGCTATAATATAATATTCATAATTAGGCTAAGAGGCTATAATATAATATTCATAATTAGGCTAAGAGGCTATAATATAATATTCCCATCTTTTCTTTGAACAAATAGCATTTGGCTTTCCTTAAATACTTTTACTTTCTTTTCTTGTTTTTCTAGGATAGGGTCTTCACTATGCATGCATGTAACCCAGGCTGGCCGTGAACTCACCATCCGCCCTCAGCTTTCCCACGTGCTGGGCCTACAGACACATACCACTATGCCTGGTCAACCCACGTATCTTCTTGTACATTCAGTTCCGCAAATAAGAAGGCTGACATAAATTATAAATTACAGATAGTAGCTAGTACTTGAATTCTTTGTGTTAGACATTTGCAAGCCAAGAAAGACATTTTATTTCAGAGAGGCACTACTTCACAGTTCTTATAGTACCTCGAGACAGACATTATCATATCCATGTGACAAAAGAGGCCATTAAAGTTTAGGATTAAGTAATTCTCCAGGTCACACACAGCTGCTAAATGGCAGAATGGAGTTTTTAAACCCAAGCCAGCTCCATTTCAACGCTTGTACTTTGAACTATTATGCTATTTTAAGAGTAGAGAGCAGCTGAGCAGTGGTGACACAAGCCTTTAATCCCAGCACTTGGGAGGCAGAGGCAGGCAGATTTCTGAGTTCGAGGCCAGCCTGGTCTACAGAGTGAGTTCCAGGACAGCCAAGGCTATACAGAGAAACCCTGTCTCGAAAAACCAAAAAAAAAAAAAAAAAAAAGTAGAGATCATGTTAACAAAAACTAGGATTATAAATAATAATAAAACCCTGTTCACATTAATTCGAAAACAATCCCTCCCTCCCTCCCTCCGTGAGTAACTCGAGTGAGTAACATTGCTGGGAAGCTCTACTGCTAATGTTGGAACCGTCTGCAATTCTTTTGGGGTGAAGAGGTGGTGGTAGTGGGCATCACACCCTGGTTTCATGTCAGGCAGGTGCTGTACCACTAAGCTCTGTCCCAGTCCTTTTCCACTCAATTTTGAGATAGGCTAGCCTTGAGCTCACTTTTAGCCAGGTAGTCCTTGAACTTGTGATCTTCCTCCTCAGCCTCCAAAGTAACTGGGATTGCAGGCCTGTTGTACCAACTCCACTTCACACTTCCCTCTTAAAAGTAACTAATTCTTTAGCTTCTTAGTCAAAGAAGAGGTAACTAACTACAACTCAGACAACATTTCCTACCCATTTACACATAGCAGACAGAGGTAAGTTACATCAGACTTTCAAAATACATTCGAGTTAATTACTGACTCTCCTAATAAAGGCTAAAGCAGTAAGGTACAGTGGTAAAGAGAATATTTTGGAATCAAATCAGGTACGTTCAGCCACAGTTGGTTTCTTGCTGTATGACCTTGGCTAAGAGTCTCAACCTCTCATACACTAGTATTCGCTTGGTAAAAATTATACAAAACGATAGAACCTCTCCCTTGTAGGACTGTTGTGAAGGTTAAATGCATTCCCATGAAACACAATATACATGAGTGAGAGTCTACGGAAACATACAAACAAAAGGGCATTACTGTGCATTTGATATAAAAGCTTGGGGATATGAAAGGCTGTGGTGGCTTGAAGAGTCAGGAGGGCTTCAACTAGAGGCAAGCCTTTACCCATGCTTGAATAAAAGAAAGGTGCCAGGCAATGAAGGCTGAATAAGTTACCAGGAGAAAGAACAAAATGGAGAAAGAGGGAGAGAATATTTTACCTTTTCCCACTGAAACTCTGATGTTTACTATTTTTCCTTGATTTAACCAATATTTCTATTCACTGCCTACTATGTTTATTAAACCACTCTATTTTCTAACAGAATCATAGCTCTCACTAGACCTCCAAGCCAAAAGTCACTAACTTTCCAAGTAACCAGCACCACATGTAAGTTGGCATCTCCCACCCACACTGTCTAAAACTGCATTTTACCTTCCCTTGTCCCTACCCAGACCCCTGCTACTCTAGCAAAAACTCCCTTTACTACATCCTCATCACTCTTGAAGCTCACGGGCCTCGTCCTGTGATGCTTTCCAGGACTAGCTCAGGTAAGGTAACCCTAACCTGTGCTGACACTACATTCTGTATATTCCTCCCAAGCCACCTACTGCACAGCCCTGCCAGTCGGTGGTTCCCCTGGTTCCCCTGGCCACCTCCTCTTCTAAACTTGGATAGTTCCTGCCTTTACTCTGTAGCTATTGGCCTTTACTCTGTAGCTATTGAGATGTGGTGTCTCCTTCCTCAGGCTCTTCCTTGTTGGCCACACCTACATGCTGGCATTTCCCAGGTCTTTGGTTACATTATGTTACTTTCAGAAGACAGTAACAAAGGTTGCTATTTATTACTCTTCCATGTACAGATATGTGGATGTCACCTCACTTGAGTCTCACACCAACCAAACAAGGCACGCATTATCTCATTTATTTCAGAGATGAGAAGCAACTCAAGGTCGCAGAGCTAGTAATAGTGGGAATCCCAGCATTTATTAAATCCTAACCTTGCAGAAGGCATCATTTTGAAGGCATCATGGACATGAACTCATTTAACCCTTTCATTAGCTTAGAGAAAGGCATTATTATTCCCACGTTCTAGAGACAAAAACTTAGTTCAAAGAAGTTCTGTAATTTGCCTTAATTAACATAATTGTTAATCAAATGGCAGAGACAAGATGTGGACTCACTGCTGACTTCAAAGCCTCCAGCCTCCCTAGGCTACACTGTCAAACCACAATCTACTCAGTTTTCCACCTGAGGACTCAAATCAGAACTTCAGACCCACCTTAGTTACCCCCCAAATCAATACCAGAAAATGAATGCACAGGCTGCTCTGGACTTATAAAAGAAAGACAAACTTTATGTAGAGTCATTATTTGCTGTTTATAAATTACCTTTATTAGGCCTTTTTCATCAATTTTGTAGTAGTCTTCAAGCTTTTTTTCAACCAGCTGTGCAAGCTTACTGGCATTATCTAGAGGTTTGCTAAAAATGGAACAAAGTTGTAACAATTATCTTTCAGGATCCACTTTACATTATTATAAAGTTAAATTCTAAAATAAGACTTTGTAACGTTAGGTTTAGAAAATAAAAAATTTAGAAACATGGAAATGTTCGGATATCAAATGCCAGGTAATTACCACTGCCTCAGCACGTGCTTCAGACATTTTAGCAGGAGGGAATAAAATAGCACCTATAAAGTGCCGTTCTGACCCTCCCTCTGTCAAGACTTCAGTCCCCGGAAAGGCACTGAAGGACACCGAAACCATTCTCCATTTCATACATTATAAACCACATGGAAACCAGTATGCTTGGCACCTCTGCCATGTCCACTGCACATGAAGGTACGAATCCTGGGCCAAAGGGTATATGCATTTTCAGCTTTTCTAAACACAGCCAATCTGCTTTCAAGTGAAGAAGAGACGATGACTCGCGGCGTGGTATTCCCTCCCATACTCTCTCTCTTTTACTGTCTTCCAATACAGTTATGCTGTCTTCTAAAATGGACGCATGGGTGGAGACCTGCTCAGCGGTTTAAAGGGCTTACTGCTCTTGCTGGGGACCTGGCTTTTGATTCTAGAATCCACATCAGGCAGCTAACAACTGCCTGTAACTCCAGGCCTCTTCTGGCCTCTGGGTAATTACATACATGTGATGTACACAAGTTCATACAGGCACAGACACAAACATAATTAAAAGTAAACAAATATTTTACAGTAAAAAATAAGATGGCAGCATCATACTTCAAATGGTAACTTCATGATCAGTGGTGGTATTATATTTTATAAACCCAAAAGAAAAATGTTGGAAAATGATTTTCGTCTAGAACAATAACATGAAAAAAGGAGGAATTGGGGTTCCTCGTATGAGGCTTTTTAAAATGTTTATGACTCTCTTGGTTTTATATTTTAAAAATAAATGTACACTAGCCAGGAGGTGGTGGCACATACCTTTCATCCCAGCATTCTGGGAGGCAGAGGCAGGTGGATTTCTGTGAGTTTGAGGACAACCAGGGCTACACAGAGCACTGTCTCAAAAAAACAAAAATAAAATAAGATAAAATAAAATAAAGGTACACTTACATAGAATGATTTATATATTTTTTTGCAGAAAATGTTTTTAAAAAGAAATTTTATTTTAGAATTTATCTTAAAAATTTATATAGCATATTCTTAAAGAATAGGTAGAATTTGTGTTTTAGAGGGGTGTGTGTGTGTGTGTGTGTGTGTGTGCCTGCCTGTGGAAGCCAGAGGTCAACACTGGGCTTTTCCTCTGTCACTATTTTTTTTGAGACAGGGTCTCTCACTGAATGTGGAGCTCACCCTTTCAGCTGGCCTGGCTGGCCACACCCCGAGTCCTGGTGTTACAGGCATGTGCACTACTACAGCCAGGTTTATGTCACTGCTGCTGACCTGAACTCAGAGCCTCATGCTTGCCCAGCAAGTATTTTATCAAAGGAGCCATCTCTCAGCCCAAGTTTCTAAATTTCACTTAAATTTAGTTTAATAATAATTATTAATTGTCAACAAAATAATCAACAACAAAACATTAATAGTACAATCATCAATGCTATTAATGACAGTTATCAAAATAATAATAAACATTGATTAATAATAATCAATAAATGATTTAAACTCATCAAAAATTTCATTTTTTTAGTGATTCCAAACATGTCTATAGATAAACTATTAGATTATAAAATGGTCTAGGCTTACTGGCTTCCCTGAGCATAACCAACTATCAACAGTAGAAGCCTAAAAGACACTAAACTCCAGCAAGAGGGAAACCACTTAGCTCAGCTCCACTAAGTACAGATTGTAATTAGCATATTATTTATACATTTTCTAATTCCCAAGGTAAAAAAATCTACCCAGGATATCTGAGTTAAAGAGATTTATTATGTTGCTTTAATAATTAATGGTAGATTTTACTCCTTTTTACATTTTTTTTTTTTAATCTGTGGACACTAGCATGGAGTAGTGCCAAGGTCACAGACATAGAGGTCAGAGGACAGCTTATGACAACTGATTTTCTTCTTCTACCACATAGGTCTTGAAGCTCAAAATCAAGAGTATCTGTCCATCCAGCCCTTGGTAGTAAGCTCCTTTATCTTCTGAGCCATTTGCTAGCCCCCAATAGCAGATTTTAAAATGCATACATTAAGAGTGATGAAACTTATAGTAGTACATAAATTTGCAGTTAAATGTTTTACCAATTAACTGGACAAATGCCAATATTCAGATAAAGAACCTACTCAAGAAAAAGTCAAAGATACACTCAGTACATGGAGCAGTATAGTTATTTCTTAGTGATTTACAGCAAAGTCCTCTCATTTTAACAACCTCATGAGAAAACTATTATCATTCCTATTGTAAAATTATAAATTCTAAAACTTATAATTCTAAGACTAGATTAAACACAGCCAGTAGCAGAGCTAGGATTAAAATCCAAGTGACAAAAAACTATGAAACAAATACAGTCTTATGATCCCATCTACGCCAGCTCAAAATTAGACAAAACTAAGCTGCATGTCAGTGGTGAATGAGCAGCAGATGGTTCTGGAAGGGAGAAGCAAGGTGACCGGGAGGATGGGGGAACCTCTGGGAAACTGCGGATGCTGTTTTTCCCAGGAGGATCAAATGCTACTGTTTATATGGAATAAACTAACAAACCTTCTTCATAAAATGAATGCACTTTACTGTAACTTGATTTCCATAAAGAAACAAGTAAATAAAGGTATGTGGTATAAAAGTTGAACCTTACCTCTTTAAAAAAAACAAAAACCAAAACTTTCTATAATTAAATGGCACCAAATTTAAGTTCTAAAATTCAGTAATAGAGGCCGTTAGTTACTGTATGATCTGAGACCTAAACCTTAAATCTTCTTGATGCAGGGCATGGCAACTATACAAGGAAAATCTGTTTTGTGAAGCGATACAAAAAAGCAGAGCCTTGGTGTGTTCCAGCCTTACCATGGACGAGCAGTGCACACACAAGCCTTACCATGGACGAGCAGTGCACACACAAGCCTTACC
>JADRCH010000271.1:771243-820380 GCA_019843965.1 Rhynchomys soricoides
ACACACAAGCCTTACCATGGACGAGCAGTGCACACACAAGCCTTACCTCTTATACCTCACTCCAGGGTTTTCATCCAGAGTGGCACACACTGTCACAATCTGCTCAGCCATTGCTTCCATGATTGCTTCTTTCCTGCTGGCATTACTAGGGTCTGGACTGTAGCAGTAATAGAATGCGTCTGGTACATCAAGAGTATAAACCTAAGTTAGGCCAAAAAAAAGTTACACTGTCAATCTAGAGACTTGATTCTAAAAATATATTTAAAAAAAAAAATGCAGCTGCGGTTTGAGATGTTACAGGACAAATGCAGGTTGCCTCCTGAAGCCACTGTCTTTCTCTTCCTCAGATCTCTCTGCCTCACCAGTCTCCCTTCATCTCTGCTCTGCCTCACCTGCTTAGTCTGCCTCCTTCCTTCAAGTTTTCTTTCAAATACAGACTGAGCTGACTGCTTTTTACAACCTGTGCAACAGAGGAAGGTCTCTGAAGGACGGAGGAGTCAAACTAAAAATATCTACTGCTTGGCAGAAAGAAAGATAAAGAATCTCAGTACACATAATACAGAGACTTCCCAAGATGCATATATATATATCTTGGAGTCACACCCTTAAATTTCTTGCCCAAATCATAAGTTACCATGAAAGACAGAAGACAACATAAATACAATGAAATCTCGCAGATGTTGTCACTCACTCAACTACCAATGCACTTCCTTATGTGCAAAGAACTGGGCTAGCGGTCTAGTAGCACTGTGTCATCTAAGAGATTGACAGGAAGGAGTTTACAGTTCCTTGATAGATCCCCAGCAAACTAAGTGTGGAGCTTTCAAAATTAACAAGAGTAAGCCAGGTTGTGGTGCCACACTCTGCACTCGGGAGGCAGAGGCAGGTGGATCTCTGGGTTTGAGTCTAGCCTGGTCTACAGAGTGAGTTCCAGGAAAGCTAGGACCACACAGAGAAACCCTGTCTCGAAGAAAAAAACTAGAGTAATCCCTTCTCAATTTAGATAAGGCACTGGGTGAGGGAGTGGGTAAGTAATAACTATGTAACAAGTTGTGCGTCAGCTCCCTTGCTTTTCCTCTCACTCCTAGTCATTTACTCCCGTAATATAACCAGCTATAGCAGCACAACACAGATGAAGCTCAGCTGTGCCAACCCAGGGTCTCTGCTCTCAAAGGCTCAACTGCTGCGTTAACTACCAACCAACAAGCAGCCCGCACGGAACTGCCACCTTACAGTAACTACCCCACTGCAGGAGGAAATCTCTTCAGAAATGTTATTACCCCATACCTAAAAGATTTCTCTGTATGGCAGCAGTTCTCAACCTGGAGGTCGCGACCCCTTTGAGGGTCAATAGCCCTTTCACAGGGGTCACCTAGGACCATCCTGCATATTAGATATTTACAATTCATAACAGTAGCAAAATTATAGTTATGAAGTGGTGAAGAGCGTCATTTATTGGCTGGAGATCACTACAACATGAGGAACTGTATTGAAGGGTCACAGCATTAGGGAGGTTGAGAACCACGGCCTTAAGGGAACTTATCTTCCACCCACTGATGCCTTGACTATGGAATCTCAGTAGAAGAGATGGAACATGCAAGAAGCTCTAAGAGCTACCCTATGTGTGCATACATGTGCACAGGAGTGTGTGGGACAGAGAGGGTAATAACTCAGTGGTGGAATGCTTGTCTGGCTTATTCAACTCTCTGAGTTTGAGTCCCAACATCCACCAAAGACAAACAAATAAATCCCCAAAACAAAATGACTGACAAGAGGAACAGGAAACCACTGTGTGGTTCCAACATATTTTCTTCTCCTGGTTACATATCCATTAGGTCACAGAATATAGAGGATATAAAACTAAACCCCAGCCAATCACAATGACTTCCAAGACTCTACTCCTTCAAGTCTTCAGATCAGTCCTAAGTGTTCTGCACCGCTCACCTGTAACTATTATCCTGAGGGAGCTGGAGCCCCTGCAGTACACAGACTCAGCCAACTTCTGGAAAGCCTTGCCTATAACACCAGCCCAACTTATGGAAACCCTGCCTACTGCACCAGCCCTCCTTATGCCCCACACTCCCATTGCTGCCACTTCTTTCTGCTTCTGCATCTTTGCATTCAGATTATTCTTACTTCCTAGAATGTGCCTCTTAGTTGCTACCATGTAAAATTGTACTCATTTTTCAAGTGCTTCCTGAGTCTCCTAGTCAACACTCGTTTGTGGCTGACTGTGACATGTATCCACAAATATACTCTTCTTACTTCATACAGTAATGACTCTAGTTCACTGGCAATAGCTATACATGTTCCTATCAGACACTTTCCGTTTCCACGTGCTTAGTGTAGTGTGACTAAATTTTAGCTAATACAGTATACATCACGATTCTTACTTCATTCTGTCTCTCTATTTATATCTTCTGTTGTCCTGCTACCTCATATAGGAATGCTATAGTCATCTGGCTCACAAAGGGACTGCCTAAAAGAACAGGCATGTGGCAATTCTGTAGATCTACTGTGTAAGGCTTATAAAGCTCATTCATTTCCTGATTGTTCTTTAGAACAAGAAATACATTCTCACACTGTTTAGGCAACTGAGAGTTTAGATTTTCCTGTTGTACTCAGTGAACTAATTCTAGTTTACACAGCTTTTGGCTATGTTGTATCTCTCTCTTAGTTCTGAATGAGAAGACTGTCTTAATCCAGAAGATGGTCTCTAGTTGCCCTGGACTCTCCCTCTGTGGACCAGGCTGGCCTTACACTGGCCTTTGCCTCGGCAGTGCTGGTACCTCAGGCATGCACCATCATGCCCTGCCCTGAACAGATATTATGATTTTAGAAAGTCTCTGTTCCTAGCTTAAAGCACTTAGTAGTCTTTCACATGAATTTCCAATATATTTTTATTCTTGCCATAATTTTTCCGTATCAATTAAACTTATTAGAAAAACCAGGTATGGTATTGGACATTACTTAGACAGTACTTAGTAAATAGAGTCAGACATTATCTCAAAATAATTTTGTAAAGTAAATTCTCATAAGATGTAGATCAAAGAAGTGAATTAGGAGAAAAAAACTTAGAAAAAATACATGGAGAGGAACTTAAATAATCCTATTTCATAGACTGGCAAGGAAACTTTCTCAAGGGACTTCTTTACAAACACACATTTTCTGCCATAAGCCATCAACTCAAGTCATGTTGCTATAAAATTCCTTCCTGCAAACACAGCGACTATAGGATTTTAACGACTTTTGGGACTAAAACTCCATTTGTTGTGAAGTAATGTTCTGGAAATGTCCATGGCATTTACTGCACTATTGCTTTTATCACACATGGTTTTAGGAAGCCTATTTCCATCTACACTAAACTTATATATTTATTGTACTGAAGGATGAATTGTAACAAAATTTAAATAGATTGTTAAAATTTTGATTTGGATTATAGCCTTTGTCACAGACAGCAAAGCTTAAAACAGGAATCCTTTATCAAGGATCTTCCTATCCTCAAATATTGACCTGGTAGTTTGAAAACATCTCCAAATGTTCCTCTATAAAATCTTGTATAGCACAGAGAATAACTAGCCTATCTATTCACTGGCTATATAACTTCGGGTAAGTTATTTAACCTCTTAAACTTCCACCCTTTAAATGGGCACAGAACCAGGCATGGCACTGCACACCTTTAATCCCAACACTTGGAAGGCAGAGGCAAGGGGCTCTCTATGAGCTCCAGGCCACCTTGGTCTAGACAGTTAAATTCCATGACAGCCAGGGCTACATAGTGAGATCTTGTCTTAGAACAGAACAGAACAGAACAAAAACAAAACAAACAAGACATGGGAACAGAAGTAGTCACAGTACTACTGAAAAGATGCAATTACTAAATTTATGCAAAGCAACCAAAAAAATGATCTAACAGAGTCAATACTCTATTGTCAGTTACTATGACCATCAAGTCTATTTAGTGTGCCAAAGGCAAAACAAAACAAACACTATTTATTCCAGTTATGTTATATGATATCGATATTTATTTTAAAGTTTATCTAAATAACATAAAGGATTACAAAAGCTAGAAGTCTCTGAATTTCATCCTCTAACGATGATGGAACTTAACAGACATGGGCTTTGGTGTCGATTGGAAATGTAAGCCCCTCTTGTCATTATTAATGTTCTATTCTAATTTTTGTCCATGTTTCTCCATTTATCATGAGAATGTTTGCTTGTAGATTAAGCACAAAATTTACCAAATAAATACATAAAACACCCTCAGACTATGCTTTAGTAACAGCTCATAAAACTAATTCTGAAAATTCATTATGAACAAAACTTTTAAAGTAAAAATTACCAGTACCTGAGATTCATGTGGAATAAAGGAAATGTTTATTTCCTTACATCTTCTTATTGACTTGGAGCAAGATGCTTTAATCTTGTTAAAGAGACTGTCAGGACAAACTGAGGGAGGAAAAAGCACAAGCCCATTTCAGTCTTTACTCATTTTGAACAATCATCCCAACATGCAAGAATACTTTCTGTATAACAACTGACTGGACTTTGTAAAGCAAGCTACTCTGTGGATGGAGATGTCTATTACAAGACATGAGACAGATGAGGAAAATGACAGGCATCTTTTGTTGTTGTTTTTCTGGGACAGAGTTTCTCTGTGTAACCCTGGCTGTCCTGGAACTTGCTTTGTAGCACAGGCTGGCCTCAATCATCTCAAAGATCCTCCTGCCTCTGCCCAGTGAGTGCTGGGATTAAAGGTGTGCACTACCACACCGGGCTTCAGACTTATTAAAATATAGTTACGCAACACAACATAGAACATAAATGTCTCAGGGCTTTGTTCCTTGCTTTTGCTTTCTATGTAAATGTGGACCATGGGAAAGATACGATGGATTTTTCTCCCATAAAATATGTGAAACAGAGGTGAGGAAGACACATCTGTCCCAAGACCAGGAGTAAAATGGGACCAGTGAGAGCCAGGGACCCAGGAACCCTGCCAGACCAGTGGCAAGGGTTTCTTCCGGTCTGGCCCAGTGCCCTGAGCAGATCTTGGTCATGAACCCCTCAGCCAGTCCCACAACATCTAGAGGAAGCTCCACTCCCAGGTTCTCTAACATGCCCAGGATCACAGGATCACAGGGTCCTAGGAGCTTGGTCACACCAGGATCTCAGGATCACAGGATCCCAGAATCACAGGATCTGAGAGACAGCTGGTCTCTGAGGAATTCTGACACAACCAGGATCACTGGAAGGAAAGGCTCCAGTCAGATAAAGGGAGGGCAGGTAGCACTAGAGATAACCAGATGGCAGGAGGCAAGCGTACGAATGTAAGCAACAGAAACCAAGGTTACCTGGCATCATCAGAACCCAATTCTCCCACCATAGCAAATCCTGGATACACCATCACACCAGAAAAGCAAGATTCGGATCTAAAATCACTTCTCATGATGATGATAGAGGACTTTAAAAAGGACATAAATAACTCCCTTAAAGAAATACAGAACACAGGCAAACTGTTAGAAGCCCTTAAAGAGGAAACACAAAAATCCCTTAAAGAATTACAGGAAAACACAACCAAACAGGTGAAGTAATTGAACAAAACCATCCAGGATCTAAAAATGGAAACAGAAACAACAAAGAAATCACAAAGAGAGACAACCCGGGAGTTAGAAAACCTAGGAAAGAGATCAGGAGTCATAGATGCAAGCATCACCAACAGAATACAAGAGATAGAAGAGAGAATCTCAGGTGCAGAAGATAAAATAGAAAACACTGACACAACAGTCAAAGAAAATGCAAAATGCAAAAAGCTCCTAACCCAAAACATCCAGGAAATCCAGGACACAAAGAGAAGACCAAACCTAAGGATAATAGGTATAGAAGAGAGTAAAGATTACCAAATTAAAGGGCCAGTAAATATCTTTAATAAAATTATAGAAGAAAACTTCCCTAACCTAAAGAAAGAGATGAACATAAATATACAAGAAGCCTACATAACTCCAAATAGACAGGACCAGAAAAGAAATTCCTCCTGTCACATAATAATCAAAACACTAAATGTACTAAACAAAGAAAGAATATCAAAAGCAGTAAGGGAAAAAGGTCAAGTAACATATAAAGGCAGACCCATCAGAATTACACCAGACTTCTCACCAGAGACTATGAAAGCTAGAAGATCCTGGGCAGATCTCATACAGACCCTAAGAGAACACAAACGCCAGCCCAGGCTATTATACCCAACAAAACTCTCAATTACCATAGACGGAGAAAACAAGATATTCCATGACAAAACCAAATTTACACAACATCTTTTCACAAATCCAGCCCTACAAAGGATAATAGATGGAAAACACCAACACAAGGAGGGAAACTACACCCTAGAAAAAGCAAGAAAGTAATCTTTCAGCAAACCCAAAAGAAGATAGCCATACAAACCTAATACCATCTCTAACAACAAAAATAACAGGAAGTAACAATCACTGCTCCTTAATATCTCTTAACATCAATGGACTCAATTCCCCAATCAAAAGCCATAGACTAACAGACAGGATATGTAAACAGGACCCGCATTTTGCTACATACAGGAAACGAACCTTAGTGACAAAGAAGGACACTACCTCAGAGTGAAAGGTTGGAACACAATTTTCCAAGCAAATGGTCCCAAGAAACAAGCTGGAGTAGCCATTCTAATATCGAATAAAATCAACTTTCAACCAAAAGTTATCAAAAAAGGTAAGGAAGGACACTTCATACTGGCCAAATAGAAATATCTAAGGGGTAACTTCAACAAGTGTTATAGGTATCTGATGAATCTCAGTGTAACGGCCTTGGGAAATGCAAAGGAAGGTTGCTCTTTGCTCAGAGTGAAGCTAACATATCTTCAAGGGAGAACACTGGAGGGATTTGAATTTTATGTTCACATTAGGGAGCATAAATCACAGAGCTTGAAACCTAACGACTCAATAAAAATCTGCTAGGACCAGCAGTCTCAATTAACCTGGACCCCCGAGATCTCTCAAATACTGGACCACCAAACAGGCAGCATTCACCAGCTGATATTAGGCCCCCAACACATATACAGCAGAGGATTGCCGGGTCTGTGCTCAATCAGAGATGATGCACCTAACCCTCAAGAGACTGGAGGCCCCAGGGAGTTTAGAGGTCAGGTGGGGAGGGGGTGGGAGGGTGGGGACATCAACATGGAGGCGGGAGTGGGGAGGAGGTATGGGATGTGGAACAGTCGAAGGGTGGATGGGGGGGGATAAAATCTGGAGTATAAAAAAATTAATTAATTAATTTTTAAAAATATGTGAAACAAAAAGGCTGTTGTTGTTGGTACCTTCCCACGGGCTTCTTTCTCACGCTACAATAATCCCCAGTTGGAATTTTGATTAAATTCCAAAGTATTCATACACATAAACTAAAAGGCAGATACTCTGAAGTTAACAGGCTGTTAGACAGTGGAGTAACAACCTCAGAAAGGCACTTACAGTCAGTGAAGTATATATATGCTGCTTTGTACTTTTTCTCAGATTTACTTCCAAAATCTCGCAAGAAACAATCTACAGACTTAAAAGGAAGTGAGATGTTAACACATATTTTATAAAATATTGATTTAAATACGCTGGCTTTAAAGTAACCAAGGTTATTTTATTTCAGTAAAAAAAAGCTTTTACGAGGTTTAACTTATAACCTGATTTTTAAATAACCATTTCTCCAGCCAGTGATAGCTATTAAGGCAGCCTGACCTCCTTAAGAGCGTGGCTGGATGTTTATCAATCACATGGGACTTAGATTTAACTGTGGGAAGAAGATCCTAAATACAGCCACCTCTAAAAAAGTAGGAAAGCAAAAAAGTTTCTCTTCCCAAGGGCAAACCACAAAGCAAAGTAGCCAAAGCACTAAAGGCCTCAGACCTCAGCCGACCTCCCTCAAGCGTCTGTGAGCCTCATCTGGGAACCCTGACGCTGCTTTCAGGCTCCAGGGAAGCGAATCTCATAATATGGTTCTTCACAGTGTTCCCAAAGACTCCCAGGCCTCACCTGCTCACAGAAGCCCTCAGGACCAGCAGGCAATTGATTCAAGGTAAGACAAAAACTAAAGTTGGTTGTGGGCAGACACAAGGGTCCCAGTCAGGTACTGCTTTTCCACCTTTCTGCTACTTACTGAGTATATAGTTGTGCATCCTTTAGTCGCTGAACATTAAAAATGAATTCCCAAGTCATTAGATTCACACAAGCCTTATTTTTAATGGACACATGGTCTTTTATACTACTTTTTATCAATTCTCAGAATTTAATTGATTTATTCCTATCATCTTAATTTACTCACCTATTTGTTACTCCAAACATAACATTTTAAAAAGCTTCTTGAAAATGGCAAATCCATTTTCTTATACTGATAGTCCCATTATCAGTATAAAGGTATGGCAAACTTTGCTTCACTAACCACAGATAGCTAAAATAACTGAGAGTTAGAAAGAGAGAGAATGTATGTGCGTGTGGATTTTCGTGCACAATCCTTTTGATAATTTTCTAGGTGAAAAGTAGTATGTTTTGGTTTGGTTTGGTTTTCTTATCTTTTTAGGACAGTCTTACTGTATAGGCCTGGCTGGCCTAGAACTTGCTATGTAGACCAGGAAGGCCCCAAACTCACAGAGACCCATCTCCTCCTGCCTCCCAAGAGCTGGAAGTGAAGGCTTGAGCCACATGCTCAGTTAAACATGGTGCTTTTAGGCTGCAATGTTTTTCTAGTCATGAATTTTCTTTTCTTGAAGTATTATATCAAGGATAAATTATAAACTATCATTAAAAACTATGTTCCTTGCAGTCAATATGCAGATACATTTTTTTGTGCACTGTTTTCTGTTTGCTTGCTTACCTAATATCTAATACAGTTAAAAGTGGGAGTAAAAAGCAGTGTTAAAAAAATGCATTCTCAGAGCTCATGCCTATAATCCTAGTATTTGGGAGGCTGAACCAGGAGGAGTTTGTGAGTTCAAGGCCAGCCTGGACCATAAACAGTCATTTCCAGGCTAGCCTAGGACACATAGTGAGAACTTGTCTCAAAATACAAATAAGAAGATATTACACAGAAAAAAATGAACCCAATACTATACTTGAAGTTTGGCTCAAGAAGCAAGTCAAGTCATATTGTCAGGAAAAAAAAATCTGAAAAAAATTCTTTAACATAAAAAAAATACATATATAAACACATATAAGTCTATACATATACATGTATATATAGAAAAATCACTAAAATAAAAAAAAAAACTTATTGATTAAGGCTGGAGAGGGGGGCTCAGAGGTCAAGGGTGCTTACAGTTCATCCAGAGGACCCAGCACCCAGCATGAGGGTGAAGACCCTTACAATGGCCTGCGTGGCTCCAGTTCCAGGGCATACGGTGCCCTTTACCCTAACAATGGCCTGCATGGCTCCAGTTCCAGGGCATACAGTGCCCTCCTCTGGCTTTCATAGGCACCAAGCATGCACACAATGCACATATGTACACGGAGGCAAAACACTCATACACATAATATAAATAAATACCCCTCATTAAAAAATCTTTTCAAAAGACTTTTATTTACATTTATCTCTTTCAAAATTAAGGGCCAACAGGAGCTATGTGAATCTGAAATGCTGCAAAGAAACCATCATTTTATATCATTAAATTCTGCTTTCCCAAGATAGGAGAAATCTCCCCTTATACATTCTTACCGGGAACAGCACAAATAAAATATTAGAACACAGAAAACCTTTTATAAATAAAGCAGCTAATAGAAATAGTCTTCTGATAAGGCACACTTAATACTCTGAGTAAGAAACTGGTTTTGTTTGTTTTATAGCAAGGGCTGAGGGGCTGGAGAGATGGTTCAGCAGTTACAAACTGTGCTGCTCTTTCAGAGGATCTGGGTTCAGTTCCCAGGCACCCACATTGGGTAGCTCACACTCTCCTGTAACTCCAGTTGCAGGAGACCCAATACTTTCTTCTGGGCTCCATGGGCACCTGCACACATGTGTGCACATACAAAGAGAGAGAGAGAGAGAGAGAGAGAGAGAGAGAGAGAACACTAATCAATTAAGAAAATTTTAAGATCAAGGTTCAATGAGTCTTGCACATGAGAAGCACACACTCTACCACTGAGCTATACCACAGCCTAAAAACTCACTCTCAAGACTGGGAATACTCACTTTTGGTGTTGGAGAGATAAAATAAAGAGCTTTCATTTGTCTGACAGGTTCACGATTCTTATAAATATTCTCTATAACTGAGGACAACAACAAAAAGTCATTTGATGGAACCAAAGTTTAAAATATTTTTAATAAACATTGTATTTTCCATTTATAATAATAATCAACACATTTATATACATCGGGCTTACTCTTTTTCTCATTTGCTAAATTAGTAAGTCCTAAAAAATGCATCTTCTGAGATTTTATGTACAATTATGAGAAAAAAGACAACAGAATCATTATCTAGATAGGCCTGTCAGAAGACAGCATAAGCAATCAAAATTCGAAGAAGAAACAAAGAACTATGTTAAAAAGTAGAATCATCCTTGGGTTCAGTGAGATGGTTCAGCAAATAAAAGATTCTCCTGCTAAGCTTGTTGCCCTGAATCTGGTGCTCAGGACCCCTAAAGTACAAGGAACAAACTATCTCAAGCAAATACGAACACAGGGACACAGGCGCGTGCACACACACACACAGAGCAAATCTAGATGACTACCTACAAGAGACATTAAGAACATCCCAGGGTAGTATGCGTTCTAAAATGCTTCTCAATGTCTTATCTATTGCAAGTAAGCTTGAAAAACGATTCCCCATGTACCCATGGCTTAATTAATAATTCTTGGGGTCGGTGAAATGACTCAGCAAGTAAAGGCCTGCCAAGCCTGATGACTTAAGTTCAGCCCCTAGTACTCCACAGCAGAAAGACAGAACTGACTTCTGAAGGTTGTTCTGTGACTTTCACATGTGATAAAATAAAAATGTGATAAAACTTAAAAATAAAAAATTTGTGTTAAAAACATGCTATCATAATAGCAAATACAAATTGAATATGCAATCGGTAACAAATCATTTTATTCATAAATATCCAAACATCAATCCTACATGGTCAGGATCTCTGGAGAAGGCTGATTTACCTCCGAAGAGCACGGCACTTACCGGTTACGCCCTCCTCCAGAAGGTCTGCCATTTTGCAGCACGATGACAAAAGTCTGGTGGCGAACTCATCCAACAGCATTATCTAAAACAAAGTCAAATAAGAAATGAAAGACAAGCACCCGACTGCCAGGAATGAACAAAAAAGGAGTATTGGTAATTCGCCTTTTAGCTTGATCTGGTGGCTTACTTTCTCAATATGGAAATATTTCATACAGGTAAGAAAATAGAAATATTTCTATTTTTGAAGCAGAGCTTGTTCATTTTAGGTATATCAATGTTTAACATCAAATTTTCTGAAATGTCATTGTCATTTACAGAATTATTGCTATAAAGCACTGTCAAACATTTAGTATCTGCAGCTATGATATATTACCATCCCATCCTCTACACAAGGAAACAGGAAATGTTATGTGCCTTGATAAGGTGCCACAGCTTGTGGCAAAGTAAGGGCTGAGTGAAGTTCTAGGCCTATGTCCTATGGAAGCACCCTAAGCACACTGCACAGCAGCCCTCCACATAGGAGCAAATCACACGACTTCTTCTACCTTCCATTCGCCTTCTTTCCGGCAGTCATCAAACACTGATGTTTTTATCTCTGTTAAGAAAAAAAGAAGAAAAAAGGTTTAGTAATCTAAAGCAACAATTAGAAATGTAAATCTATGCAAAAGGGTCAAAATGAGAAAAAAATTGCAACTTGGAATGTGTTAAACTATATAAATACTATATATTAAGTTGTAAGTAAAAATACAGCTATATTCAGTATCTAACCTATACATTTAAATTGTAATGTATTCTCAAAGATAAGTGTAATGTAAGAGTATGACCAGAAACTATTTCTGATTTAGGTTTTCCTTCTTTCTTAAATCTTAAGAAACAAAGAGTCCATATGAAGATCCTTAACTGGCTCATGGCTAAATTACCTCTGACAATCAAATCTGCATAAACATTTTTCATCCTCATTTATTTCCTTGTTAAAGAACACATGTAGGTTGGGGCAGGGGAGACAGCTTGGTGGTTAAAAACACTTGGTGTTCTTGCAAAGGACCTGGGTTCAGTTGTGAGCACCCACACCAGGCAGCTCAGTTTCAGGGCATCTGACGTCCTTTACAGACAACCTTGAAGCAATCCTCCTGCCTCTACCTTCCAAATAATAGGCATGCAGCACCATGCCCAGCTCTAATTTGTTTATACTTTTCTACTTTTAAATTTATATGTCTTCAGTAAATGCTTTTGGGAAATTTACCATCACATTTGACACCATGTTTATAAAAAGGATACAATTGTAACTATCTAATCAATAGGTGTTATTGTAACATAAGGAAAACTATCTGGGGGGCAGGAGAGATGGCTCTGCGGTTGAGAGCAAGTAGGGTGGCTCACATCAACCTGTAACTCGAGCCCTCCTCCACAGCCAACTATGGCGTTTACACATACACACACAAGCACACACACGATTAAAAGTAAAAATACATCTTTTAAAAGTCTGGTCTGTGTTTCTAGTTCCTGGAATAAATCTAAAATCCTTGAAATTTCTTATGTGACAGAGAACTCTACCGTATGCTGGTGACATAACACTTGACTAGCTTCAGCAGGCAGCTGGTCACCAGAAGAGCAGTGCTATGCCTTCTAAGGAGGCAACAGAGACTACTGACTGTGTTCAATTACCAGTGGCCAAAGACTTCATCACAAAGGCCCGCATAATGAAACATGCATAACCCACCCAGTTTCTGAGTCATAGAATGCACCCATGCTATGACAATGGCGATATACCCAGCTCCACATGGAGGGAAGCCCCATGATCCAAACCGGCCTAGACCTCAGTCTCTATCTGTCACCTGGCTGTTGATTTGTGTACTTTAGGAAAACAACAAAAAGAAAACTCACCCAACAACAAGAACCCTGATAACAGGAAGTAGTTACTAGAGTTTGTAAGGTATGAATTACTGCACTGAAAGGGAAGGCAGAGCACAGAGCACAGAGCACAGGCACCGCATGGATCGGAAGCCAGGGACTGTGGAAAGCAGGAGCACTCTCTTACTTGCTACTGGCATCAGAACTGAGGGCTGAACTGAGTTATGGCTCTGGATTCTTAAGCCTGCATAGGTTGGCCTAGCAGTCAGAATTCAACTGAATCGCAGGATAGCCCATCAGCATCTGAAGAGTTGGAGAACTGGTTAAGAAGGAAAAAAATCAACATCTTTGCTGTTCAAAGTGTTCTGGAGAAAGTAGTTAATACTCATCACAGAAGCTGTGCTCTGGCAGGATAGGCTTAGTGGGTAAAGTGCTTGTCCACCAAGCCGGACAGTGTAAGCTTCATCCCCAGATGCCCTGATGGAATGAGAAAACCGCCTCCCTGAAGTTGTCCCCTGACCTCCACGGGCCCACTGTGGCCTGTGTGTTTCCGTTCTAATACATACACTCAACAAATGGAATGTTATAACTTGTGATCTGAGTTTTGTAATCAGGCAGATTCTGACATGTTAAGAAATAACAGTTAAAAGTTGAGTGTGGTACCTGAATGCACAGTAACTGGATGACAGAGGCATAGGATCCAGAGTTCAAGATTATTATCAGAGTTGGCCAGCCTAGGCCACAAGAAATCCTATCTCAATCCAAACCTAAACAAAGCAAGACAGAACAGTGGGGGCTGAGGAGACAGCTCAGTCAGTAGAATGTGCTGAGCAAGCCTAGGGAATTGATACTGATTCTAATTCTGAGCATCTGTGTAAAAAGTCAGCTGTGGGGGAGTGTCTGGAGGATCCCGGAACTCCCTGGCCAGCCTGCAGGGTCAGTGAGAAAACTGGTCTCAAAAACTAAGGTGGAGTAAAACGCCTGATGTCAACCTCTGGGTTCTATACGCCTACAGGTACATACACACCCAGCCACCCCAAAAAAAAGAAAAAGAAAGAGGCCGGTAAAGGCAGTTATCTACTGCTTACCAGGTCGATCATGTTATAGGGAAATAACAATTTTTTTTAAAGCCCTAAAGTACTTAACCATGATTACACCAGAAAGCAAAGGTTTCTAAGCACGACGGGCAAGCATGAAGGCTATTTTAAAGCAGAGCTCCGACACTGACAGACTACTTTCCTTGTGTGCTAGCCTCACTGCATATGCCATAAACTAAGACACTGCATGCTCTTGCAGCTCTTCTCTAAGAAGTGAATCACATCGTTAGTCTTTGAAACCTTATACCTGCACTGCCCTAGATGACAGGAACTAGCCACACATGACCACGGAGACCTTGAAATAAAGCTGGTAGTAGCCAGGTGCAGTGGTCAGCGCTTGCGAAATTCTGGCACTTGGGAGGTTAGGCAGGACTGCTTTGCATTCCAGGCCTGCCTGGGCCAGAGGGAAATCTGGCTTAAAAAACCAAAATCACTTGAAATGTACAAAGTTCCATGAGAAAGAAAATAGCACAAGAGAAGGCTGCGGTGTGACTCAATGACAGAGCACACGCTTAACATATGTGAAACCTGATTTAATCCCTAGCACAACAAAAAAGAAACAGACTTTGAAGTTTTAAAAAGGGGGAAATATAAAATATCCTATGGATTCTTTTCCCCTTACTTTATAAATTCTCATATCACATTAAATATTTTGAATGTCAGGTTAAATAAAATATATTACAGTTAATGTCATTTACCTCTATTATATTTTTAATACAGTTAACTACAAAATTTTAAGTTACCTTATGCAGCTCACATTATAGTTTTACTGTGTAGAAAGTACAGCCTGAGATGCTAAGCATGTTAACATCTTAAAATAAATACTAAATAATGACTGTGGACGGAGAGATCAGAAGCATACATCGACAGTGACTGGACTGCAGGAGACCAATGCTTAGAGTAGGGGGGAGGGAACGTCATCAGCTATGGCGGAGCATAAAGGCCCTTTATACACTAATACACTGACAATCCCTTAACCTTTTCTTCAGCAATGACACTGGACCCCAAACTCAGTTCTTTTACCTTTGCTCTGCCTCCTCCATCCTCCTCCTCAGAGACGATGCTCACTAAAGTCTCATCCATCAGTTCAGCCCTGCAGTTGAACAGTCTTACAGACCACGGCTCCTGGACTTCATTCAGCCACACATACAGGTGTAAGCACTTACACACCTCGTGCAGACACAGTTCTGTAAGGTCTGCTCGAGACTCCATTTCCGTAGCTTGTCATAGTCTTAGCCACAGCCTTGGGGTTCTTTCCTCCTTGCTTCACACTCAATCACTAGGCATTATTGATTGTTCTTTGGCTTCTGGCCACTGTTTGGGGGGCCACTGACATCAACAATACCAGATTCCTAACATCTTTCACTGAGCTACTGCAATACTCTCTTCTCTGGCTTTGCTGTTTTCTACCTCCAAACTCAATTGCTCACACTCGTTAGTCACCTTCCTGAAACAGCCTGTAGTTTATAACCATATCTACCTCAAAAGGCCCTCAAATGCTCACTCTGTCCACTGAGGAAAATCCAAACTCTACCATGCAAGACACTCCCACTGACCGGCTTCTACCCACTCTGCGAGCTGATCTTTCACCAGCCCAAATGCTATCCCAACAGCAACCCACTAGTCCAGCCCCCACCTGTTCTCACTGGTTTCTCTGAGGTACGAAAGGAAATATGCATACTGTAATGACAAAGATAGACCAGTGAAGGGAGAAACACAGGAAGTACCACCGTGTACATGAGCAGTGCCAGCAGAACTCCACATATGACCTCAAGTCACAAAGAAAAATTTGAGAACATGACAACAACACATGAGAAGATGAAATAACTTAGTCGAGTTTTAAAAGAAAGATATTTTAAGAAGAAAAACTAATCGGTGTGGAAACCGAAATCAAGGGGAAAGAGGGAAAAATCTGCTGGTTCTAAAAGATCTCTAGTTTGATTGGAAAAGGTAACTATTTACTAACTGCTCTGCTTCATCTTAATCCACAGCATCTTGACTACTATACGGAGTGACCTAAATCCTGACCTTTAACTCAGCTCCTTTTTCTACTTTGTAAGCCTTTACATCTCCAAATGGCTGTGTGACACCAAACTACCACTTAAAATCACCATATTATAACTCACAACTGCTTTTTTTCCCCCTCAGATTCATCTCTCCTTCCTCCTCATCAATAAATAGCAACATCACTACTTAGTCTCCTGGACCAGAACGTCAGCTTAGGACGACTGTAGCTCCTAACTCACTACTATTCTCATTCATCTGAACTTGCATTTAACTTCCAAGTCAAAACCAGTCTACCCCATCTGTAGGCTGCCTCTTAATCTCCTCTGCTCATTTTTCTAATGGGCCATTATCTTTTATTAATCAATTTTAGGCATCCTCTATACATTATGTTTGGCTGATATTTTCTTCAATCACACATGTTTAGCTTAAAAAGTATATGAAAGCAGAACCTATGAAAACTGAGGCTGCTGCAAGAACTAAATACAAAGGCAGGGCTTCTGGGACAGCGTCCCAGTGACAGCCCTTCTTGCCTAGCACATGGAAGGCCTTGGGTTTAGTTTCCAATCAGCCCCCGACAGGCAGGCAGGCAGGCAGGCAGGCAGACACAGACACACAGACACACACACACACACACACACACACACACACACACCAAGAGCAAATACAAACACAAAAGCAAAAAAAGCACATGTCCACATGAAAATCTAATGAAGACTTTCAAGGATGCTCTCTGAAACATGAGTGTACAGATGAGAAACACAAACTGTTGGATGGTAACTTAAGTCAGAACAGTGACCCCTGCGGGAGAAGAGAGGGTCTGCACTGGGAAACCATGAGTGCTTAGAAACATTCTATGATTGATTTGAGTGGTAGTTATGTGAGCAAAATTACCATCTAAGTGTACACTTAACATTAGTATAACTTACCATTATACCTAATTAAACTTTAAAGGTCATTTCTCCTAAAAATAGGATCGAGAAATGGCTTCCTTTTAGCATTAGGAGACTGCAAAAATGCCTGTGTCTGCTATTTGAGAAGAAGGGGAAAAGTTATCTTGAATGATTCTCTATTGCCCAGAGAATGTCTAAACCATTTAATGACTGGCTCTAACCTACCTTTTGGTCCAAAAGGTCCTGTATCCTTTGTAACAAATGCCTTGCACTACATGTGGTGTATGTAAGAATTCATGTGGGTGTGTGCACATGTGCAAGGAGGCTACAAGTCAACACTGTCTTCCTCCATCCCTCTCAGCCTTCGTTTTAGACAACGGACTGAACAAGCTCATGTGTTGGACTAGACCAGCCGACCACACTGCCATCTTACTGAGTACTGAGATTCAAACTTAGGTACTCGTGCTTGAGAAACAGGCCCCTTACCGACTGAACTGTCACTTCATCCTCTCAGTTTTTGTTTTGAGGAGTTTTAAGGTAGTTCCTAACGGCGGATTCCCTCTTGTGCTTTAGGTCTGAGATAAACTTTTCCTGGTCCACCTATTTAGTGTAGCCTCTCTTCCTGTGTATCACAAACTGGAATGGTGGTGCTTTCTCTTTGTTTTCTTCCTGTTGTTCTATTAGTCCCCATCTGAATGCCTGAAGTGCACTGGGAACTCGCCTATGGGAATTCAGTGTTGTACAAATGGGGTTTTTTTAGGTAGAAACAGGGGAAAATTTATGAAAGATTGTAAAATAATTTAAAATATTAAAAAAAAAATCACTACCTATCACTGGGCCTGTATGAACTTACAGCCCTAGGAGGCTGCTGAGAAGGCTCAGCTAACATGTCTACCAAGAGCATGAGGACCTGATTTTGGATCCATCAATCACACATAAAAGTCAGGTCTGTTGGAACACATCTGAAACCTCAGTTCTGGAGAGGGAGCAACAAGTGGATCTGCAGAACTAACCAGCCAACCTGGCCTAGGAGCTCCAGGTTCAGTAAGAGACTTCATCTCATAATAGAGGATAGAGAACACTAGAGAGACATGTGACACCGACCTCTGGCCTCTGCAAGCATGCACATACACACACAGAGAGATTTAAAAGCTGTAAGACAAAACAGTGGACCTACCATGTAAAAGCTTCTCAAGAGACTCCTAACTATAAATGGTGGCTCCTGACTGTAACCTCAGCATTCAGAAGGCAGGAAGGCTATTGCAAATTCTAGGCCAGCCTAGGCTAAAAAGTGAGACTTGTCTGAAAACAAAACAAAACAAAAGGAAACAAAAAAGCAAAGCAAAAGGGACTCCTTTTAGGCAGTAAGGAAGGCAAAGTAAAGGCTAAAACAGAGGAGGGTGCATGAAAAAAAGCCAGCCCATCCGAACTAAGACTTGAACGTTCGAATCTGAGAAGAGAGAGTCAGGGAAAGGAATTGAAAGACTGAGGAACGGGCCATCAAGATAAGATAGAAAGATAAAATTCTGCAATGGGAATAAATAGCTCGTGAACAGGGACGTCACTATTGTACAATGAAGACTGGAGCAGGGCAACAGTCAGTAGTACACAGGGCAACAGTCAGTAGTACACTGGATGCCTCTGTGGCTCTCCGAGCCAGTTATTAAAAGAGATTATCCTGGCAGCTATTTGCTGGGTGGACTGGGAAGGAAAGAGCTCTGGAAGTTTGTTACAAGGCTAATGCAATATACTGTGTATAAAATAAGATCCTAAACTAAGGTTTAGATTTTACAGAAGCCACAGAGAAGTCAAACATTAACTCCTTCTGTGCGGAGTGTAAATCTTAGGTATAGATTGTATTTATTTGAGACGAGGTCTCAAAGTTCAGACTGGCTTCAAACTCAATATGTAGCTGAACTGATACTTGGACCTCCACCTCCAGGTGTTGAGATTATAGGCACATGCCACCATGCCTGACCCTTGGGTCTAGATTTAATAGCTCTTGTCAGGTTTCATTTTAATAGCATTATCAAGATATAAATGGCAAACTACAGAAATCACTCATTCAAAAGTATACACTGTAATGATTTCCAGTATGTTCTGGCATGGCTCCATTACTACATCCCCACAATTGTTTTGAAAACACTTACACTACTCCAAAAAGAAGCCTCATTCCTTGGGGCTGGGCGTGTACACAGCTCAGTTTGTAGATTGTTCACCTAGCATGCAAAGGGCTCTGAGTCCAAACTGTGGTATTGTATAAAACCAGATATGGTGGAATTTACCCAGGATGGTAGCACTCAGGAGGTGAAGGCAGAAAAATCAGAAGTTTAAGGTTATCCTTGGCTACAAAGTTGAGTTTGAGGCCAGCCTAAGGTACAAGAAACCCTGTTTCAAAAACAAAACAAAGTTCTGTGTGGTCTAATTCCAGGCCTCAGGAGGCAGAGGCAGGTGCTCTATGAGTTCAAGGCCAGCCCAGACTACATAGCTCCAAGACAACCAAGGATACACAGAAAGAATCTGTCTGGAAAACCTAAAACCAATGCAAAACAATAATAACAAAAACCTAAAGAGAAACCTCATCCTTTAATCCCACCTCTCCAGACTGGGGCACAGTAAGGAGCTCCTGTCTCTCTAGATTTGCTTGACCTGGATGTTTCCACATGGACGGTGTCATACCATGTCCTTTGTCACTGGATTTTTTTTTTTTTTTTTTAGCATCTTTTCAAGATGCAGTATCATAAAATATATCAGCATTATATTTATATTTATTGGGGGAAAAAAGATATGTATCCCTTTGTGCGTTACTGTTCATCCATGTATCAGCCTGTGGAAACGTGTATAGTTACACTGTTTCTTCAGCCCCTTAATGTGTATATGTTTTGTACAATAAACACTGGGCTCCTCTTGTCTTTTGGTCGTGTGTTTCTAGTTACACAAGTTCCAAAAAATATTTTACAGCCTTACGTCTTGTTCCTTTCATCTAGCCTGTCTGTAATGTAATGGAGAGTGAATCTCCATTTGGTGAGCCTGTGTTACCCTAAGTTAACAAGAACAGGGAAAGTCTGTTATCTTCACACAGACCGATTACCTAGCTTTCACGATATTGATACTGGCATTACTAGCATTGTGGTGTCTTTGTCTCATAAACCCTGATATAAAGTGCCATTATAACTCAGAAGTAATTTCTTCAGCACAATTTGTCACCCATTCTTGTATGACAGTAAATATAGACAATCTGCCTAAGTCAGCTTTCTCCTTACACCATGTGGGACCCTGGGGATCCAATTCAGGTCCTTGGGCTTATCAGCAAGCACCCTTACCCACATAGCCACCTTGCAGGTCGCTAAACTAAATTTTGAAAGGATGATTTTGTACTTCACAAAGTCTATATATCTATTTAGTACATTCTATATAGTAAGCATTATACCTGTACTGATTTGGATTTTGATTTTATACAAGGAATTCTCAAAGACAGAATTCTGTTAACTAATTTCTATTCTGTTCCTTGTTCACCAAGTCAGAGTAAGAAACACTAATAAGATGTTACTCCTTTTCTACTACTAGACTATAATTACTTAGAACCCAGAGATGCCAAACAAGGAAGGTCCTTCCGGTTTGCTTCTTTCATTGCTCCTCTAACCTGGCAGGCCTAGGTTTGGTGTCATTTTAATAAAAGTCATGGTTGATATGGCCGAACACCAGTAACCAACAAGTAGACCAATTGTAACAGTGAAGGAGCAGACTATGCAGGGACGGGACCCTAGATAAGACTTTAACAGTCCGCTGCTGCTTTCTCAAGAACTTTTCTTAAAGCAAGTCATCTTCCCTAGGAAAAGTAGCAGAAGGCGCTCTTGAAAAGCTGCATCTGCACTTTTTAAAGGACAAGACACTGAAAAGCATGGTAGTAAAATCCTTGGTGCTAACATGAATATGGGACACCAAGAGACTCTGGAAAACACCGGGACGAGGGCGGGACAGAGAAACAGAGCTTAGATTGTGTCGGATGGTGAGACATCCGTGCCTGGTGTGGCGAGGGTGTGGGAGGTACTGGGAAGAACTGTCCCGGGACAGCAAGAGGACCGGGGAGGGAAAGCCGGCCCGAGTCAGGTCGCCCGAGGGTGGGCTTTGCCGAAGAGCCTCACCGGGGTGAGAGTAAGCCAAAGCCGCGGAGAAGGCCGCGTCTGGTCACCCCGCCCATCCCTGGAGCTGGCACGAAACCCGACTCTGGGCAAGCCGGAAGGAGTCAAGCCAGGGACTTGGTCCCAAAGCAACAAGTGCCAGTGCAGCTCCAGGAGAGGTTGCAGGGCTACAGCGGGAAAACGAGACCCGGCACGGCCGACCCTTCCCTGCCCCAGCCCTGACCCCTTCGCACTCACTCTGCCACACGACGCTCTTCAGCCCCCGCTCGGTCACCGGCGGCGCCATCTTCCCCAAGCAGTGGAACCGCAGCCACCGCCTCCCACTCGCAACCTACTTCGGCCCTGAAAACTGAGCTCTGGGGAGGGCCCTTCCCCTCCCGGCGGGAGGCTCCTCCCCTCCTCGGGCCGCGCCCTCCGGTGACGTCACGCGAATCAACAAGGGCGCGTCCAGCCTGCGCCAGGACTGCGGCTGCGTAATGTGGACGGAATTCTGTGCACTGTCTGGCGCCCCCTAGCTGAAGCCTACTATATAACTCAGTGTCCAATTTGGCATCAGAAAGCAAATATGTGAGGTAACACAATTTATGCAATTATGAATTTATACATACCTGGTCTTTTCTTTTTGCATTTTACAGTTACATTTATTTGTGTGTATGTATGCATGTGTGCATGCCAAGGCTCGCAGGTGAAGGTCAAAAGACCGCATCTTCCACAATGTGGGTCTGAGATGGAACCTAAGTTGTCAGGCTCAAGATCCGTCCTGCCAGCCCCAATACGGAGACTTTTTGCTTTACAAAATAATGTTTCATTCAGCAAAGCGATTCATAGTATACTATTCAGAAGCCAGTTCAACCACCAAATGGAAAGCCTATCCCCCCAACTTCATTTTACAAATTTTTGAAGATCACTGGTTTATATAAAGCTGTAAGGTAACCCACCAGTGTGACCAGAACTGTGCTAGAGTTTCAGAAACATCTAAGAAATGAGAGACCCTCTTATTCCTAAGAATAATTTTACAGTTTAAATTATAGAGCAAGATTTCTAGCACTGTTAATTCCATGAGGCAGGATTAAGACCACTACCACAATTTTAGAGCCAAAACTGAAGCAAGCTTTATTTTATTCAGGTGCACGAGAGACCTAGCCAGTTAGGGGTTAGAGAGAGAAGTGCTGAGAGTCCCTTTTAAGGAGTTCTTTTAAGGAGCAAATTAACGGAGTTGCAAAACAGTCTTACAGAAGCAAGACAATGGGACAGTTGGGAAGTATAGAAAAATCTCAAAACAACAAAAACCAGTCATCTTCAAGTAGTCACTGATAAAGGAGGGTCAAAGTGTTCTCAAAAACAAGTCAAGGTCATGGGTTGGGGCAGGTCAGCTTCCAGGAATCAGAAACTTGAAAACAGAAACTCAACTCTTAACAGTAAATGAAAAGTTGTGTTTAACAATACAACAAAATGTCTCCTACCTTCAAAATGGAGTCAGGTAGGTTCCTCATTCCCCCCTTGACTTATGTGTCCCTGTCAAATCCTTGATAGGGGACTGTCTTTAATAATGTTGTCAAGAGACAATGATTCTAGCACTGTTTATCTGACAGCTGATCAAGTTGGTAACACATTGGCGGGTGCAGGGCCCAATTATGGTAACCAGTAGAAGCATTAGAGGGCCAATGAAGGGGAGAGCCATCTTAGCCATGCTGTCAGTTAACAATTGTTTGAGAGATTTTGTTTCTTTCTTTCTCCATCAATACTTGTCAACAATATGAGAAGAATCAGAGATATTAAAACAGCACATTTCGGTAAGTTGCTGACAACCAAGATTATGTTTAAGTAACAGGTAAAAGAAATCTTTTCTAACACAGAAAGAATTTTTTGTTTTTTGTTTTTTGTTTTTTGGGTTTTCGAGACAGGGTTTCTCTGTGTAGTCCTGGCTGTCCTGGAACTCACTCTGTAGACCAGGCTGGCCTCGAACTCAGAAATCCACCTGTCTCTGCCTCCCAAGTGCTGGGATTAAAGGTGTGCGCCACCACTGCCCAGCCAGAAAGAGTTTTCTTATTGACTTTCTGGTACTAGATGGAGCCAGAGGTTATACCCTACACCATTAGTTACACACAGGATTCCTCTGGGTATGTTAAGTTCAGTCAAGGTGATTGATGAGTCTGCCCTTCTGCTTCTTATTTTAGCACAGCTGGATTTCCACTATAGAACATTTGAAAGGATATTTGATTGTGCTGAAGTCTGTGCTATTACATTGGGATTGGTCAGTTAGAGAAGTCCATCCCTAGTGTCCTCCATCCATGGTGGATAAAAGTAATCCTTTGCATGGCAAGACAGTATCAGGGTGTTTCCTATAATAGGGATGCCTTTTATTCCTCCTCCCTCCCCACCCCCCCGTCAAGATGCATTTACATCCTGTTTGCATAGCTTGAAAATAAGACAGTAAAATTGTTAGCCATAGGACAATTATGGTATAGATTCCAACAGCAAGAATGTTTAAAGTTATGTTTGATGGTCAAACCTTAGAAAGTTTGATTTTTTTTAAAAAAAGATTTATTTATTTATTTATTTAATGTGTATGAGTACTCTATCTGCATGTACTCCTGCATGCCAGAAGAGGGAATCAAATCCCTTTATAGATGGTTGTAAGTCACCATGTGGTTGCTGGGAATTGAACTCAGGACCTCTGGAAGAGCAGCCAGTGCTGTTAACCATTGAGCCATCCTTCCAGCCCCAAAGTTTGATTTTTAATAGTCCTTTTTCAGTAACGTTTTAACTCTAGGGGTTGGGCTCCTCTTCCACAGGTTCCTCAGGTGCCTTCTTGAGGTGTGAGTGAGGAATCGGGTAGGGGCAGAAACACCACAACCTTAACAGCAGCAGGCATCTGGAGAATCATGATGTAAGGTCCTTTCCATCTAGGTTCAAGCTGTCGGTTTTGAAGTAGTGAACCAATACCACATATCTGGGCTGGAATGGGTGGTCAGGTGGGTGGTATCCAACAGGTTAAGCAGCCTGAACCTGAAAGAAAATCTTATTCAAGGTTAGTTACAATCCTTTTGAGGACTCAGAGATTAGAGTGGAATAATCTGCTAACAGAGGCATGTACCCAACGAATCATAAGAGGTGGTTGCCCATAGACTATTTCATATGGGGTGGACTTTTCTTGGTACAGGATCCATCAGACTCTGAGATAGGAATAAGGCAAGATCAACCCAGTTCCCTCCAATCTTGAGTGTATATTTAGTTAAAATCGCCTTTAAAGTTCACCATCTCTGCTTTTCCTGATCTCAGAGGATAATACATACGGTGCAGTTTCTAATTTATGTTACAATTCTTACAGAGCAATTGAGACAGATAACTTGACTATGAAGGCTGGGCCACTGTAGGACCTCAGTGTGGGCAAGCCAAATCTGGGAATAATTTCCATTATTAATTTATTAGCCAGTTGGTAGTAGCACACATTTTTAATCCCAGCACTCCCGAGGCAGAGGCAGGTAGATCTCTGTGAGTTTGAGGCCAGCCTGGTCTACAGAGCAAATTCCAGGACACCAAGGGCTACACAGAGAAGCCCTGTCTCAAAAAAAAAAGGGGGGGGGGAGAAAAGAGGAAAAAAAAACAAAGAAAAGAAAAAGAAAAACAATTTTAGCTACCATCTGGGTTCTTTCCATCAGGTCTGGAACAGCCTCTACTCAGCCTGTGAAGATGTTGACAAAGACCATCAGATATTTGTAGCCACATAGTTCCTGGCTTGACTTCAGTAAAGTTCAATTCCCAAAATTAACCTGGTACATTTTCTTGACGCCTATCAAGAGACTCCTGTCAAGAAAATGTCCTGTGAGAAGCATGTCCTTCTTTGTTTTTGCCCTGACCCAGGCCAGGCGTTGATCTGGAATGCTCTGAAGTTTTTCTCAGTGTCCAGGTAACCAGACATGAGGGGAGATGAGTACTAAAATCTTCTTAGGAGACAAGTGCATGAAGTGATGCAAAGCTTTAGCCTTTAGCCAGTTTTGACCCAGTATCTTTGGTGTTCAGAATCTTCCGTCTGTCAAGATCCACCATCCTTTGCAGCTCTCCTGAGCCCCCAAGTTAGAATATGACTTGATCTCTTCTGGATTGTACTCAAGAATGCTATCATGGAAGCAGAGTCAGGGTTCAGGGACAGCAGAAATTTCCAGGATGGTCTGGAGTTTGGATTCCTCAAGAGCAGCCTCTTTGGTCTTTGAACTGCATAGCTGTTACCTTGAGTTTGGGAGCTCTTGTCTTTTTGGTGTCCTAGCCAGCGTACTACAGCAAGCTTAGTTGGCAGCCAGAGGGCCTCTAGCAACTGGAGAATTTCCTATTTATTTTTAATAGTCTTTTTCTCTGAGGCAAGTAAGCCCCTGTTTATATATCTGTTCATAAACATGAGCCATGGCAAAAGCATATTGGCTGTCTGTATAGAGATTCACTTTTTCCCTCTCAGCCCCACTTAACACCTATGTTAGAGTGATTATATCTGCTTTCAGGGTGGATGTGCCCCTGGACAAGGCTTGTGCCCAAATGACCTATCTCCTTCTGGCCTGTGACCACCACTGTCCCTTCTTGAATGAAGCTGCTGCCATCTGTGTAGAGATCCTGCATCTCTAGTGGTGAGTGGAATGTCTGCCAGGTTGGGTGGAGTATCTTGGATGATATCCAGCATCTGCAGGCAGGCATGGATGGACCCCTCAGGGTCATCTGGCAGCTGGATGGTGGAATTAATGGCCAAAGATTTATCCAAGGTCAGTCTTTCCTCATGTAAAAGAAGGACTTGGTGCTGAGTCAAGCCAGCACTTGACATCCACTGGTTAATGGTATCCCTCCACAGGGTTTCCACCATGTGCAAAACTATTACAGTTAAACTCTATCCTACTGTGAACTTGTCAGCTTCTTTTATAAGAATTTCAGTGGCTGTGATGGCTCTTAAACAAGGGAGCCATCCCAAGGCTATGGGATCCAGTGTCTTTGAGATGAAAGCTATTGGCCTTTCCCAGGGACCCAGGGTTTAAGTCAGGAGTCCCTTGGCAATGCCTTTTCTTTCATGAATGTAAAGATGAAAGGGCTCGGAGACATCAGGGAGAGTTAGAGTAGTGGCCTGTACAAGAGACTCCTTTAAGTTCTTAAAGGCCTGTTCATGTTCGTCAGCCCATTCCAAAGGGGTGATGCCCCAGCTGTAGCAGTGTACAAGGGTTTAGCAATATCAGCAAACCCAGGTATCCAAAGATAGCAATATCCAACAGCTCCCAGAAACTCCCTAACGTGTTTCATGGTGGTTGGAGCTAGGGTTTGCATTATGACTGTTATTTGGGCTTAGGACAGCAGCCTTCTCCCTTCTCCCAGTTCATATCCCAAGCAGGTAAGCTGGAGCAGGTAAATTTGAACTTCCTTTCTAGAAACTTTATAGTCTAACAGGGCTAGAGTTTCTAAAAGGCCTTGAGTGGCTCTCAAACAGTCCTTCTCATCTTTAACAGCTAATAATGAATCATCCACATATTGAAGCAAGGTTAGCTCAGTGTACTTATTACGGAAGAGATTTAAATCCTGACTGAGTGCTTCATCAAAGCTGATAAGGGAGTTTTTGACCCCTTGAGGCCATCTGGTACAGATTAATTGTTCTGATATTCCCAGTTCAGGGTTGGCTCATTCCAATTCAAAGATAAAATGACTTAATTTTGACAGGGGGATGGAAAAGAATGCATCTTTTAAATCCAATACATTGTAAACTTTATGTTCTGGCAGTAAAAGACTGAGCAAACTATAGAGATTTATAACAATTGGGTGAATGGTTTCTAATGCTTATTCACTTCCCATAAGTCTTGCATTGGTGTGTCATCTCAAGTTCCAGGCTTTTGGATAGGATACAGGCATATTGCAGACTGACTGGCAAGGAGCAAATAGCCTGTTTCAAGGAGGCACCTGATGTGAACCTTAATCCCTTCCGTGGCTTCTGAGCAGAGCCCCAGATGTTAGTTGCACTGTGACAGGTAGTACACATTTAGCCAAGCCAGGACTGTCCTCTGCCCAAACTGTAGAAATTTCCTGGATTAATAACTTTTCTACTCCCCTTCCAGGGAGAACAATATTGTTGTCTGGAGCTTATTCAAGGTTCCTGCCCTAGTAAAGGGTAGGGACATTCAGAGCTAAGTATAAAAGAATGAGTCACAGTTCCTTGTCCTAGGTTAACAGTCTGGTCAGTGGTCCACTTATGTTCTGTAATACCGCTGTTGTCCCCTGTATTTCCATTGTCTGGTTGGTTAGGGATCCTAGGGGCTCCCATAATACTGAGTATGTAACCCCCGTGTCTACCAGAAAATTTACATGTTGGCTCCAATAGCGAGGGTTACTACAGGCTCCTGGGGGCTTAGTTTGAAGAAGACATGTCCTCACTAATCCCCCATAGTTAAGACTGGCTTGAGTTTGCTAGGTCCTACCTGTTTTCATCATAGGCATTCATTCTTCTAGTGACCTATTTATTTGAAGTAGGCACATTAGTCCTTTTTGTAAAGGTTTCCTTTTTTTATTGTGGGGTTAATGCGCAGAATTGAAAGTGGCTGGAACTTGCAATGCAACCACGGTGGTCCACATCATTTTGTTTGCCAGAAGATCTTCTTTGCTGTCTCTGCAGTCAAACACCTTCTGGGCTATTTCTAATAGCTCTGACCTATTCTTTCCTAGAAACCATTCCATCTTTTGTATCTTCCTATGTATATCAGGGGCTGAATAACAGAGGCCAGATTAATTGCCTTGAGGTTTGCCAGGTCTTCTGGGTCTATACGGGTGTATAACCAATAGGTGTTCCAGGAATGCTAAAGGTGATTCATCTGGGCTATGTTTTACATCTGCTACCTTAGATAGGTTGGTGGGCTTTTAGGCTGCCTATTCCATCCCTTCTAAGAGAACCTGGTGGTACTCACTGAGTGACCTACCTCCCTCTGTGTTGTAGTCTCCTTTGGGTTGCCATGATGATCAATTGACTTTACCATCTAGTTATCAATCACTGAAGATATTCTGGTGAGTGTTTCAGCTGCTTTCCTGAGAATCCATTTCCATTCTTGCTGGAAGAGGGCACAGAGAATCTGGTGATAGTCATGCCATGTTGGGGGGGGGGGTAAGCTGGCTGGTTTTGTGTGTCAACTTGACACAGCTGGAGTTATCACAGAGAAAAGAGCCTCCCTTGAGGAAAGGCCTCCATGAGATCCAGCTGAAAGGCATTTTCTCAATTAGTGATCAAGGGGGGAGGGCCCCTTGTGAGTGGTGCCATCCCTGGGCTGGTAGTCCTGAAAGCAAACTGAGCAAGTCAGGAGAAGTAAGCCAGTAAGTAACATCCCTCCATGGTCTCTGCATCAGCTCCTCCTTCCTGATCTGCTTGAGTTCCAGTCCTGACTTCCTTTGGTGATGAACAGCAACATGGAAGTGTAAGCTGAATAAACCCTTTCCTCCCCAACTTGCTCTTGGGCATGATGTTTGTGCAGGAATACAAACTCTGACTAAGACAGGAGGTGACTGAAAAAGATAGACCTAATTAGAGAAAAAAAAAAAACAATGAGCCAGGGTTAGAGCTGAAAGGGGGTGGGGCTCTGGTTCTTGCAGGTAGAGGGAGCTATAGTGAGTGGAGAAAAGAGCATATAGGTTTTGATTGTCAGGACACTGCCATAGGAGAGTAAGGACCAGAGGGAGGTGTTGTCCCAGAATCAGGGCCAGACGTAGGAGGGCCATATGGGACCCCCTGGTGGATGGGGAGGGAAGAGATAGGGAGGAACTAGGGACAGAGAAGATGGGGGAGGTAGGAAAGAACTGGGCAGTAGATGGAGATGGAGGAACAGAGTGGAAAGGGGCCGAGGGGGATAGAGGGGCAGAGTGAGGCTGGGGTGGTGGGGACTGGGGTGGCAAAGGTAGAGGTTGAGGGGAGGAGGGGAAGATGCTTCTATAGAGGGAGGAGGGGTTCTTCCTCCTGTGAGTCCCACAAAACAGGTTTCAGAGGGGATTCCTGGCTCTCTGCTTCAGGTCCTCAAAGGACCCACCTGCCAACCATCAGGGTTTGGCCACTTTGCTCATTGAAGATAATTCAAACCTGGATTGGGGCTGGGATATGGGTTGAAAGTTGCTTCAGCTAGAGGCAAGATGTATCTACCTAAGCTGGGTAACCAGGCTTACCTAGGGTGATATTTACCATTGCCCAGGCTATCTGAGAATCAAAAGTACCTTCAGGGGGCCATTCAGTTCCATACAAGTTTGGAAGCTATTCATGGTGACAGGATACTCATAGTCTTCTTGGACTATATGGGGGTAAAGTTTGTCAAAACTCTTTAGAACACAAATGTGAAAGGCTGTTAGGCTTGCTAGTCCTATCACCCTTCCTGTCTGTTCATTCAATTTCCCCTATTAACACAGAACAGAGAAAGTACAAGGGATGGAGACAGTAAAAACGAAACCAAAACCAAGACATACAAAGAGAAGACAAACCGAGACACAAAACCAGACCAGGGACCTCAGGTGGGCAGTGCAACATCTCACTTTTTGTCCTGGAGACTATTGAGTCTTCTCAGACCCCTTGTCATCCCAGATCAGGAATCCAAATGAAGCCAATGTCACAGAAATTGCTATGACTTACCCGGGGAGGCCTCCATACATGCTTGCTGCTTTTCTCAGCTTAATAGTTCGTTCTGGTAGATGGAGAAACCAAAAGCATGCCTTGGAATGTCTCAAGGTGGACACCTGAGGTGGCCCTTCAATCCTAGATTCTCAGAGTGAAGGTCTAGGTTTAGAATTTGAGTGGGTGGTCTTATCTCACTGGGATGTCCAGAAAAAGTTAATCCCATTGATCAAGAATAAGAATACTACCTCGATTTTTGAGCCAAATTTGAAGCAAACTTTACTTATTTGGATGCACCAGAGAGCTGGCCAGCAACTGTCTCCTAAAGTGGGTTAGAGACAGAGAAGTACTGAGTCCATTTCTCAGGACCCCTTTAAGGAGTAAAGTACAGTTGGGAAGTACAGAAAAATCTCAACAAAAGAAAACAGCCATTATCATGTGGTCACTGATTAAGGAGGGTCAAGGTGCTCTCAAAAACAAGTCAAGGTCATGGGTTGGGGCAGGTCAGGTTCCAGGAAACAGAAACTTAAAAACAGAAACTCAACTCAGAGTAAATGAAAATTTATTTTAAACAATATAACAAAATGGCTCCTGCCTTCAAAATGGAGTCAGGCAGGTTCTTCAGTATCCTGTGGTAGTCAAAAGAGGGCTGAAAAGTGAACGCTTTAAGGCCAAATGTGGTGACCCAAATCTGCCATCCCAGTACATAGAAGATGAAAACAGGAAGGTTAGGAGTTCAAGATCATCCTTAGCTACATACATAGTTTCAGGCCAACCTGGAGCAGAGACTCCTTGCCCCCCATTCCCCCAAAAATGAATGCCTTAGGGATATAATACATATAAATGACCCAAGAAGACAATAATTTGTTATCAACAAGTTTGTGCAAAATATGCATGGAGATTATCAATGTTTTAAGACCCCAAATTATTGTTAGAAGCTGATGAACAGGAAATGGTTTGAGCTCAGAAGGCAATTTAGGCAGCAGCCTTCTGGAGGGGGTTGTCTCGGGACCTGAAAGCAAAGCAGACAGTCAGCTCAGTTGCTGACTGAGTGCCCTGACAACCATTATTTACACTGTCAGACAGAGGCTTGCCCACAGGAGTCTGCAGAGAGTCAGTTGTTTCAGAGATTCAAACTGGTCACCCAGTGGAAATGGTTAGTAAGTACTTTTTCCAACAATGTCTAATATTGACTGAGTGCTTAGTGTGCACTATGCACCAGAAAGTGAATTGTCTCTTTTATCCTCAATAAATCCACAGAAATGAGGAAGTCGACCTTATGTTGTTAATTGCTAAGGGTTCCTGGCTTGTCTGTAGTGAGGGAAACTGTCAGCTTGCTCTACACAAAAACTCAAAGGCAAATGGACTGGAAAAGACTGCCGAGAGGTGCTTTCTGGTTGTGGTTTTTTTGGCAATGCAAGTTGGAGCCCTAGGTCCCTTTAAACCTCATTTAAATTGATTCAGTTGCTCACAGTTTTAAACATATGCCATCTTTCCCACTCCCTTTTCAAATTTAAATCAAGTTCTGCTTTGGGTGTAGTCAGTGGAGCCTGACCTATAAAAAAAATCCTAATGGAGTAAACCTTACTGGAGTTTCTTATCCTTGGGGGTCAAACTAAGAGGAAGAAGTGAGGTGGGTGAGATAACTCCAAAACTCTTCAAAAGTCTAGGTGTTGTCAGGGAGTGACACAAAATACCTTTCAGAATTGGAAGTATGGTCATAGGAGCTGTGCTTATGACATGTGTCCCTAAAGGCTCAGCAACATTGTGGAGTAGTGGATCAATACTTAGCTGCATATATACACAAGTCTACAATGTGCAAATTTAGGTCTGATTCTTTCTAATTGTGTGGATTCAAATAACTTGCATTGTACCTGTGTGTGATACGTTATCTTTGTGTGTCAGGAGGAGCATGTATGTGGGAGCATGTGTGTGCAGAAGCCAGAGGCTAGTGACAGGTGCTTTTCTTGGTTACTTCTCCATCTTTATTTTTGAGGTAGAGTCTCTTGTTAAACCTGAAACTCACTTATTTGGAATAGACAGACTGGTCAGCAAGCCACAGCAATCCTCTTATCTCCACTGTCTCAGGACTGGGGTAAGAGGCACATACCACCATTCCCAGTTTTTACCCAGATTTTCATCCAAACTCAGGTCCTTGTGCTAACTCAGCAAATACTTTACCAACTGAGTTATCCCCATCACCCTTGAATACATATCTTAAATTGTGTAAAACACAGCAAGATGACAATCTTTATTGCTGGTTTATAAATGAGAAAAACGAGGCTGAGGAAACTTAAGAACATAGTGTAAAATCTCAGGATGAGCTAGGACCTGGAGCTATCTGGCTCCAAGACTGTGACCCCTCCTTCTCTTGCAGGCTTTTGTCCTTCCTCCCGAGTTCCCTAATTTGCATAATCTCTGTCTTAGCCAGGGTTTCTATTCCTGCACAAACATCATGACCAAGAAGCAAGTTGAGGAGGAAAGGGTTTATTCAGCTTACACTTCCATGTTGCTGTTCATCACCAAAGGAAGTCAGGACTGGAACTCAAGCAGGTCAAGGAGCAGGAGCTGATGCAGAGGCCATGGAGAAATGCTGCTTACTGGCTTGCTTGCTTCTCCTGGCTTGTTCGGCTGGCTTTCTTATAGAGCCCAAGACTACCAGCCCACAGATGGTACCACCCACAAGGGGCCCTCCTCCCTTGATCACTAATTGAGAAAATGCCTTACATCTGGATCTCATGGAGGCATTTTCTCAACTGAAACTCCTTTCTCTGTGATAACTCCAGCTTGTGTCAAGTTAACACACAAAACCAGCCAGTACAATCTCCCCGAGCTGTTTCTTCAGATCTCCTCTAGTTGGCTCTCCTACACAGATTAAAAAGTGTTTGGAAGGCAAAAACATACCAACACTGGCCAGAGACGAAAAGCTATGCAGGCATAATGCAGTTAAACAGACAGAAGAGCTTGAATTGTGGGCTGTGGAACTAGTGCAGATCACCTCCTTTGATCCCATTTCCCTTTATCCAACATTGGTCTTTTTTTCCCCCAAATTCATGAATTTACCATAATAATCTAGTGAAAGACTTTCCATAAACAAAATATGGATCCTCTGGTATAAATAATTGCACTCCTGATGCGATTCCCAAGATTGTTTGTACTGGCGAGCTGTGTGAACATGGGTGAGTGTCTTCACTTTTCTGGGCCTCTTTTCCTATCTGTGGAAAGAGGATGATGTTCTTACCTACCCTGTGGGGTTCTTGTGAAAGTGAAACTGAGAAGGCTAGGCTGACTCAATTGACAGGCTTCAAATTGGTAGTTCAGGATTGGGCAAGTCCAGGCAAGTCAAGGCCTCAGAAGGTGCCCCACCACCTGCTCTGAGGCAAGGACAATGGGCCAGCAGCAGTTTCCAGACTTCCTCAGCTATCTCCTCAGCAAAAGTTTCTAGCCCCCTCACCCCATTAATGGAATGTCCCTAGAGATAGTGTAAGATAAAGCTCACCTGTGGGGCGATGGACCATGAGAGGAAGCCTGGCAAGGTTGAGCTAAGGCTTGAAGCCCGGAGACCCTGAAGGGATGGTAGGAGCTTCACCTACTCCCTGCACCAGGCCCCTGTCATGTAGCCATAGCCCTCCATAGAGAGAATTGTGGCCATCAGTCACAGTAGGGGCAGCACTCCCAAGCCCCTCCTCATGTAGATGAGGCGTCTCAGGCCAAGCCAATAGAAAGCCCCTGCTTTCAGACCCAACCCACCCCAAAACTGTATATAAGATCCTATCCAGAAGGAATAAAGGTGTGTGAGAATTACTCCGACCCGTCTGACAGCATCTGTTACAAGAGCTGTAACACTGCCTGGGAAGAAAAAAAAAACACTCTCCCCGAAGCTTTTGCCACACAAAGCTCCTCTGCACTCTGCCAGCTCAGCTCAGCTCAGCTCAGCTCAGCTCAGCTCAGCTTGTCTCAGCACAACCAGTGCAACATCTTGGAGCAGCAGCAGCAGCAGCAGCGGCAGCGGAGGCAGCAGCGGTGGCGGCAGGCAGCGGAGGCAGCAGCAGCACTTACCCCTCCCAGCTTGTGTCCTTTCCTCTTTGCTTGAACTCTCCCACTGGGCCAGGCCAGAGATCTCCTTGGATAGCCTCTAGTACACAGACCAACAGCCAGCTACCCCAAAATCCCCTAAATGTGCTTTAAATCAGTCCTGCAAGCTCATTGATTGTTTATCTTGGTAATGGGAGACCCCAGCATGCGGACTTCTGCAGAATAAAACACTCTTTGCATCTACATGCTATTTGAGTCTGGGGTGTCATTCTTTATCAAATCATGGGCCCTTACAAAATGAGTATGCAGAAAACTGTTAGTAGTGTGTAGCCTGTGCGTTACACACATTAAATAAATGAAGTAAGTAAACATTAAATTTGCCCTCACCAGGGCTGGAGAGATGGCTCAGCAGTTAAAAGCACTGGCTGCTATTCTAAAGGTCCTGAGTTCAATTCCCGGCAACCACATGATGACTCACAACCATCTGTAATGGGATCTGATGCCCTCTTCTGGTATGTCTGAGGACAGTGACTGTGTAATCATATATAAAAAATAAATAAACAAATCTTAAAATTTTTTTTTTCTTTACCCAGTGTGGACCACATTGGCTTTTGTGGAATGCTGGCCAGTGCATTCTAGCCTTAGACACATAGCTAAGTGGATATGGCCATTTTCTTGCGCTGATCTTTGAGAACAGAGATACTGGCCTTCCATTTGGTCTAAGCTGCTTGTTTCTTCCTGTCAGCCAAGACCCAGTTCTGAGGTACCTTACTGTCAACTGATGTAGCACATAGTCTCACATGAGTGCTGCCCCACATGTGAGCCCAGAATATGGTTTCATGTCTCTTCCGCCAAAACTTTCCCAGTAAAACAAGGCACTCCCCTGAGCACACTGTGGGGCTCATGAGGCTTTCCTCACAGGCCACAGGTCTCCAGCATCTCATCCCATCACTGAAATCTTACTTAAAGAAAAGAAGTCACCAAGGCAGGCCCATTATGTTTTTCTAAACATCTGCATGTCAGAATCCTTTAGAGATCATGAAAAAATAAACAATCAAAAACAACCTACCTGCTATTTACAGGCCTGATCCCAATACCTAATTAATATAAGTCTCCAAAATGACAGCTGGGAATCTATGTGAGCAACTGCTGTTCCCTCTGTGGTATTCAGAAACCAAAGGAGAGCTGTGGAGTGGGGCAAGGAGGGATAATAATGTCCATGTGAACTTTTCATAATGAACCTCATGTTGTTCATTGACAAAAATTAATTAAAATACATGAACAAATTTTGTTGGTTTTTTGTTTGTTAGTTTTTGAGACAAGGTTTCTTTGTGTTGCCCTGTTTGTCCTGGAACTTGCTTTGTAGACTAGGCTAACCTCAGTCTCAGAGATCTGCCTAAGTGCTGGGATCTTGAGTGCTGGGATCAAAGGTGTGCGGCACCACTGCCTAGATTAGTTGTTGCTTGTTTTTGAGACAGGTCTCTCTACATAGCCCTGGCTGTCCTGGATCTCATTATCTGGTCCAGGCTGGCCTCGAACTAATAGAGATCCAACTGCCTCTGTCTCCTAAGAGCTGAGATTAAAGGAATACATCTCTGCACCCAGCTAAAAACTTTTTTTTTTTGAGACAGGGTCTCACTATCTAGCTTTTGTTGGCCTGGAGCTCCCTAGGTAGACCAGGCTAGCCTTAAACTCATATCCACCTACCTTTGCCTCCTGAGTACTAGCATTAAAGGTGTGCACTATCTTCACTGGCAAAAACATTTTTTAAAAATTCGAACAAAACTCAGCCCTCTTTCATTTGTGTGCATGAAGCATTTGACTCCACTTTTAGAACTGGTTTATCTCTGGGAAAGATCTCTTTATCAAGGGGCTCATGGGACCTCAACCTTTACCTCTGAAGCATTGGCTATCAGTAGATCTTCTGAGAGGAGGGATGCTGTCTTTAGTTGTGTGTCCTCTGCTGAGTCCATCACACCCCACAGATGGCCCTGGCAAATCGTGCTTCACCACTAAACAAAACATCCAGGAACATAAGAGAGGTTGGTGGAGGGTGGGGGGATGGGCAGGGGTAGTAGAGAACTGGGTAGTGAGTGTGCAGAATGCAAAGTGTACATATGTGAAATTGTAAAAAATAAACAGGGGCTGGAGAGATGGCTCGTTGACTAAGAGCACTGGCTGCTCTTGCAGAGGACCTGGGTTCAGTTCCTGGCACCTATATGGCAGCTCCCAACTACCTGTAGCTCCAGTTCCAAGGGATCTTATGTTCTCTTCTGGCTTCCACAGGCACACATGTGGTGCACAGACATACATTCTGGCAGTACATTCACCATGTAAAATAAAAAATAAATCTTTTAAAAGTAGATACTTGATAGTATAAAAATCTCTTTGTCAGTGACACGTTTTGCATTCCTGATTTGTTTGTTGAGACATTTCAGTATTTGTGCCAAACTGGCTTTGAATTCATGATCCTCCTGCCTCAGACTCCTGAGTGTTGAGATTACCAGCATGTGCCCTCATTCTTGGAAGGAAGATGCAGGAGAGGAAGTATGTTCTCTCTTCCTTGCTGGCCTTATGCCTAACTTTCCTGCATGTACACTGTTTGGTGCCTGGTGCTCTCAGAGGATAGAAGATGGAGGGTATTGCCCATCGCAATCCCCCCCCCCCCCAACCAGAGTTACAGATGTTTATAAGCTGCCATGATAGGGCTTGGAATGGAACTTGGGTCTTCTGCAAAAACAGCCTGTTCTCTTAACCACTGAGCCATCCATCCTTTTGTACCCTACAGCCATGCATTTGAGGACGAGTGACACAAATCTTATTCATACTATTTTAAAATTACTTTTCTGGCATTCGATAGACAAACATTTATTCTAGGTACAACAGATTTATGTTATATATCTCTGTCTTCCCTCTCCAATCATGGAAGGAAGCCATTACAATGTGTGTGGAGCATAGAGAACAGGCTACAAGACTGATGAACCCTGAAAGAATGTGTGTATATGTCAGTCTGCCACAGTCTGAGACTCTGTGCCCTTGGCTACTGCTCCACCTGACATCTTTGCTCACTCAGAGAGCGTGATGGCAATCTTTCCAGCCACAGGTTCTGCTTCCCCAAAGGCTCTGGCAGATGTCTGCTCACATGGCACTCTCTGACTCAGTGAAGTCTGCAAGCAACTCAGCTTCCCCCAACCCCCACCCCCAGAACTTGTGCTGAAGGGGAAGGCGAAGGCGTTTGTTGTCACACGTGGCCGTTGCCGTAGCAGCAGCTGTGCTAGACTCAAGCTTAAAAGCCCCAACAAAGACCTGTCTTGGGGTGAATGCTGTCCTCACAAGGATGGCTTGACTGCAGTGGGGGTGCACTTCCATCCTTCCTGCAGAAAGGATGCTGTTGGGAGACTCCTGACCAGGACATATTAAAGTCTGTGATGGAGCATAATGGTGGATGCCCGTAACCCATGCACTTTGGGAGGCTGAGGCAGAAGGATTGAGACTTCAAGGCTAGCCTGGGCTACATGGGTTTGGGACAGGCAACATTCTGTGGTGTGTCTAGATATGAAACCTCTGAACAAATTTCTGCTAAGCATTATTTTCATGCTTCCAGGCCGTGACAGTGTGCTGACTCAGCCTGACAACCTTCAAGGGGACTTTCTGGACCATTCCTCTGTGGAGTCCTTTCCTCTCCACAGCTCGTCTTGAACACCTCTGCAGCTGATGACACTCTTGACCTTGTCCTCTCACAACACTATGAGTTACTCCTTTAAAGCACAAAGGAGCTTTCCTATCCTACGGGTATTTTGTGTTCTAGTAGCGAGTTTCCATAGCTGCTCATTGACAACACGGGGACTCTGGAAGAGAAGTGAGGAGAAGTTTTAAAACGGAAGACAAAATCTTGCTGTGGAATCAGACAGAATGCATTCTCTCTACTCACCTTGTGGCGTGTCTGTTTTTACCTGGGGCTTGCTGTATCATTTCGCTTCCCTCTGTAAATCACTGAAGGCACAGGGAAGAGACACAGAGGTTGGGTCACAAGCTCAGACATTGCTTAAGTGCTGAGAGTTTGTTACTGTCAATATTCAGAATGTTGTTTTTATAGCACGTCACAGCAAGCAAGGAGGAAAGTGAGCTACCAAACTGTTCAAAGAGACCAGAAATTTCTGACTAACCAGTGTGACTAAACCCCTGCTTCATGGAATGAATCCTCCAAGTGTCCCTGAGCTCACAGTCCTGATTGGATGAGGAAGATTCCTTTCACCCTCAGGCCAGCTTGCTGTGTTCCCCCCAGAAACCTCCACTACTTCATTCATTCGGGCATGTGCACAAGGTGACATGAACCTTCAACTGCTAAAGATGTTGTGGGAAGCAAAGTCCCCAAAGCTCCACAGGATGAGCAGGTGACAGTGAAGCTGGCTGGGTACCAAAGGAGAAGGATACCACACAGGGCACACACCTGTCACTTTCTCCTCCAACCAGGCATTAGGTTTCCAGCAACAAAAGGCACTTTCCCAAGCTAGAGTCCTGATCCTCTGACCTAAAGCTGCTTGTTAAAACAGTTGCTGGCCAGGTGGTGGCGCACCTGGCAGGGGACAGAGTGAGGGCTGAATACGCTTTGAACAGCACAACCTTAGAGACAATCAGCCCCTCCCCTTCTCCCCACCCCATCCTAGCCCAGGCTTTGTAGTGTAAAAACCTTTAATCCCAGCAGGTAGAGGCAGACAGATCTCTGTGAGTTTGAGGCCAGCCTGGACTACAGAGCTAGTTACTAGTTCCAGGACAGCCAAGGAAGGCTTCACAAAGAGACCCGTCTTGAAAACCAAACCAAACCAAACCAAACCAAACCAAACTAAAACACCCAAGCCAAAACCACAAAGTTGTTAGGCTCCAGACTTTCTCAGTTACTAGGTCTTTGGCCAGACCCTAGAGGCAGCATTTCTAGAAGGCTACCATATAAGTTGAGTGTCGTTGGGCCCACACTGTTAAACTAACTGTTCAAGGGTTATGAGGGCTAAGGTTAAAATACAATTACATTAGATGAGCACATTAAAATGTTAATATCTAGAACATAACAGAAAGTTACGAGACGAAATTGACCCTGAATTCTCACTGTATCCAATTCATTACATTTCACTTAATGTCATTATGTTTTATGAAGCGACTATTACTTCAGTTTTCAGATGAGGAAAACTAGGCTTAGGAATTTGAATAATTCAGCTACTGGCACATAAGAGCAGCAGGATTTAAATCCAAAACTGTCTCTTAGAAAGTCATTTCAGACGAAATCAGGAGTTCACAGTGGTACGGTAGCACATGTCTTTAATCTCAGCACTCAGGAAACAGGATCAGGAGATCTCTGTGAGTTTGAGGCTAGCCTGGTCTACAGAATGAGAGAGCCAGAGCTACCCAGAAAAATATAGTCTTTAAAAAAAAAAAAGTCAGTTTAGGCAGGCATTGTGGTGTAAAAACTTTTAATTTCAGCACTTGGGGGTAGAAGCAGGCAGAGTGCTGTGAATTCCAGGCCAGCCTGGTCTACATAGTGAGTACCAGGCTAGACAGTGAGACCCTGTCTTGGAAAAAAAAAAAAAAGTCAGCTCATGGGGTTGACAAGATTTTGATAGTCCAAGAATCAAGGAAATCTTAAGCAAACAGAATCCCCAGAGCTCCTTTTAGCAGATCAAGAGGGTCCTTGCCAGCCAGAATCCTGATCTGACTAGTCTGGTATTCACAGAAGATAATGATGAAATCTAGAAATTCTCTCTAGACATGATGATTTCCACAGTACTGCCGAGGATCTCAAAAGGCTTACTCAGAGAGGAGGAGGGGTTGATTCTCTCTAAGAATGTGCTACTCAAAGCATGTTCAGACCTCACCTCATTATCGTGGAAAGCCTCTGTCCCTGCCAAATCCAAATGTGCCTTTGCCTGGTGGGGCTCTGCTCTGGCTGGGGATGAAGCCCTGCTTACCACAGCAGTCCTCAGCCCTCACTTCACTTTAAAATCACCAGAGGAGCTTTTAAAAGTCCTGCTGTCCAGCCTTCAACTTAGAACAATTAAGCCAGATCTTCAGGGGCCAGAGCCCCAGCATCAGGAAAATTGAAGGTCTCCAAGGAATGTGAGCCTGCAGCCAGGTGGGAACCATCTTTCAAAGTAAGTATGCGGGAGCAGGAATAAGCAGCTGCCCTCCAAAAAATCTGCATTTTTCTCCAGGACTCTAGAAGACTAAAAAGATTTCAACATCTAAAGGAATTCATCTTGGTTTGTGCAATGTGAAGGGGGGGGGGAGGACACTCTTACATCAAAGGAGCATTTGGCATTCTTAGGAATTAGTGTTAGCTTTGATCATGATTTCATTAAGTAACTGCAAAACACAGACACACAAATTCTCTCCTATTTCAATGCTTGGGGAAAATGACTTACCCATCCCAAGAGTACTACCAGAACAGGTAACTGTAAAAAAAAAAAAAAAATCAAAACGTAAGTATTAAGAATGCACTCATTGATGTAGTTATGTATTTATTTGTGTATTTATGGTGTGTGCATGTTGTACTTGTTAATGTAGGTGTGCACGCACAAGTGTGTAAGTGGAGACCTGAAGGTGTCAGGTGTCTTTGATTGCTCTCCACCTACAGTTTTTGAGATAGTCTCCCTCTCCCTAAACCTAAAGTCCATAGATTTGGCTAGGTTGGTATGGTAGTTTGAATAGGCATGGCCTCCACAGACTCATGTGTTTGAATGCTTAGCCCATAGGAAGGGGCACTATTAGGGGCCTTGTTGGACTAGGTGTGACCTTGTTGGAGGAAGTGTGTCACTGTGGGGGTGGGCTTTGAGGTCTCCTATGCTCAAACTATGCTCAGTGTAGAAAACACAGTCTCCTGCTGCCTTTGGATCAAGATGTAGAACTCTTGGCTCTTCTTGCACCGTGGCTGCCTGCCATGATGATGATGGACTGAACCTCTGAAACTGTAAGCCAGTCCCCACTGAAATGTTGTCCTTTATAAGAGTTGCCTTGGTATGGTCATGGTGTCTCTTCTCAATAATAAATCCCTAAGACAGTTGGCTAATAAGCTTCTGCTAAACACCTCCCCCACAATAACAAGTGCTGAGACTGCCTGTGTGCTGCCCTGCCTGACTTTTCACTTGTGTCCTGGGGATCCAAACTCATGTCTTTAACATCATGTGACAGGCACTTTACCCACTGACCCATCTTCCCAATCCTGTTGATGTATTTCAGATGGAAAATATATACATTAAAAAAGAATAAGCGTGCTGGGTATAGCAGTGCACACTTGTAATCTGAACTACTTAGGCAGCTGAGGCCAGGAAGGGCAATTTGGCAAGCCATTGTTTCAGATGAAAGTTTTAAGAGTGGGTTAGGGGCAGGCCTGGGGGTTGTTAGCTTAGAAGTGTGGTGTTTGCCAAGCATGCACAATACTCTGAATCTAATCTCCGGAAGTTCTAAAAATCAATAAATGGAGAGTAGACCAAAGATAAAGAAGAAACACCTCAAATAAGAGAAGGCAATGTTGAGGCAGGCATAGGCAAGCATAGTAAATGGTGTGGCAACTGGGGATTCTGCTAGCTTTAGGCTCTACACATAGACCCCCCTTCTAATGATGCACGTGGCAGCCTAGCTTCTCTGCCTGCACAGGCTATGCACACACACCCCTCTCCCAACAGTGCACAGAGCAACCTCAGACCTACATTTGCTTGCAACTTTACACATACTCCGCTCTGAACAATGGCATAGGTTTTTTCTTGTCTTAACAACAAAGACACTTGGACAGTTTCTATAAAAAAATATTCCAAATGTAATGGGGTGAGATGAATGGAAAGGTTGACCTGGCCTGAACCATTTTGGGGCGTGGGGTGAGATGGAAGGAAAGGTTGACCTGGCCTGAACCATTTGGGGAGTAAGCAACAAGGCAAACTATGTCCTGCAAGTGTACTTTTGGGAAGGATCCCCCAGTGACCATTTTGTGTCTGTGCATAATTGGACCCATATACAATTTAGTGACTTGAAGAAAATTGTTGTAGATAGAGATTATGGAGCTGTTGGGTCTCAGTTTCCTTATTTATAAGTCAGAGACAGCTCATGCCTGCTGAGTCTACATCATAAGGTTAAGATTCAGTCAGATACAATTGTGAACACACTTGTTAAGTTGTGAAATATCCAGTGAGCAAAACATGTAGTTAAGCTCGTCTTCCAAAGAGTTCATCTGTACCCCACGAACCCATTCCTGTCTCTTCTCACAAGGCTGTGCTAGGGCCGGATTACTTTGTGGGGAAAAATACAAACAAAAAAACACCCCTAACAACAACAACAACAACAACAACAACAAGAAACAAAGCATAACACCTAAGGACAGTGGGACCACCCTCCCTAGGAGGAGCTGGCCATGCTCCATCATCTTGAACGTCTTGTCACCTAATTAGAAAGTGTGGACTGCTTATCAGCGAAGGCTCATGGGTCATTTTTCCTTCTTCCTGTTCACCTGCAAAACCCTAGGGCTTTGTTATTGCTTTTCTCTTAGAAGCACATGAAAAATATATGACTATGCCTTGGGCAAGGTAGCAGAGGGCACAGGAACACAGAACAAGAGAATCGCTAATGTCTCCTGCCAGCTCTGGTGAGATGCCCAGGCTGACAGCCCTGGGTTGTGATCACAATCTGTCTACCCACTCATATTTCCAGACTTAATTTATGATTCATAAATTCCTTTTTCTCTGATCCTCAAACTTTTCCTTAGATCTCATTCTCAATTTGTGTAAATAAAAGTTCAAGACCTTTTTTTTTTTTTTTTTTTTTTGGTTATTTTTCAAGACAGGGCTTCTCTGTGTAACAGAGCCCTCGCTGTCCTGGAACTTGCTTTGTAGACTACTGTACGGCAAGTTTCAAGTCTTTTAAGATCCAACACAACAGGGTGTTTACTGTCATCTCTAGACTATGTTAAAAAATCTGTCTCAACTGGGCCGTGGAACACACACCTTTAATACCAGCACTGGAGGCAGAGGCAATTGAGTTGGAGGCCAGCCTGGTCTACTGATCAAGTTCCAGGACAACCAGGACTACATAGAGAAACCCTGTCTCAGAAAAAAAAATCTGTTTCCAAATCTCCAATCACTTTTAATTCACTTTACCACGTAAATAGTATCTGAAGGGCAAGCAAAAGACAGTGAGAGGAGCAGAGATCCACATTAAATTACAAAACACCACAATTCCAAAGAAGCCCCAGAAGCTTTAGACAATTCGCACTTAACGATTACATGGGATTGTCCTGAATCTTAATTCACAGGTCTGAGTTGAAGGTTCGTTTTATTTTCCAGACTTATTTATTTTGTATATGTGAGAGTATTCATGCATTGGTGTGTACCAAAGCATTTATGTGAGGGCTGAGAACAACTTTCAGGGGTCAGTTCCCTCCTGCCACCATGTACTGGTTAGTTTTATGTCAACTTGACACAAGCTGGAGTCATTTGACAGGAGGGAAACACAAGTTAAAAAAAAATGCTTCCATAAGATCGGACTGTAGGCAAGCTTGTAAGGTATTTTCTTGATTGATGTGGGGAGATGCAGGCCATTGTGGGTGGTGCCATCCCCTGAGCTGGGTTCTATAAAAAAGTAGGCTTAGCCCACTATGGGAGAGCAAGCCATGGGAGAGCAAGCCAGTAAGCAGCACTCCTCTGTGCTCTCTGCATCAGCTGCTGCCTCCACGTTTCTGCCCCAATTGAGCTCCTGTTCTGACTTCCCTCAGTAATGGAAGTAGAAGCAAATAAACCCTTTTCCTTCATACATTGCTTTTGGTCATGGTGTTAAATCACAGCAATAGAAACCCTAACTCATGTGGGTTCTAGGAATTGAACTCAGATCATCAAGCTTGACTGGCAAACACTTTTAAAGCTTGCTATACTGGTTAGTTTTTATTGTCAAACTTGACACAGTTTAAATCATTTGGGAAGGAGAAACCTCAGTTGAGGATTTTACTTCATCAGATTGGCCTGGGGCCATGTCTGTGAGAAACTGTCTTTTTGACAATTGATGGAGAAGGGCCCAGTCTACTGTGGATAGTACAACCCCTAGGCAGGTCGTCCTGGGCTGTATGGGAAAGGCATCTGAATCTGAGTCTGGGAGCTAGCCGGTAATCAGCTTCCCTCCGTATTTCCCGCCTCTGCTCCTGCTGGAGTTCCTGCCCTGACTTCCCTTGATGGACTGTGACCTATAAGCCAAGCAAATCCTTCCTCCCCTAAGTTGCTTTTGATCATGGTGTTTATCAAGGTAACAGAAAGCAAACCAGAGTACCCATTAAACCACCTGACCAGCCAAGCGTTAGTTTTAATCTTCTTCTTGTGTTTTTCTTTGGGTGCTGGGGCCTTGTGCATGATAGGTCAAGTGCTGTACCACTGAGCTACATTCAGCTCCAAGGTTGGTTTTAAATTAAGGGTCCTAACTTGCTTTACCTGAATATATTTTTTTCGGGCAGAAAGTAAGCTTCAGTCCTGTTTCAGCAACCGGTGAGACCATCACGGTGTATACATCCCCACAGGGGATGTTGGTGATGTCACAGAAACTTAGACCAGCCTGTGGGGCACATGTAAAGATGCCTTTGGAACCATAGAGGTCGGTGCTATAATTGGCAGAGCCCCTGGAGGCTTGCCAGTAGATCCGGATGCCATTAGGGCCCAGCCTATATAATTTGACCCCCAGTGGGCAGCAGGCACCTACAGGAAAAAAAAGTACAGAGTTATTTATCCCACCTTCATACAACCATGGCCGTATTTACAATTACTACAGAGGAGAAAGATCACAAGTAGAATCATCTGCACAGAATGATTAATCCCTGGTTGGAACAGAGCAAGGTTTGAAGGGATGCAAGTGTTCTTCCCATGCTGAGCCACATGATCAGAAATCCATGTGTGGGTGGGGAGAGGTATGGGATTTTTAATATAGAGCACTGGTGAGTCAAAGGTCTACAGTTGGCAGAGAGGTGCTGAGCTGCTTATGACTCAAACTGTGAGTCAAATGCACACGATCCCACCAAGTTATAGCACAATGCCCCAATTTTATTTGACTTTAATGGCACTAAGTTTAAATATAACTTATTGTGCTCACTATTTTTTTTTGATACTTTATTTACATTTCAAATGTTTCCCCCTTTCCAGATCTCCCCTTTGGAACTTCCCTATCCCCTCCCCCTCCCTCACCTCTATGGGGGTATTCCCCCACCCACCCACTCTTGTCTTCCCTCCTTGACATTCTCCTATACTGGGGCATCTAATACCCTCAGGTCCAAGGGCCTCTCTTCCCCCTGATGGCTAACAAGACCCTCCTCTGCCACATATGTGGCCATATTGTGCTCACTATTAACTGAAAAAGAAATTGCAGTGGTCAGCCAAGTAGCACGCCTTGGAAGCAGTCACTTCTCTGACAGTCTGGTCCATGTTTCACCTGTGCTGAGTGATTAGGTACACTTTTGATCCTATCTTCCAAAAATTTAGAGTGGGCCACACATTAGGTACTAATCAGATGGTGGAATGCTCATTAGCTAAAATAAAGATCATATTGTATAATCTTTTAAATTGTGAAAGATAACCAGACTCACTTGGTTTGTGTATGATATCTTCCCCCCACCCCTGTGTATTTTTGTTTGAGATGGACTGTTGTTATATGGCTCAGGCTAGACCTTAAATTCATCTTCTTGCTTAGTCTCAAGTGCTAGGACTCTGCGACTATACCACTATGCCCACTATTATCGATTAACCAGTTGATTATTTGAGAGACAGTTTGAGACAGGATCTGACTCCCTATATAGTCCAGACTGGCTTTGAAATCATGGATATCTGGTGAACCTTTTTGTCTCAGCTTCATGAATGCTGGGATGCCTGGTATGGTGGTTGACACTGTCAAATTCATTAGATCTAGAAACATCCATGAGACAAGCTTACAGGCAAGGCTGTGACAGATTATCTAAAATTACCGTCTGGAAAAGTCAGTAAAGGAATATCTAGATTATCTTAAGTGAGGTGAGAAGACCATCCTAAAGTGGGTGGTAGCCTTCCACCAGATGGGGGTCCTGGGCTTCCCACAAGCATTCAGCTATGGGGTTTGTGAGTTCAGACAATGTGTCCAGCTCCTTCCTGCTGCCATGATTTCCTCACCATGAACTAAACTCAACCCTTTCTGACATTTTAAAAAAGCAATTTCATTGTTTATTGATTTATTTTTAACTGTGTGTGTGTTTGTGTGTGTGTGTGTATTGTACATGTGAATGCAATTCCTGGAGAGGCTGGAAGAGGGTGTACACTTGGAGTTGTGTAGCAGGAGCAGCCTGACATGGATGCTGGGAACTGAATTCGGGTCCTCTGGAGGGACAGTGGATGATCTTACTGTTGGGCCCGCCACTCTAGCTCCTTAGGTTTGTTGTTGTTGTTGGTGGTGGTGGTAGGTTTGTTGTTGTTGTTTTTGTTCTGTTTTGTTGTTAGGTTTTGGGTTTTTCTAAACAAGGTTCTGTGTGTAGGTCTGGATGTCCTGAAACTCACCCTATACACCAGACTGGCCTTGAACTCAGAGATCTGCCTGCCTCTGCCTCCTGAAAGTTGGGACTAAAGGCATGCACCACTTTTTGTTTGATATTTTGTCAAAGCCACAAGAAAAGTACCTAATATACCTGGCTTAATTAATTCTTTTTACTAATTGAAAACAATTGTTTTGTTTTGAGATAGCGTCTCCTTTAGCACAGGCTTCCCTGTAGCTCAGGATGACTTTAATTTCCTGACCCTCCTGCCTGTATCTCCCCCCCCCCCCCAAGTAGACATCATAATCATGACCCACCTTGCCTAAACTGATTTAACTTATTCGTTTTTAAAAAATGTTTTAGCCAGGCAGTGGTGGCTCATGCACCACTAGCACTGGGGAGGCAGAGGTAGGCTGATCTTTGAGTTCAAGGCCAGGTCAACAGAGTAAGTTCCAGGACAGTCAAGTCTATACAGAAAAACCCTGTCTTGAAAAACAAAACAAAACAAAAAAAGAAGCCATGTCTAATATAGCCTCCCAGGTAAGACCTTCTCAACTATCTCCAAGATGCCAAAATTGTATTTTAACCCCACTGCCCCAGGTCCGGGAAGAGGCAGCTAATAACTATCATGCAGTTTCTCCCTTAGCTTGGAGACAGTCCCTGGAGTTTTTTCAAAACAACCCTCCAAGCAGCTGCCTCAGCAGGTTAGAATTACATAAGAGGAAGTCTTTGCAAGCCCCACCTGCTGTTTCTTCCCGTTATTTGGAATAGCTTGGCATTTGTGTAGAGCAAAGACCAATGGTGAGGAAAGAGGCCCTTGCTCTTTAGGAGGAGCTGGAGAGAGAGAGAGAGAGAGAGAGAGAGAGAGAGAGAGAGAGAGAAAACACCATGGGAGAACAGTGCAAACCAGGTAGAATGTACTCTCTGATGCTTTCTAGAAACTCTGTCATACAAAGCCATCCCTTTGGAAAACATAACCCAGACTCTTTACCCGGGGAAGCCATGCACCAACTACTGACAGAAACCTCTGAGCTTTGAAGTTTCTAGTCAAAGAGAATTGTAAGTATGATAGGAAGTAATCTGCATGAATGGGGCTGAGGTGATGGCTGAGGTGATGGCTATGTCAGGGAAGTGCATGGCACACATACGTGAGGACTTGAGTTTGGCTGCAGCTTATGTAAAAACTGGGCACAACATCGCCAGTATGGTGTGGGCCTGTAATACTAGCACTGGGAAAGGGGAGACAAGACCATTCCTGGTGCTTAGTGGAGAGCCAATCTAGCCAAACCAGTGAGCTCTAGATTCTATGAGAGATCTTATATCCAAAAAATAAGGTGAAGAGGACTGGCGGTGTGGTGCACGCCTTTAATCCCAGCACTTGGGAGGCAGAAGCAGGTGGGTCTCTATAAATTTCAAGCCAGAGTGGTCTACAGAGCAAGTTCCAGGACAGCCAGGGCTACATGGAGAAACCCTGTCTCAATAAATAAATAAATAAATAAATAAATAAATAAATAAGGTGATGAATGATTGAGGATGATGTCCAACATCAAGTGTGCCCCACCCCACATACAACAAGAAAGTAATCCATATTTGAAGAAACCTGGGTAGATATGTACCATCTTTTTAAATGGGAAAGAAGGATTGGGCCTGGACCAGGTATCATGGAATCCTTAGCAATTTTAGTGGTTTGAAAGAGAATGGCTCCCATAGCCTCATATATTTGAATGCTTGGTCTCCAGTTGGTGGAATAGTTTGGGAAGGATTAGGAGGTGTGGCCTTGTTGTAGAATGTGTGTTACTGGGAGGTGGGCTTTTAGATTTCAAAAGCTCCACCAGACCTAGTTCGTTCTCTCTCTCTCTCTCTCTCTCTCTCTCTCTCTCTCTCTCTCTCCCCTTATTGCCTTTAGATCAAGATGTAAAGCTCCCAGATACTGTTCCAGCATCATACCTGTCAACCTCTCATCATGATGATCATGGACTAACCCTCTAAAGCCATAAGCAAGTCCCCAATTAAATGCATTCTTTTATAAGAGTTGTCGGGCTGGGTGGTGGAAGCACACACATTTAATACTAGCATTCAGAAGGCAGAGGCACACAGAACTCTAAATTTGAGGCCAGCCTTGTCTACAGAAGGAGTTTCAGATCAGCCAGGGCTATACAGAGAAATCCTATCTTAAAAACAAAACAAAGCCAAAACCAACCACAGCAATAGAATAGTGAATGATAAAGATAGCAATACTCACAAGCTAATGTTTAGAATTTACTTACTAGAAGAATAACTTTGGTAGGCACAGTCTGCAGTCAGTCCCGTGGGACTAATGGCTTTTAATGCCACAGTGTAGTTGATGCCACATGCAATGCATCCCAGAAGGCAGTGGTTTTGATGGGTGTGACACTTAGACTGTCCGATGTGTGACTCCAGCACTGTCACATAGGTTTGAGCCACTGCCCCAATAGTCCAGCTCACGTTGATTATAGACTGGGTGACCTGAGCTGCTGTCAGACCAGCTGGACAGCAGGGCACTAAAATGGAGGGAAAAAAAGAGAAAGAGAAAGAAAGAAAGAAAGAAAGAAAGAAAGAAAGAAAGAAAGAAAGGAAGGAAATAATTTAGTTCTATTCCGCAGATAACTCAAGGAAAATAACCAATGACTTGGGGTTGTACTTTGGGTAAAGCTCTTGATGAGCAAGCCCGACAACCTGAGCTCAATCCCCAGGAAAGCTCAGTAGAAACAGAACTGACTTGCAATGTCCTCTGACTCCCACATGCATGTTATGACGTCCTCTGACTCCCACATGCATGTTATGACATGTTATGACATGTTCACACCCTCCTCCATT
>JADRCH010000271.1:820390-871280 GCA_019843965.1 Rhynchomys soricoides
GACATGTTCACACCCTCCTCCATTGTACATGCATGTTATGACATGTTATGACATGTTCACACCCTCCTCCATTATACATGCATGCTATGACATGTTATGACATGTTCACACCCTCCTCCATTGTACATGCACTTACACACAATAATAAGTAAATAGTAAAAAAGGAATCAGGCTTTGCTCATGTTTTACTCAAAATCTAAGTTTCTCACACTTTCTCTTTTACATTAAAAATTTCCTTTGTCCATACCCTTTGATATATCTTGAAATATACCAACCATATATGAAGTGCAGTACCCTAGGACAGGCTTTGAATTATATGTTGTCTCTCCCAATTCAATTTTTTTTTTTTTTTTGAGCCGGGCAGTGGTGGCACACGCCTTTAATTCCAGCACTCGGGAGGCAGAGGCAGGTGGAACTCTGAGTTTGAGGCCAGCCTGGTCTACGGAGTGAGTTCCAGGACAGCCAGGGCTACACAGAGAAACCCTGTCTCGAAAAACCAAAAAAAAAAAAAAGAAAGTAATTTTTTTTTTTTTGAGACAGTCTCTTATAGGCTAGCCTTGAACTCTACATGTATCTTTAGACAACCTTACACATCTGATCTTCCTGCCTCTACCTCCTGAATGCTAGGATTACATGTGCATACCACCACACCAGGACTTATGTGCTTGGCAAGCACTCTATCAATGCTAATAATGTTAATATTAATGTAAGTAATTTGCTAAATGACTTGGGAGGATATTGAGACAGGGTCTCATTGTGTAGCTCTTGAATCCAAGTGTCTGTAATTCACTATTTTAGGCCAGGTTGGCTTTGAACTACTCATAGAAATGTACCTATTTTTACCTCCTTGGTGCTGGAATTAAAGATATGCACCACCATGCCTGTTTGCTAAATGTTTTTTCAAATACAATGTTCTCAGTCAATAAGAGCTTTCTGTAATGGAGGTCTCATCATATGTGTCAGGCTCCGAGTTAAATACTTTGTAACTTAGTTAGCTAACAGCTCACAACTACCCTGTAAGAGTATTACCTGCCTCTTCTGATTAGAAAACTAAATCCAGAAAGCATTTTTAAAAATATTCATTTTAAGTGTGTGTGTGTACATGAGTGCAGTTCCCCATGGAGGCCAGAAGAGGGTGTTGGATCCCTGAAGCTAGAGTTGTTTGCCACCTGATTTAGGTGCTGGGAGCTTAACTCAAGTCCTCTCCAAGGGCAGCAAATGCCCTTAAACCACTGGCCTGTCTCTCCAACCCTAGAAACTAAACTTAGAAAGTAGTTTTTAGAGAAAAAATGAAAGGGCTCAACCAGAGACATGAATAGTAAATCAGCTCCTTTGGTTTCTTGTTAGCTGTTTTGACTATGTCTTGGGGGAATATAGATTTCCAGAAATGTTTCTCCAGGATCAGTGTTTTGTTCCTTTGAAGTGAATGTTGGGCAAGACAAGAGACTTCTGAAGATATAAAACATGTAAAATGTCAAAGGTGTTTTTTTTTCCTCTAAGACTGGAGCTCTTTGAAAGGTCACCAAGTGCTGTATTTTCATCATACTTGTGGCAGATTGAAATTCATGCGTAAAGCAATTTCTAAGGACTCACCGAGTCAATGTTGCTACGCACCTGTTTCCAGGGCCACGCTGTAGCTGGGCAGGCTCTTTCCCGCCTGAGTTTCAGCCACAGCAGTGACAGAGAACACGGAACCGCAGGGCAGGCCCCCCATCCTGCAGGTCTCGCCTGTGCTGCTGCACTGGAATAATCCCTTCTTCCCCTGGGCCGTCACCGTGTACGTGGCTCCTTCATTAGTCGATCGCCAGTGCACATTGATCATAGAGAATGCATCCTTCGAAATATTTTTTATTTCAGGACTGCAAGGAGCTGAGAAGTATTAGATTAGTAATTAAAACTCTGGAGTCAAATATACCCCATGTGCAATTTAGTCTAAAATGGAGTCCTCTCCCTCTCTCTTTTACCTCTAGCAAAATGACCATCAAGGCTGCGGGGTGTGGTTCAGTTGGTAGAGGACCTGCCTAGCATGTACCAAGTCCTGGGTTTTATTCCCAGCACTGGATAAACTAGGCTGGGAAGCACAGGCCTTGGTCCCAGCATTCGGGAGGTAGAGGCAGGAGGATTGGGAGTTCAAGGCCATCTTTGGCTACACAGTGAGCCTAAGGCCAACCTGGGCTTTAAGACCCACTTCAAAACACTAAAGAATACATTGAAATGGAACCAGATATGGTGGCTTATGCCTGCAACCCCAGTTCTTGTGAGCTGAAGCAGGAGGATTTCTGTGAGTTTAAGGCAACCCTATGTTAAAGAGACCCTATCTCTCAAGGGGGGTGGGGGGGAAACTAAGTTTTTTTTTTTTTTTTTTTTTTAAGAAGACTACCTGGTGGGGGAAGGGATTAAAAGGGATAATGACAGAGGATACAATGTATCATGTGTGTATGAAATTGTAAAGAATTAAATAATATTCTTTAAAAAAACCAAAACCACAGTTTTCACGTATACATGTATATAGGTCACAGAGCCTTTTTTTCAGAAAACTGTTGAGGTCGGTGTAGAGCATTAGGTTCCTGCAGCTTTGGGCCAACTGGAAGATGGAGCTCTTTGAACTTTAAAAGCCAAATAATAACCAAGACAATAATGACCAGGAGGTGTGCAGGCAGGCAGTCTCCACCAGCAAAAGAAACCCCATAGCTGGGGTCGGATACTCAGCCAAAACCTCCCCCACTATCCGTGATCTCTTCTTTTTTTTTGGTTTTTCGAGACAGGGTTTCCCTGTGTAGCCCTGGCTGTCCTGGAACTCACTCTGTAGACGAGGGTGGCCTCGAACTCAGAAATCCGCCTGCCTCTGCCTCCCGAGTGCTGGGATTAAAGGCGTGCACCACCACTGCCCGGCTCCGTGATCTCTTCTGTTATTGTCTTTCCACAGTTTCTTTCTTCTCTCTGCCTCTGTCCTGAGTGTGGGTTTGGCTAATGCTTGCAATGCCCTCAGAGGCTAGTAGAGGGCATCAGAACACGGGATCCGGAGTTACAGGAGGTTGTAAGCTTCCTAATGTGGGCGCTGGCACCTGAACTTATATCCTTTGTAGGAATAGTAAGCACTCTTGACGACTGAGCCCCCTCCCCAGGCCCCTTTTCTGTAGGCTTTGCTGAATAGCCATCTCGAGGCACATAGCAAGGGTGACAACTGAGATGTCAGTGAACAACGTCATAGCAGTACCATCCATACCTGTGGTGATAAAGTGGGAAGAACATGACAGATTGCTGCCCCGGACCTCACTGAAGGAATACACTGTGACGTTGTACTTGGTATCACAATCTAAAGCAGAGAGAGTACAGGCAGGAGCAGTATCGTTGCACACCACAACGCTGTACCCAGCTGTGGCCTTGGTTTCATAGAGTTCAGCACCACGCACAGGAGACCAGGCAATTTCCACCCTGTCACTGGACACTAACACTGGGCTAATGTCACTAGGACAACAGGGAGCTGAAAGCAGAGGGAACCAAGGTCATTACAGGAGCAGTGCCACCAGAGGGGGTATGGAGTCTTAACCTCCCCATGGCCAGACCCTAGGCTACTGTCCTCCTAAATGACTGCAAGAGGACTGGTCAGCCCAAACCTTGACCTGATTCTCACTGCACCTGGGGCAAATCCTCAGCACGGTTTCCAAGGGAACCTCAGACCTCTCAGGTCTGCACCCAACCTGTGCTCTTAATTCTCTATGCCTTTAAACTTTTGGTCTCTGCTAGAGAATCTGATCCCTTTTGTCTGATAAAGTCTTACTGAGCCTGAGTCCTCGGGTCCTGTCAGTCTGCCTAGACGCTAAGCCAGATAAGGGTGGGGAATGAGTGTACAGAGACGGCAACTGTACTAGTAAATCTTCACGGAGGCCCTAAGAACCCCACTGACAATACCCAGGGCGGCTTTTGACGTCTCCGGTGTTCTTGTCTACCACGTTCCATCCATTCCTGAACTCCAGCTCTAGGCCACTCCTGTGCTCTCGAGGCCTTGTTGACAACCATTTCTAAATCCCCAAAGCACCAATTACTCATATCCCCCACCCTGGTAAAATTTATCATAATCCACCCTTAGAACATTTTATAATTATAATATTCTATAAATAATTCATTTCAAGACACCCACTCAACCATTCTCCAAAGATCTAGTATCTATCTCTGTGCCAAGCACACTATGATTAACATTGATGTCAGAGAGATAAATAGAGCACAATCACTGCCCGGTGTAAGATCCAAGCCTGGAGGAGGAGGAGGACAGTGATGGCTACCAAGATAAAAATGCTAATAATGATATAACGATAATGCTAATAAAATATTTACACTCTGCTCCATCACACACAAAGTCCTTGTCCACCTGTACTGTTAACATCCCATGGTGCAGCAGCGGATGCACAGACAGTAGTAAGGCACACATTGTTATCTTACTGCATGACTGACTTAGAGGTCAAGAGGACAGGTGTCCTACTCAAAGACCCTCCACAGTATGTAGCATCTTGGCCATCGTATCTGTCGTCCTTGTCCCAAGAAAGAACTGTGGTCCTGGAATGGAGGGACTGGATCCCCTTCAGAACCTCAAGCAGGCCTGAGTACTGAGTGGAACTTTGTTGAAGGTTCAGTTTTTCAGAATGCATCCCCGCCCTCCCTCCACTTTCCCTCCTTACCCTGCATCCTTGTTAGACTTATCCCCAAAACCAAACCATCCCAGCTCTGGAAATAATGTGAGACAAGGGATTGCTTACTGAACTCAAAACTCCCTTTACCGGCATCAAAGATGACTTACCTGTGGTGTAATTGAATACATCACCCAGAGGACTCTGCCCTGCCTTGTTGTAGGCGAAAACACTAATGAAGTATGTGAAGCCACACTCGGACAAGAAGTTGCACTGGGTGAGGGAGGTATTGCAGTGTACCTCCAAGCCATCATCACTCTTTACAAAAGCCACATAGTAGTCACCCAGCTCCACATTGGACCAAGCCACAGACAAGTGACCAGGGGGCTCTTCCTGGATCATCACCCTTCCAGGTGCACAAGCAACTAGGAAACAATAAAAAACGAGCAGTCGAATGACTATCAAAAGGGACTTTTTTGCATCTTGGCAGCTATTTGAGATGCCAAGACAACCCAAATCAGCAACTCTGAGTTCTGTAACAGAATGAATTTGATGCACAACATGCAAAACCATGTACTAGACACATTAGAAGATATTTTTATACAAACAAAGACTATGCTAAATACCAGGGACCTACACAAATTCTTTCACTATAACAAGTGTCATTTGAAATAATAGGCCATTGGAAGTGTTTATTTGTTTGAAATAGGGTCTTATGTATCCAAGGCTGCATGAAAACTTACTAGATAGCCAAGGATGACCTTGAACTTCTGATCCTCTGACCTACATTTCTCAGGCGCTTGGATTATAGTTATGTACCACCACACCAGCTTTTTATGTGCTATGGGATTAAATTCAGGGCTTTGTGCATGCTGGGCAAGCACTTTACCAACCAACCTGTATCCTCAGCATATGCCATGGGAATTTGAGAGTTAATTTAAGATATGTGAATTTCTGTCAGGTGTGGTGGTTTAAGCCTTTAATCCCAACATTGGGAGGCAGAATTAGGAAGACCTCTGTGAGTTTGAGGTTAACCTGGTTTACATAGTGAGCTCCAGGACAGCCAGGACTACATAGAGAGGCTCTGCCTAAGGAAAAACAGCATGGATTTCACCTTATTTAGAGATGAAGTCTATTTGATGTGAGCCAAACAGTAAATACCTAGAAGTTATCTTTTTGGGGGTAAAAACATACCCATTATGGTTTTTTGCTAATGCTTTCTTTTACTTTCACAATAATTTTTGTCATTTCACAATTGAAGAAAATGAAGCCCATAAGGATAACTAGGTTGCCCCAGATAATGTAACTAGAAAGGCAGGATGCACTGGTTTGAGTAAGAATGGCCCAAGATGCTCATATATTTGAATGCTTAGGTATCAGGGAGTAGCACTTTTAAGAAGGATTGGGAGGTGTGACCTTGGAGGAAGTGTCACTGTGAGTGAGCTTTGAGATTTCAAAGCCCATGCCTGGTCCAGCTCTCTCTCTCCCTATGGCCTGAGGACCGAGATGTAGCTCTCAGGTATGGCTCCATACCTAAGCCTCTGAAACTGGAAGCAAGCCTCCAAGTAAATACCTTCCTTTTTAAGAGTTGCCATTGTTATGGTGTCTCTTCACAGCAATAGAATAGTGACTAAGACACAGGGGTAACTGAATCTTTCTGGGGGCTGCATACAAAGCCTTCACGGAGTGAGGTGTTCTCCTAACTGTAGTCTTCTGTGCACTCAGTGACAGAGCCACATCCTCATGACCATTCCATCTCCAGAGAACATCTCAAACAGATAGTTAAAATGCTAGATGCTCAGACAAGTAACCAATCAGACAATAAATACAACTCGGTGCAAACCAAGGAGATATGCTCAGATGCTCTCAATTTTTATTTCATACTGTAGATGCTGAACTGTCTCTTCCATAGACCTGGGTCTCCTTGGTTAATGTGCTTGGTTTTCTGTGTCAAGGCAATAAATATTTCTTTTATCTAAGATCAGCATGACTGAAGTGTCCTGAAGGAATGATTGCAAATGAAGGTCATCCATTCAATCCATGAGCTTTCAAAAAACATAGTTCTTTTATTGATAAATCAAGGTTTTCTCATGATCAGATCAGTACCGACTGTGTCATACACACTACAGTGGTATCTCATGAATCAACAAGGGCAGGAGTTGAAAGCTGGAGGGACTCTCTCCATAGTCCTAACACTGACAGCATGTAAGTATCAACTGGGTAGCTGCTGAAGATTATTCTATCTGGACTCTAGTCCCAGAAATAATCCCAATCTAGTTATCTGAGTATTTGGGTTTTATGAACATTCCCTAGATATTTTGGATGTGCATCCAAGTTTTTAAAAGGCAGGATGTTCTCCCCTGCATTAAATAACTGACTCAGAACAACTATGTCTTTGAAGTCTTTATCTTTTCCTTCATCCTCAGTTACTCCATCTTCAGAATGGTTTTTATTGTACCTGCTACACAAACTTGTAATTGTCAAAAGAGAAGTCCATTCACGGAGCTTGTGTTGGTGACCTTTTAACGTAACTCTAAGAAGCCACGGTCTGGGAATTTGACTACATTTCTTTCCCTGGTGGGGGAGAGGACACCAGCTTGTTGAGCTCCAATCCTTTGTTCAGAATCCTTTTTACCTTATGGTGACATAACTCTGACAGTTGAATAGTGTGGACACTGTCACATTGTCTTCTGCCCAGAGGATTGCAGACAGACAAACTTGCGCTCAGATCTCAGCTGTGCCTCTTACTGCCAGTGTGCACTGGAGGAAACAGCCTCTGGCCTCCCTGAGCTTCAGGCAGTTTTTTTATCTAAAAGGAAGAAATGCGCTGGACATGGTAGTATGTGCTTGTAGCACAAGGGAGATGGAAACGGGAGGATCAGGAGAGCAAGACCAGACTCAGCTATAAATGCGAGTTTGGAGTCAGTCTGAGCTTCATTAGAGCCTGTCTTAAACAAACAAAAACAAACAAGAAAAATGAAACAAACAAACAAACAAAAAACATTTTTTTTTTTAAAAAAGAGAGAGCTCACAAAATTATCCTCAGAGTTAAGTAATGTAGTTATGGTGCCTGAGATACAGTAGATCCCATTAAGTGTTAGTTCCAATCATCCAGATGCATAAACGCTTCTAAATGCAGCAGCATACCTCCACAAATGAGTCTTTACATCTCCAACAAGAAAAAAAAAAATGGGGAAATACTGAGACACATTTAGATCTAGAAATCTCCCATTGTTTAGTTTTAAAAACAGCTCCTACCAAGCCTTTGTCATGAAACATGTCAAGAAGAGCCAGTTCCGGACAGGAGAGATGGCTTAATGAGTCAGAGTATTCTCTTTAGCCATGAGGACCTAAGCTCAAACCCCTAGAACCACATGTAAAGCTGAGTCCAGCTGCCTATGCATGTGATCCCACTATGGGTGGATGGAGACAGGCAGATCTTCCAGGCTCACTGGCCCAATAGGTGTACTTCTGGTTTAGTGAGAGATGGCTGAGTCTTTGTCAAGGCAAGAAGGCAGAAAGTGACAGGAGAATACCTGGTGTCCTGGCTTCCATGGGTGCACACATGGCTGCAGGCATCCTCATACCTACATGCATGCACCACACATACATACAATACATAAAACACAGACACCCCCACACACAGACATACACACACAGACATACCCACACAGACACACCCCCCCACACCCCCACAGACACACAGACATACACACACAGACAAACACAAACACACACATACATATGCACATATATAGACACACACACAGACACACACACAGACATGCACACACAGACATATACATACAGACATACCCACGCAGACACACACACAGACACAAACATACAACACATAAAATACACACATGCACACACAAACACATAGACACACAGACACAGACACACACAAACACACAGACACACATACACTCACACACACAGAGAGAGAGAGACACACACAGAGGCAGTTAGCAACTTGTATTGCACAGAGCTGGAAACAAACTGGTTCTCAAGAGTTTTCAAAACTTTAAAAATTAAAAAAGCAAGCCAGTTATGGTGATAAACACCTTGGCCATAGCTGATGTAGGGTCTCTTGAGCCTTGGGATTCAGAACCAGCCTGGGCAACAATGTGAGACATTGTCTCCAAAAGTAGAACTAAATAGCAAACAACAAAATAAGAGAAAGGAAAAGGACTTAATGGAAGACTAGGCATAGAGGCCAAGCTTGTGAAGAGTCAAAGATGTGCTGTTTACAGTGTACAGTATATGCTTCTCCATCCACACTGTTCAATCCCCAAATCCCCAGCTCAGTACTTTCATTTAGACCAGGGATAGCTTGTTTTTCTCTTTTCTTTCTTTCTTTCTTTTTTTTTAAAAAGTTGTGTGTGTGTGTGTGTGTGTGTGTGTGTGTGTGTGTAACATGGCAGGGGAGGGTACAACGCCATGCATGTGGAGGACAGATGCAGCTCTGTAGAGTTGGTCTACTCTCCTCCTTCCACCTTTGAGGATCAAACTCAGGCTTTTGTGGCAAGTACCTTTCCCCACTAAGCCATCTTGACAGCCTTTCTTTTCTGATTATTAGACAAGTTCTGGCTATATAGCCCTGGCTGGCTTAGTGCTTAGTATGTAGCCCAGGCTGGCCTCAAACTCATGGCAATCCTCCTGCTTCAGCCTTCTAAATGTTGGTATTATAAATGTGTGCTCAGTTTTAGAGCAGGCTATGCCCATCTTAGAGCAGGCTATGCCCAGCTGAGACCACTTAACTGCTTCCAGCCTGTTAAGACCCTGCCGGGGATTTCTGTTCCCTTATGGCAGCCACTCTGATTACCACCCCTGCAGGACTTTCCCTTTTTTTCACCTACCAGTCTTCAGGGTTGATGCAGAGCAGGACTTGCTGGACCCAGCATCGTTACTTGCTGAGACAGAAATCAGGTACTCTGTTCCACACTGCAGGGAACTGATGCTACAGGAGCTGAGAGCCGTGCTGCAGCTGCGCTGGGAAGAATCACTCCACGCCACCACAGTGTAGTTGAATGCTCCTTCTGCTGGGGTCCATGAGACAGATGCCTTTAGAGCCCCGCTGTCAAAGAAGACTTGAATGTTGGCAGGGGCACGAGGACCTATGTTTTTGAGAAACAAGAATCCATGTAAGATTTAGCTTAGTAACGCTGAGACAATCGGAAGATAAGAGACCGTAGGAGCTGGATAACATTAAATTGTTCAAAGCATAAGATGGGACTTAGAGTGTCTGAGGTTGGATAACACAATCGCCATCAGTGTATCACCCGTAGCTATGCAACCTCTGTAGTATCATTTAATCCTTTTCTTTTCATTTTGTAAAAATGGATATATGAGCAGGGTTTAACACATAACAGACACTTAAAAGCATACTTTGAATGTGTGAATATACTACCTAAGAAGTGAAGATTAACATTGAGGAAGCCTGGGTTGGGGGAGTAATTCCAGCACTTGGCAGGCTACTGAAGAAAGGACATTGGAAGTTCGAAGCCAACCTGTACTACATAGTGAGACCCTATGTCAAAAAGACCAAGCAACCAAAAAAAAAAAAAACAAGAATAAAATGAGCATATTCATGTGAAGAGCTGAAAGGCTCCCATGAATGTGTCAGCACATAGTAGGTCAAAAAGAATTTTTTTCTCTTATTGATCCATGAAGCTAAATGTATCATTTCTTGGACTAGGAAAGCAGCGGGGTAGTAAAGTGCTTGCCAAGGCAGGGGAAGAAAAGGTTTACTCCTCCCCCTCCCAACTCCCCCACACCCCTCCCAACATCCCAACACCCCTCCCAATACCCCCACACTTCTATTTTGACCTCTGGTGACTTTTACTTTTTACAGCTTTTAGTTCACTATTCATCTAGGTTCTAGATAAGCAAATGTCCCATGCTGAATCAAAGGCTAGGAAAGACTCAAGTATAAGTCCTCACATGAAGGTGATCTTGTAGTGTCTCCCAAGGACTTCCCCCTCATTTTTATAAGCATGCCTTGATGTCTTTATGGTTAGACCATTTATAAACCTGGAGGACTGGACCAGCCAGATAGCTCAGTGGGTAAAGGCACTTACTGCAAAGCCCAACGACCTGAGTTCAGAACCCACATGGTGGGAGAGGACTGGTATTGGAAAATTGCCCTCTGACCTTTGTGTGTGTGTCATGGTATGAAAACACACAGGGTTTCTACAGGTGTTGCTGGGCAGGTGGAGGCACCAGAAGATCCGGCGGCAAGGCCAACAAAGTTCCAAGGAAGCCGGGAACTCTGTCTCAAATCAAAACAAACAAAACAAAAAATCATGGAGAAACAAGAGAAAGGGAAGGAAGGGACCATCTGTTTTACCTTTGCCCTCAGTCTCGGGGACCATCACAGAAAAGAGATTAGAAAGAAGAGAGGGAAAGACACAGGTCAGGGAGATGAAACAGTGTCTTCTGGACCTGTCAAAATGGCTGACCTCAAGCAGCTATGGCTGCTACCCAAGGCCTTCATTCCAGCATGGAGGAGCAAAGACATTCCATAGCCATGGTCACTGAGGAGCTGTTGACAGCTGATGGCTTCTGGAAGAGGGAGAGGCAATTTATTTAAGGGTGGGGCCCCTGGTGGGTCAGCCAAGTGCCAATGGCCCCACACCCAAGAGTATATGTATAGCATAAATTGGACTTGATGGATTATTTTTAGGGGTTGGAGGGCTAGAGAGATGGCTCTGTGATTAAGTGCACTGCTGCTATTCCAGAAGATGGGTTGGGGAGTGCTGATTCCCAGCATCTACATGGTGGCTGCTCACAGGCATCTATAACTTCAGTTCCAGAGGATCTGATACTCACTTCTGGCCTCCTTGGGCAACAAGCATGTATAGTGCACAAACAGACATGCAGGGGTAAAAACCTATATACATTTTTAAAAGCGAGAACACGAAGTTGGAGGTGAGGAGATGGGTCTGGGAGGGGTCATGGGAAGCACTGGGGTTGAGTATCAAAGTGTATAAAATCCCCCAAAACTGATGAAAATATTATTCACAAAGAAACCTGGTGGTTCTCTTGTCCCCTGCTCTGATGTAGAAGCCCCTTCCTATGCACACTCTGCCCACGAACATTCTAGCAATGCTCCTAGATACACATAACTGTAATGGCTGAGTTGGGCGTCTTTGGACAGGGCCCATTCTTTGGGTGCAGGGATTGCCTTGTCTCAATTTTTACTTCCAGCAACTAAATGTTTGTAAGAGGGTGAGGTGGGGGAAAGAGAAGGGACATGGGAGAAAAGGGGAGAGAGAGAGGAGGGGGTGGGCCAGGGCAAGCAAGCTACTAAAGGGCCCAGGAAGGCTTGGCACAGACACCCTGACTCACTGAGCCAGTCATGACTCACCGTAGGGCAGTTTGCCATCCTTTTCCTATGTGAGTATTAGACAAGGCAAACTCCTTTTCTCCTGAATCTCTGCCTGGCTTTTAAACACTAAGACTTCCATTCCAAAGTTAGAGAAAGTTGAAGAAACTATTCCCATTTTCTTCCTACATTTCCTGGGTCCTCCCCTATGAGATAAAATAGCTAATCTGGTTAAGGTGGTGAAAGCCTAGCATCACCCTTACACACACACACACACACACACACACACACACACACATACCTCTGCCGCCGCCACCCACACACCTTTGCTCCCTCCGATTCTTCAGACTCACTCTAGCAGCTGAGAGTTTAGACTTCTGGTTTCTGGTTTTGGTTTTCATGCTTAGGAACACCCCCCCCCCCCCAACTATGAGTGCCCCATTTTCCTAGGGCAGAGTGGTGAGAGAACACATTACACTCTCACTGAGCTGTCCACAGGTAGAGAAGGGATGGTGGGCAGCCCCATGTCAGCTTCCAGCTTCAGGCTCAAGCTGAAGTGTCCGGGAAATATATCTGAAACATAGACTCTCATGTCAACTATAGAAACAGCAGGGACTCTTTCTATGGTTGTGTCCCTAGAACAATGCTGGCTTCAGGTTGGCACAGGCACACTAAATGTCTGTTGAATAAATAAATAAATTCCTCTCTCTCTCTCTCTCTGTGTGTGTGTGTGTGTGTATGTGTTTGTTTGTTTATTTGTTTTGGCTGTTGGCTTGAACACAGGATTTGGGAGGAGGGGAGTTTAGTGGACCTAGCAAGACCAGGAAGGGATGAGGAAGGACTGGTTAAGCTAATAACCTTTTCCTTCCGTGATCTGGAATGTGCATGCTGCAGCGGACTTGGCTCTCAGAGGGGGAGGTGCTATGCTCCAAATCACTCAGTGAGTGTTTGAACTGCTGCCGAGGAATAGTCAAGGCCCTATAAATAACTTCATAATAAATTTAAACAGCCGTTGCCAGCTGCTCTGTGCGAATCACTCAGCATTGCTCTCCTTAGCTGCGGAGCACAGCTCCCCTTATCAATCAAAAATGAGGTTGTTCAAGGCTGAGTTGAGAAGCCCTTACCAGTTCTCTGATTGCAGGTGGAGTCATCCCCGGGGATTCCATTGGCATTCCACGCATAGGCCTTTATAGTGTAGAGAGTCCCAGCGTCCAAACTGCTGAAGGTCAAGGAGGTGTTTGTAGTATTCTCTTTCCAAATTCTACCCAAGCCATTGGCTTGCATAACAGACACAGAGAATCCGATCGCCATGTATACGGCATCCCAGCTCACAAGGATGGAGTCTGGACTTGGAGAGCTAACTTCCAGAACTGGCGCAGCCAACACTATAAGTAAAAACAAAACGAAACATGAATTTTTACAAAAGTCTGTAGAGGATACTTTAAATTATTGAGACATAAATAAATGCAGGTTGATTATCCATATTATTCATTTATAATGGCAGAGTTCAACTTAATATCTAATTGGAGCTGAGGCTATAGCTTAGCGGTAGAGGGCTTGCCTGGCACAGTTGAGGTCCTGGGTTTGTCCAACAGTATGATTTTTAGAAAAACTATTTAAGTGTGTATTAATAATAAATGATGAAGAAATGTAGAAATGTAAGCCAGGAGTGGTGGTACACACTTATAACCCCAGCATTAAGGAAGATGAGGCAGGAGAACTGCTTTGAGCTTAAGGTCAGGTTAGGCTACCCTGACTCAAAAAAAATATGAGGAAGGGAGACACCAGTATATACCAGGCAATACTTTCAACTTGCAGTTGGTAAGAAGTTAGATAAAGTGTTCCTATAAATGAATAAATAATCATTTAACCTACTTATTATTTAACCTACTTTAGTGTGCCGATAACTTGTATTTCTCAACTCTGAGAGTGAACTCAGAGCTCTGTACGTGTTAGGCCACACTCTACCCCTGAGCTATACACCAATCCCTGCACACAGATTTTCAGAAATATATCCAGGTGTGACTTTATGAAGTAAATTTAATGCTGATGGGTAAACCCCAGAACTTATTTGCCACGTGATTAACGTATCTGCCACGTGATTAAGGTACTGCAAAATCTGTTCTACATGTTCTCTATTGGGCATGGATAAAAACAGAAATTGCTTTTTTCGGGGATTTAAAAGCATTTTGCTTTTAAAGTTTCCCAGAAATGGGTTTTAAATCCCAAAGCAAATTACTAGGCATTTAAATGTCACTTTCTCCACAAATTGCTGAGTTGCCAAAAAGAACGTTTGGTGGCTTTTGCCTCTGGGCCTTGTGTAGTGGAACTCACCTGTGCACAAAGCACACCACACATTTGCAGTGCTGTTAAAAACCGATCTAAGTTGCAAGGCTCCTCTCAGACAGCTCGAGCATCCAGTTACCTGTCTTTGCCTGCTTTGGAAATGATGCCTGGCTTCGTCCAGAGGCGCTGATGGACCTGATGGTGATTTGGTACAAGGTTGCAGCCTTCAGGCCTGTCACAGTGCCTGGGGAATTGGCCACTGTGGTCTCAACGATTGTGTCCCCATCTTCAGCTGTGAGCAAGTAACTTGTGGCCCCGGGGACGGTTGTCCATTCTACAGTGATACTATTGCTGATTTTTGAGTATGCCTGATCAATAGTTGGTACTTCAGGTGCTGAAAGATATTTTGAAGTCATACGCTAGCCAGTATATCCTACAAGGATACCGCCTTCATCGCTTCCTCTCTAAACTACATAAGACTGGATTTTTTCCATGAACACAAGCTTTCGATTCATTTTCCAGATTTAAAAAAGAAGCTGGTATGGTGGTGCACACCTGTGGTCCAGCTGTATAAGAGGTGGAGACCAGAGGATCTGAAATTCAAGGCCAGCCTGGGCAACTTCACCAGACTCAGTCTCAAAGTTTAAAATAACAATGATTATGATAATAAGTCTTGGACTGTAGCTCCGTAGTGGAGCTCTTGCCTAGCATATATAAGCCCTTGGGCTTAGCAGCCAGTATCACAAAAAGAAAGAAAAGAAGAAAGGGGCTGATGCCAGGGCTTGGAAAGCAAGATGGCTTGCCACTAAATCTGATGACCTGAGTTTCATCCCCAGGACCCACATATTAGAAAAAGAGAACTGAATCTGAAGTCCTCTAACCTCAAACATGGGTACTGTAGCATGTGAGTGCCCACCACACACATACATGAACACACACACACACACACACACATGCACGCATGCACGCACTCATGCACGCACTAAATAAATAAATGCATAAACCTAACTTAAAAAAAAAAAAAAGGCTGGTGGCAGTGGTGGTGCGCACCCTTAATCCCAGCACTTGGGAGGCAGAGACAGGTGAGTCTCTGAGTTTGAGGCCAGCCTGGTCTACAAAGTGAGTTCCAGGACAGCCAGGGCCACACAGATAAACCCTGCCTCAACAAAACAAAAGAAAACAAACAAAAAAGCAAAACAAACAAAAAACAAAACAACAGGAATAGAAACGGAATAAGAAAGATCGGGGAAGACAGGAGAACCACTGTTTTCCAAAAATCAGCCAGAGCACAACCCTCACTTCCCAGTTGCCTGTGGGTCCCATGTGCTTTCTATGCTTTTAAATAATAAAGGGCTGGAAAAGACTGTGGGAAAGAGCTCTGAGCAAAGGGAAGGGATAATGGAGGCATTTTATTCCAGAGGATTCTGTGAGTTCCAAGGCTGCTTGGTCAGTGATCTCCCTCCAGCCCCAACACGGCTGCCTTGCTTCCAGATGGGCCCTCCATGCCAACCTCTCTCTGTGCCTGGGCACTTTCTCACACTCTGCACATTTCCCAAGTGGGCTCTAACCTAACAGAGGAGGAAGGAGAGCAGAATGCTTCCTTACAGCTGCCTCTTAGTGCTGTGTTGCTATCAGAGCAGAGCTAGGTTCTTCTATACACAAGAAAATTAGCTTTATTCTTCCTTTGTCTATCAAAATATATGCCTCAGTGTGAGGTTTAGATACTAGAAGGGCTGTCTGCAGTTCACCATAGACAGGAGAATGTTCATGTCATCAGCACACCAGAGAGTCCTCTGCTTCTAATATAAGGTAGAACATACAGGGAGAGAATCAGATTTACCATTTTAGAAAATCCATGGGGACACACACACACACACACACACACACACACACGCACACACAGTGTCCTAGATCTTGTAGTAGCTCCAAGCAGAAGAGATCAATAAATGTATGCTTGGTTTTTAATTCTGAAACTGGCTCTTAGCCTTGTGACATTTGTTGAGCACAGTCACTGTATGCCAAATTCAAAGATGTATTATTTTTATTTATATGAGTACACTGTGGCTGTCTTCAGACACACACTAGAAGTGTGTGCATCAGATCCCATTACAGATGGTTATAAGCTACCCTGTGGTTGCTGGGATTTGAACTCAGGACCTCTGGAAGAGCAGTCAGTGCTTTTCACCGCTGACCATCTCTCCAGCCCTGTATGCCAAAATCAAAGCTGAAGGGCAAGCCAGACATGGTGGTGCATGCTTGTGACCTAGCACTTGGGAGACTGAGGCAGGAGAATCTCAAGTTTAAGTCCCAAATGGGGTACAGAGATCCTATCTCAAACAAACAACAAACAAGCAAAAGAGCAAACAAACAAAACAAACAAAAAACATACCAAAGCTAGGTATAGCATGTGCATCTGCAATCCCAGAGGGAGAGGGGAGGAAGGGGGAGGGGAAGACTGGAAGGTCATCCTCAACTTCACAGGGAGTTGGAGACCAGCCCATCTGTAACCCTGACTCAAAAACAACCAGAGAACCCAAACCAATCAGTCCAACTTCTCCAAACGACCAAATGAAGAGATTAAGGGCAAAATTATATATAGGACAAGAAGACAGGATAAAAGCCAAGTTATTTGCCAGCATCCACTCTTCCTAGCCCCCTCAGCCAAATCCCTAGGTACACAATACAGCCAACCTTCTCTTTCTGTCCAAGTAGTCAAGAGAATTCATGTTGGCAACCTCTCAGAAATAACTAACCTGCAAAAAATGAACAAAGTCCCCACTGTTCACTGGCCAGATACTTCTGGAACATCATCCAGGAGTATCTTGTCACAGAAAGAAAATCATGCTGGTCATATATGCTGGGGAAACGTGTGTGTGTGTGTGTGTGTGTGTGTGTGTGTTTCTGGGAGAGGGGCACTGGTGGCCTTTGGCCAGTGAAGTTAATTCTGCAGGAATAGCAGATGCCCCTTCAGGCCCCTCAGAACAAAAAGCCCCAGTAGGGTTTCCCTCTCACTGGGCATCTCTCTCATCAGCAAGCTCCCCCTCCCCCTCCCCTCCCCGAGTCATTTCCCTGTGGTCTGTGTGTCCTTTCTTCTCATTTTCTGGTGTCTCTCAACGCCTTCTGTTTCCTCTGTCCCATAGTTTATCTTATCTCCTGTGATAGATAGGCCTGCTCACTGGAATGGACAAACTTCCTGGGAAAATAACCAGCTGCAGACATAGAAGGCCTGACGCTGCATTCATGGGAAAGAGCCAAGGGCCAACATGCCCAGGCTATCTTCCCACAGGCGGCCATACTGGCTGAGAACTCTACATTTCTCCTTCCAACTGAGCTATGAAGGAGCCGTACCTGTATCAGCAGAGTGAAAATCAGGGGTATAATAGCAAAGAATTGAGATTCAGCAGTTCTAGGTTTGAGCATGCTCTGCCTTTTACCTTGTGTAAGAGTAAAACAGAACATTTAAGCCTAAGCTTCCTCTAGAAACTTTGCTGGGTGATGGGCAATGTGTACATTTCAGGAATTACTTTGAGATGTAAAATACATATAATTTAGGATTATTGCAAAGATTGAGTAAAAGTATATATGACTGTACTTTGAAAGCTCCCCCTCCCTCCCTCCCTCTCTCCCTCGTGTGTGTGTGTGTGTGTGTGTGTGTGTGTGTGTGTGTGTGTGTTCCAGCTAGTGCTAGTGTGTATACCTACCAAAGGTAAGCACGTGTGGATGGGCTTGGAACAATCAGATCATATAGCATAGCCGTGGGTGAGTTCTAGTAAAGGTGAAACTCTGGGGAGTCTGGGATGAACACAGGCCAGAGAGAAAGAGTGCCTGATTCCAGTTGGCTCTCAGAAGATTGACTAGTGGCAACCACAAGAGCAAATCAACTGACCCTTCCAGGACAGTGGCTCTCAGCCTTCCTACTGCTGCAGCCCCTAACACAGTTCCTCATGTTGCGGTGACCTCAGCCATAACGTTATTCCCACTGCTACGTCATAGCTGTAATTTTTCTCCTGTTGTGAATCATAATGTAAATATCTGTGTTTTATATGGTCTTAGGCAAACCTTGTGAAAGATTGAAGATCGTTGCTCTAGGAGACAAGAAGCAGAATCCCAGTGTTCACGGGAGAATGGCATGGGCAGGAGCTCCAACTGGGAGCGACTGAGTATGTCAGAGCCTGGTGAGCTGATGAAAAGATCAAGTGTATGCAAATTAGTCTGAGTGCCCAGTCCTGGCATGACAGAATGAAACCCTGTGGGACAGACTTGGGGGCATTTTTTTCATGAGGGATGGACTGATAGGTGACAGGTATAAACAGACCCTCAGGAGACAGAAGCAAACAAAGTAGCTTTTAAGTGGGTTGGGATCTGGCTCAGTTGGTAGAGTGATTACCTAGCATGTACAAAGCCTTGGCTCCACCCCTAGCATCACAGACACCTAGTGCATGCCCACAATCCCAGTACTTAGGAGGTAGAAGTAGGAGAGGACAGGATGGATCTGAGTCTGAGGAAGCAGGCAAACCTATTGGTGCTATTCCTCTTTTGAAAACAGATACAGCATCTATGCCGTTATAAAAGAGGCTTGGGGATTCTTGTTGATAGAGCCAGGCTTTGTTGCCCTCTACCCTTGGTGCTATAAAACTGAATGAAGGGTCTCACACTTGCTAAGTAAGCTTTTAGCTGTGCTACCCACCCCAGCTGAATGATGATTACATTATATTAATTATTATTATTATTTTCATCACTTAATAGTAACATGAGATTTCCATTTTGTTTTGTTTTCTATTGCTTTTTGTTTGTTTTTCAAGATGGGGTTTCTCTGTGTAGCCCTAGCTATATCCATCCTGTAGACCAGGTTAGCCTCCATTCAGAGATCTGCCTCCAGAGAACTGCTACTAAAGATGTTCAACACTACGTCAGCTTTAACAATGTCATTTTTATCATTATTAAAATTTGGAATTTGGGGGAAAGTTAGAAGTTATGAGTCCTTTCCCTACTGAGAGAAAAAGACAGGAGAAAGAGAAAGAGAGAGAGAGAGACAGAGACAGAGACAGAGACAGAGACAGAGACAGAAGAGAGATCTGAGAAGATGAGAACCAAGTATCAGGCACTTCCTGGGTTAAGGAGAGGGAAGACTTTATTCTCTAGATGTGCATCCCACAGCACTGATACATCCAAAATGAAACCCTGTGATTCTTTTGACCAACTCAGAGACTGATACATCCAAAATGAAACCCTGTGATTCTTTTGACCAACTCAGAGATCCTAAGTCAGTTCAGAGTCTAGACACAGGTCAACAGTGATGCCGAAGCACAAAGAGAATCAAATACACACCCAAGATGAAGACTTCTACACAGTACAGATCAGACACAGCCCATGTATTGAAAACCAAGATGGCCCCACTAACAGGATCAATGATATTGAAATCTGGCCTCCTGCCTCCTTTCCAAATGGGGATCATGTTGGGACTAAGAGGAGTCCATCCTAAGATCTTAGTTGGTCTGGGTTTACTGGGACTTTGTAAGACACAGTGAAGCTTGATTTTGCTATCCAAAGGCTGGCGTTTTTTAAAAAATCACTTATAAACCAAGCAGAGTAGCATGTGTGTGTACAGTCCCAGCTTTTCAGGTGACTGAGCCAGGATCCCTTGAGTCTGGCAATTCAAAGCCAGGCTGGGCAACATAGGGACTCATCTGAAACAACATAAATGAAACTAATAAAAATCATTAGGAATGTGATTAAACAGTCTTTCTCATAGCTTCCTGGACAATCCTAAAGGATTCTTAAGAATGTATAATGAATTAGAGAGATGACCCGACAGTTAAGAGCACGGGCTGCTTTCTCAGAGGACCCAGGTACAATCTCCAGCATTCACACAGAGGCTCACAGCATCTGTAACTTCAGTCCCAGGTGAATCAATGCCCTCTCTGGCTTCTTCAGGCACCACATACACACATAGTACACAGACATACATGCGGACAACACACTCATACACATAAAATAAACAATTTTTTAAAAAACCCTTAAGAATATTATAATGAAAGAAATTATTTTTAAAACCCAACTATATAGCTGTGTGTGGTGGTCTACACCTTTAATCCCAGCACTTGGGAGGCAGAGGCCGGAAGATCTCTGAGCTTGGGACCAGCCTGGTCTACAAAGTGGGTTCCAGGACAGCCAGGACTACTCAGAGGAGCCTTATCTGGAAAACAAAACAAAACAAAACAAAAAAATCCCCAAACTGAAAAACAAAACTAACCATGTATGTATGGATTTTATGAAACATTAAAATGCAGCCACATATTCAATTTAAATATTCCCAGTTCTGATTTCTTTTCTATGGTGTTGGCAAAAATAATAAAAGTTGTTCCAAATAAAAAAAGTGGGTTGAATCACTATGAGAGTTTATCTCTAAGACAGTTGATTTTGCAGATAATCTAAAACCTGTTCAACATAAATTCCTATCCTGGGGACTTAGATTTCTGGATGTATTAGGCAGGAAAAGTTTCTAGAAAAATTACTGTGGCCTCCAGTCCATTTATTAAATAAAAAAATCTTTTGAAATCTTTTTTAAATAAGGAAACATCTTTTCAATTCTAAGTCAGTATATTACTGTGTAGATCTCAGTACATAAGGCTAGATGTGCAAAACACACACACACACACACACACTCTCTCTCTCTCTCTCTCTGGTTGGCTTTTAGTTTTTTCATTTTGGGGGAACAGGTTCTCCTGAAGTCCAGGTTTGCCCTCAGATTTCTATGTATCCATCTTAAATATTTGATCCTCTTGCCTCCACTTTCCAAGTGCTGGGATTACAGGTGTTCACCACCACAACCGGAGCAAAGGTTCTGTTCTTGGTAGAGTGTAATTGTGTAATTAAATATGGCATTTCTAATTGTTTTCTTCTAATGTGCCAAAAGACAAGAAAGAAAGTTATATAACCGGGATTCTCAAAGTGAGATTGTATTTGTTTGGCTGGAACCGTAGTCATTGTGTTGACTTTGTCCATGGGTATCTGGATGAAACCGTGGCATTGTATTATGGTGCTCACAGTACCTCCAAAGGCCTTGTGTTTTAAATATGACCCAGCTGGTTTGTTTTACCAAGTATGGTCTCCCCATCACCAGTTACAGTGGCGTTAGCATCTTGCATGCTCACTCAGAGAATGTTCATACCTGCCCTCCAAGATGGTTTATATACGAGACAGCCCATGAATCAATGCTACAAGAAGGGAATCAAGTAGAAGAAGAAAAAACTTGCATCTCATCAATTGTTACCTGTTTTAGATGAAATAGCCTGTAAAGGAAAATACAGAAAGATAGGAATAAGGAAAAACAGCATTTGGGGAAATGAAACAAACACATCAACTAAAATCCAGTATTCACAGCGTTTCTGTGCATTGTGTGAGTAATTTCTCCACTCACAACCATGCTTTTCTGTTCGACTCATTTCCCAGTACACAAATCTACCATAAGGCACTACTGGGAAGAACTGAGAAGCTGGGGACAGATCACATTACTTTTTCATTCCCCCCCTTGAATCTGCGTATTGAACTAAGTCAGAGGCTGTTGACGGATTTTCAGTTTTCCAGGAATCTTTGGTCTTCAAACACAATGATAATCTTGTCTCCTTGCTCTAGTACGTCACTTACATTTCAAACACACAGGTACACCATCTTAATATGATTTAAGGGAATTTCTAGTTATATCTCCCTGCTCCTCAGCCCTTCATAAAGAAAACAAGATAATGGATGGGTATGTTCCCTTCCAAAATAGTTGCCGGTAGTTGAAAAATGTAGGCTCACCATTTTCAGACAGAGGAGAGTGAATCTGATCAAAGACAAACACTTCTCAGGTCTTCTAGCCATCTTGTTAGCCGCAGCCCTCACACAGCACAAAACCACAGCGGTGAACTGAGTTCTGTTTGGCTCCCAAAGGCGCAGCACAGAAAGCTGTGGAGTGGAGTTGCCACGAAGCTGGAGACAAACTCTGGAAGTTGCCTCTCCTTTGGAGAGTGCCAGTGCTTACCTGTAACTAGGGGCACTGGGGACTGGCAGGACAGGTACTGCAAAGACTGAAAAGAAAAAAAAAGAGGGAAAGCCATGCCAAGCCGGCCAAAGAAGCTCCTGTAACTTTGGTTTCAAGGAACTATGTTCAATGTTCTCCCTTTTAATAAATTTTATTCCAGGCATAGTGATGCAACTCTTTAATCCCAGCACTTGGGAGGCACAGGTAGGCAGATCTCTTGTTAGTTCAAGGCCGACCTGGTCAACATTGTGAGTTCCACCACAGCCAGAACCCTGCCTCCAAAAAACTCCAAAAACAAAAACAAAGAACAAAATTTACAAAGCTGTAGAGAAAATTATTCATATGGTAGAGTGATTCTAAACTCAGGATTCCTGTGAGTCTTATTTTTTGTTTTGTACTTTTAGTTGATGCTTGTGTGTTAGTTAGACTTTGTATTAGTTGGCTTTTTGCCATTGTAAGACAAAAGACCTGACAGAAACAAGAGAGAGAGGTTGATTTTGGCAAACGGTCTTGGAGGGGTCATTTTAGCTCTATGTGTTAGGGAAGAACATAATGACATTCTCAAGGACATGGTGAATTAGAGGCCAGCCTGGACTATATGAGACGCTGTCTTAAAACAAACAAACAAAAAAGACTTGGGGCTGGAGAGATGGTTCAGCAGTTAAGAGTGCTGGCTGCTGTTGCAAAGGACCCAGGTTCAATTCCCAGCACCACATGGCACTCAAAACCACCCATAACTCCAGTTTCGGGGTATTTTATGCCCTCTTCTGGCCTCTGTAGGCACCAGGCACACACATTTTGTACGGATACACATGCAGGCAAAACACCCATGCACATAATATAAAATAAAAATAAAAAGTCAAAGACTTAAAATGCATAAATGAACAGTGAACTCGAGCCAGATGTGGGGGCATACTTTTTAGTCTCAGCTACTCAGAAGGCAGAAGGATCTGAAGAGACTGTGAGTTTGAGACCAGCCTGGGAAACATAGTAGGACCGATGACGTTCCCCTCAAATTATTAATTGACTAATAATAATAGACTCAAAACCTTAAAAGTTATCAGAAATGAAGAAATGTGTAGAGAAAAATATTTATGATTTCAAATTAGGCAAAGGTTTTCTTTTTAAAATAGTGTTGGGGTGAAGGTCAGAGGACAGTGTTTTTCCAATCAGTTCTCTCTTCGCCTTTGTTTGTTTTGGGGAGCAAACTCAGGTCATCAAGCTTGAAGGGAAGAACCTTTATCTGTTGAGCCAGGCAATGATTTTTCTAGATACAACAACATAGAAAACATGATTCACTTGAAAAATAAAATCAGCAAATTGGACTTTATAACAATCAAGAGCTTTTGTACTATTTAGTGAATAAAAAGACAAGTTATACTTGGGGAAACACTGATCACATATTTAAAGAGTGTGTGTGTGTGTGTGTACATATGCACAGGTGTGCGAATTAGTCTCAAAATCTAATTAAAAAACTATCTGAGGGCTGGTGAGATTGCTCAGCAGTTAGAGGGTCTTGCTACTAAGCCTGAGAGCCTGAGTTTGATCCCTAGAACCCATGTATAGGTGAAAGGAGAAAATCAACTCCACAAAATTGTTCTCTGATCTCTCTACATAGACCATGGCAAGCATGGTGTCCAGTTTGCTTTTTATTGCTGTAATAAACACCATGATCAAAAGTAACTTGGGGAGATAAGGGTTCATTTGGCTTACAGTTCTACATTACAGTGTTTCATCATGGGAAGTTGAGACCGAAGCTCAAGACAGGAACCTGGAGGCAGGAACCAGAGCAGGAACACACAGGGACACATGTGGACTGGCTTGCTACTCATGGCTTAACCTGCTTTCTTATCCCACTTCAATAGTTAGTCAATAAAGCACCCCACAGACTTGCTGTTGGGCCTTGCTAATTAAGGTCGAAGTCTACCATTATCTCACCAGCTCTCTTGAGCTTGGCACAAAATGGAGAACTCCCTGTACCAGCAGGGTTTCTCCTTCTCTGACCTTGTCTGGGGAGCCAGAAACCCCAACCCTCTACCTGCAAATGTCACATAACCTTGGTGAGGTTACAAGTTCAACTTCTCCCCTTCTCCCTTCCCCCAACGATAAGAACCCATGCAACAAGTACCTGGGATTCCTGGAACACCTCTCCATGCAAAAGAGTCATTCACAGAACTTTGAAACTCCAGCTTATGATTTTCATTTACTCCAAAAACTCCTTCTCACTCTCCAAGGTCCATATATACCCCGGCTCACCCTAGTAAAGTATATGTGCACAAGCTGTTTCCTTGAATACCTCTAAAGAGAGCTGCTTCATTTGATGTCTGCAAGAGCTGTGACCTTAAAGAGATGGATTACTGAGATCTCTGGAGGAACACCCCCGACCCTTCCACCTGTAATTCCAGTATTCTGGAGGCTGAGAGAGGAGGATCATGAAACCAAAACAGGCTTGAGCCACACAGCAACTCTCTCTCTCTCTCTCTCTCTCTCTATATATATATATATATATATATATATATATATAAAATCAAAAACTGAACATACCTGTCATCCTAGTATTAGGGAGGTAGAGGCAGGAAGATTGCACATTCAAGGCCAGCCTACACTACACAATGAATTCCAGACAGCCTGGGCTACATAATGAAATCCTGAAAACAAACAGGGGCTGGGGTATAGCTCAGTGGTGGAACATTTATCTAGCTTGGGTTTGAGCCCCAGCCCAGCCAGGAGACTCTGACCATTGTTAATGGTCAGGAAAGCATACATCAGGACAATGAGATAGCCCTGCATACTTATGTGTTTGAAATTAGAAAGACTGAGCTGTAGAAGGTGCTCAGTAAAAGAGCACGCGCCTTGGGTTTGGTCTCCAGTGACAAGTATACACAAAGCAAAATTAATAGTAAGACTATACCACGTGTTGGTACAAGTGTAGAACAACCAGCAATGTCATTGCTGTGGAACTTTGTCCTCTAGGCATGACATGGCTACTGCCTTACTGACATCAGAGCAGGCGTGAATACTTATAAGGAGACCCTCAGAAGTCACTAATGTTCTCTTGTTGGACAACAGGGTTCACAAGGTTCATAACGTGGTGCAGAAAACACTGCCCCTCTCTGGGGACACATAGGACTTCACAGTTGTTTGGTGGAGATGTTTCATTGTGTAGCTGCCATAAATCGTCTGTGTTCCTTTAAGTAGCCCTTAACCAAGGCTTTTGTAATTAACCTCAATTAAAGCCATTCCTTCATCAAGCTAGACTTGGGTGGATTGTTTATTTACTCCATCTGGGGTGAATTTGTAATATTTGTTTATCTCCCGAGGAGAAGTTATTACAACACTCATATTGGTAGACACATGAAATGGTTGGGCCACCTTGGAAAACAATTTGGCTGCTTTGTAAAAACGTGATGGTTAAATGTGGTGATTCTTGCCTGTAATTCCAATACTGAGGAATTTGAGGCAGAAGAATTACGAAATTGAGGTCAGCATGAATTACCTGTAATTTCACATTCATAGATGCTTACCCAAGAGGAAGGAAAGCATCTCTTCATACAAAACAAACATAAATGTTCAGAATAGTATTATTTTATTTATCTCTAAAATGTATGTTAATCTTTATTTTTATTTTATGTATGTGGGTATTTTGGCTGCATGCACATATTTATGTGCACTATGTGTGTTCAGTGCTGGCAGAGGCCCAAAGACATTCCCCTGGGACTAGAGTTAGATGATTGTGAGCTGCCATGAGGAGAATCCATTGGAACCCAAATCCATTAGGAGGGCAGCCAGAAGTCTTAAACACCAAACCATCTCTCCAGCCCCAATAGTATTGATTTTAAACCATCCATTAAATATAAGCAAATCAAATAAATGTTCATCAACCAAGATGAATTATGAACATATAGAATATTTTATTAAGAAAAGAATGAGGGTTAGAGAGGTGACTAGCACCCACATGGCAGCTCACAGCCATCTGAGATTTCAGTACTGGGGACCCAATGCTCTCTTCTGGACTAAAGGTGACAGGCATACATATGGAACACAGACATACATTCAGACAAACACTTGTATACATAAAATAATAAAGAATGAGACCAACTGCAGTGGTGCACATCTGTAATCCTAGCACTCAAGAGGTGCAGAGAGGAAACAGGTAGGATGGTTCAGTAGATAACAGCTGTATAAACCTAGAGACCTGAGATGTCTTCTTTTACACACACGCACACAAATAACAACAACAACAATAATAAAAATATATAAATAAAAGGAGTACAGATAATAGGATTAAGAGTTCAAGGCCATCTTCAGCTACAGGGTAGTTGGAGGCCAGCCTGGGCTATATAGGACTCTCTTTCTATCAAAAAAAATATTATATAAACAACTAAATGAAAGAAGCCAATAAAAAGAAATGGAGAGAGAGAGAGAGAGAGAGAGAGAGAGAAAGAGGAAGAAAGAAGAAAGCAGAATGTAGTTGGCTGGCTTTATCACTTATGTAAATTCCCCCCAAAATATACAAACTATTCTGAAAACAGAAAGCAAATCAATGGTTGCTTAGAAACAGAAAAAGTAGGAAGAAGGATGGACAAAGGAGAGGAGGCAACTTTGAGAGATAGAAGGTTTGCTCATCATCTGAAAAGTGTGGGCATTTAATCTAGGCTCCACCCCACAGTTACCTGGCAACAGTCAGGTGTGCCTGACTCACTATAAAGGGGCTGCTTTCGCTCTCGCTCCCGCTCTCGCTCCCGCTCCTTCCTCCTCTCTTCTCTCCCCTCCCCACGCTCATGGCTGGTCTCTACTCCTCTACTCCTCTCTCTTCCTCTCCGCCTTTCTCTCAACTCCCCTCCCCATGTCCTGAATACTGTACACACCACCACCACCACCACCACCATCACTACCACTACCACCACCACCACCAACAACCATCACCACAAAAAGTGTTTATTTTGGCTTACAGTTCAAAGGTACAGTCCGTCATCATGGAGATGTCCTGGGGGCAGGAGTTTGAAGCAGCTTGTCACAGGTCCACAGTCAGGAAGCAGAGAATAATTAAGGTTGGGCTAGTTTTGCCTTCTCCCTTTTCTTCCAGTCTAGGACCCCATGCTATGGGATGATATTGTTGGAAGTTAGGGCCTTTCCATCTCAATGAAGCTAAACTGGGTAAGCCCTCAGGTGTATTTGGGAGCTTGTGTCCCAGGTGATTCTTGATCTTGTCAAGCTGACAATATTAAGTAATTAAGTAACACAATCATTTATACCTAAATAAAGCTATTTTTTAAAAAATCGGTTTCAGACTTGCAAGATGCCTTAGTGGGGTAAAGTCTCTTCTCTCTCTCTCTCTGTCTCTCTCTCTCTGTCTCGCACGCGCACACACACACACACACACACACTCAGACTTTCTTTTTCTAAAAAAGACATCCAAAAAAGACCAATCTTGCCAGGCATCCTGGTATACCCTCTACTTCCAGTACTTGGGAAATGGAGGCAGGAAGATCAACTATTCAAGGTCAGCTTTCGCTACATACTGAATTTAAGGTCAACCTGGTGTGTGTGTGTCTGTGTGTGTAATCACAGCAACAGGAAAACTAATTCATGCAGTACATTTATATTTGAAAGTTATTCTTAGCCAGGCAGTGGTGGTGCATGCCTTTAATCCCAGAACTTGGGAGGCAGAGGCAGGTGGATTTCTGAGTTCGAGGCCAGCCTGGTCTACAAAGTGAGTTCCAAGACAGCCAGGGCTACATGGAGAAATCCTGTCTCGAAAAACCAAAAAAAAGAAAAAAGAAAAAAGAAAAAAAGAAAGTTATGCTTGAGACATAAACCATGTTTGACACGTTTGAATACCTCCTCTGCTATTAAGTTTCTGCTATTAAACCTTTCGTGAGATGACTGCTATGAATCTAGGTACTTTTGACTGTGTATTCAATAAATATATATGGAGTAACTGCTACACACCAAGAACTGTTCTGGATACCAGGCTACAAACATAAGTGAATGGTAGCCCTGCTCTCATTGAGCATAAACTCAAATAGCCCAGTGTTGTTCAACATTATAAAGGAAAAACAATAGACAAAAGTAAGGAGCCAGCACTGAAAGTTACAGTGCTAGTTTAAACAAATCCAGGAAGAACTCTGTGGGGATAAGGGCTGGGTTAGGACAATGTGGGCACTCGTCGCCCAGTGACAGGGAATATCAGTGGCTGTCATCTTTGGCAGTCTTTCTCTGACTTGCTGCTAACTGATGAAGATCCCTTATTCAAGGTCACATACCTCCACCTCCAAACACACCCAGTGACTAATGGATTAGTAGTGTCTCTTGCCTGAATCCAGGACAGGTCTGGTGATGGTTTCTGGATGACACATCATGGCACCCAGTAAGGCTGGGGGTATTACCATAGACATGACCTAGAAGCTTCCAAGTCCTGAGGTAGGAAGCTCAAACCCTGGGAGCAATGTAAAAGGACCAATTCTTCAGCCATCCTAGGTTCCAGAGCCATTGCTTTACCAGTCTGGGGTCTAGCACCACACCATGCTTACTGCCTCAGGGCACATACTGCATCCTGACTACTGCATCCTGACTGACTACTGCATCCTGACTACGGAAACCCTATTCTTCCATCCATCTTACTTTCTGTTCAAGTGTACTTTTTCTGCATCTATGACAGGTTACTACTGATATTTTTTAAATAATTTATTTTAATTTCATGTACACTGGTATTCTGCCTGCATGTATGTCTGTGTGAGGGTGTCAGATCCCCTGGAATTGGAATGACAGACAGTTGTAAGCTGCCATTGGGTGCTGGGAACTGAACCCAGGTCCTTTGATTAAGGACAGCCAGTGCTCTTAACTGCTGAGCTGTCCCTCCAGCCCTGGCTACTACTGATTTTATATTTAATCATATAGATACTAGTCAGCCTTATTGTCTTTTCTTGCCTTTTTCAGTCATCCGTGTACAGGCTCAGAGTATGCTGAGAGCTGTATTTAATTTGCTTGTGGGTAGCAATAGACAACTAGGAAGAGACATGCTAGAGTAGACATGAGCAAGGCCTTGGAGATGTTTACAAGGAAGTCATTTATGATGTTGGGCAGCAGAGACTAAGGTGGGTAAGAGGTGAGGCTTGCACTAATTCACTGAAATTAAGGCTGTGATGAGGATACAGTGGGGGTAGAGGCTGGTGTGGGCAACAGACTGGCCAGCCCAGGGAGTCAAACAATTGTTAAATGGGATATTAGGGGGAAGTAGCAAATACAGAAGCTGGTGGTCAGCCAAAGGACTCCGAGTCAACACGTTGGAGGAAACTAGCATTTATTGTACTTGTGTCATAAAAACTAAGTTGTGGAACCGGCCTGGGTGTTAAAGAGCCGAGGAGTGGATGAAGAAAGCATACAGACCATGGTATTCCTTTTTAGACATAAAGAAAAATGAAGTTATAGGTTTTACAGGCAATGAATCAACTGGACATAGTCATAGCAAGTAAATTAAGCCAGTCTCAGAAAGACAGATAGCTTGTTTTCCCTCATGTTTGGTTCCTGCGTTTTGTATAGAAAATTCAAGCCTCTGTGTAGTTTCTTGTGAAAGAAGAAGTGAAACTATCAGAACAAAGGAGAGTCACAGGAGGTGGGAAGGGCAGAACGAGGAAGGGCCCAGGAGTGCAGGGTTGAGGGTGGGGGAAGAGGATCAATGCACAGTACTTATTTGTATTAAACATTCAAAAAGAAGTTGGCGGCTGGGGTACTGGCTGTCCAAATGCGAGTGATGGGACAGTTCAGCTGTTGATAATGAACAGTTCTGTGATGGTGCAGTAGAAGAAATGAGGCTAGGTGGAGGGGGGGGATGGCATTGGAGAGCAAGGGGTCAAAAAATAGGGTGGTCTCAGTATTGGAAAGATCGTTCCATAAATATGGAAGGCATTAACAGTTAAAGCAGCAGGGTGGGGTATAATTCAGTGGCAGAGTGCTTGCATCACAAGAATTATTTGGAGTTTGGTAGTGTATAACTGTAATCCTAGCACTTAAGAGGTAGAGAATCACCTCCAAATTCAAGGGCTAGTCCGGTTGGTCCACATATTGAGTTCTAGGACAGCCAGGGCAACACTGCAAGATCCTATTCCAAAGAAACAAACAAACACAAACAAACAAAAATGAAAAGCTGAAGGCAGCCAGGTGTTGTGGTTCAGACCTGGGTCTCAGCACTTGGAAAGCAGACACAAAATGTTGTGTTTTGGATAGCCTGGGCTAGACCATGTCTCCCCAAACTAAAAAGACTTATTTATTGCAGGATCAGGGAGAAAGAGGTGTGGTTACTATGCAAAATTGTCTGAGATAATAAACTTTAAAAAGAGGAAAGATTTATTTTGGCTAGTGCTTTCAGGGCATTGAGTCCATGGTCTCTTTGTCCCATTGCCTTTGAGCCTGTAGAGAGAACATTATGGTAGACAGGGCATGTGGAGTAAAGCCATTCACCACAGGGCGGGTGAGAAGCAAAGAAAAACTGGAAGAGATGGAAGTTCTGATGTTCCCTTCGTGGGCACACCCTTGATGGCTTAATTATGCAACTACAAGTTTCATCACTTCCTAGTAAACCACATTTTATTAGGGGACAAAACCCTAGGCTTCTCTGGGAGTATTATTCAAGATCTAAATGACATGCTGAGTGTGGTGGCACACAACTGTAATTCTAGCCCTTGGAAAGTGGATGGAGGATCAAGAGTTCAAAGCCAACCTCAGCTACACAGCAAGTTTTAGGCCAGCCTAGGATATTTGAATCCCTGTCTCAAAAATCAAAACAAAACAAGACAAACAAAAAAGATCCAAGGGACAGCAAGATAGCTGTTGAAATTTATAAGCACAGTTAAAACCTCAGGGCAGTACTCCCAACGAGGTCAATGGATGAAAAAAATAATTGAAGAACATCAGTTTTAAAGGAAGTAAGGCAGGAAAGAGGTTTAGGACAGAGGGAAAGACAGTGGCTTGGAAAACGATTAAAGAAATGAGTTGGGGTGGGGGGCTGGAGAGATGGCTCAGCAGTTAAGAGTACTGACTGCTCCTCCAGAGGTCCTGGAAGAACATAAGTTTAGATACTAAGGGAACAGGGTCAACTACAAGAGTCTATTGGGCCAGGGATATGGCTCAGTTAATAGAGTGCTTGCCTCACATGTTCAGTCCGTAGCTCTGCAGAAAACTCAAGAGGGAGGTGTCAGAAGAGGAAGGCATGAATCAGAAATTTAAGGTTATTATTAACAATTTGGTGAGTTCAGTTTTGTCTGCAGAGATTGTCTCAAACAAAACCAACAACAATAATAGCAAAATACCAACAAAAGTGTGCATATTAAACACGATTAGTGTGCAATAGGGTAACACTAGAAATGCTGAAAGTAACCAGTTGAAGATTTAACTCAGTAGTAGCACTGAGTGAGGGTGAGGTCCCGAGTGTGATAACCAACACGTACACACATACACACATATATACACCCAGTAGCAATACCAACTTCAGGAGAGTATCTGGATAAAGCTTCAGAAATAAAAGATTAAAATTTAGGTGGTATATTAAGTTTGGCTTTCCCCTCCATTATCTCCCTACCTGTAGCTTAATGCAGCTTTCAGACTCTTTGTCATGTTGGTCAATGCAGAAACTCAAAACTACTCAAAGTGCAGAGAATCAGTGAATGAGAAGTGCTCAGTCACAAGTGGGACATCTTTATTACACACCACGGCCCTACCCAAAGCTCAGAGATCATGTACGAGTGGGCAGAAAAATTCTAAGAGCCAGAGGTTAGGTTGGGGAAGACTGAAATAAAACATTGCCTTTGGGGCATGACGGGACCATACACTCCTGAACTCTCAAGAGCTATGGTCGTTTGCCAATGGCCTGAACAAGATCAAGCCAGTCACCACTCCAGCACGGAGATGGAGTGGGCATGAGCCCCACCCCAACTCAGAAGCTAGGGACAGTTGGTGGATTTCTTGGGAGTGGGAGAGACACTTTAAGGGTGTGGCACCTGGTAAACTGACCATAGTCTGGTGAATGGCCTCATATCTAGGAGTTGATAGATTTTTTTTAAAAGGAGCCAAGTAGTAGTGGTCCAGACCTTTAATCCCAGCACTCAGAAGGCAGAGGCAGCAAGATTTCAGGGTTTGAGGCCAGACAGGTCTACAGAGCGAGTTCCAGGACAGCCAGGCCTACACTGAGAAACTCTTATCTTTAAATAAATAAATGGAAAAAAATGAGGAAAAAACGAGGCTATGAAGCTGGGTTAATGAGGTGGGTGTAGGGCAAAATGATAAAACTACATCATATAAAATGCAACTACATCATAAAAATGTAATTTTTAATAGAAAAAAATGTTTTGTTACTTGCTGTACAACTCTAGCTCAGAGCCTCCAGGAATGTGGTAACTTAATTCTATGGCGTCTCCAGGGACCCAGTCTCCACTTACTGTGTCCGCCATCCTTAAAATGTGGTCTTCTTGATACAAGAGAGCATTTCAGTGGTCATATCCAAGTTCTAGATCACAGAAGTAGTCAAATGCCAGAGAAACTTCTTTTTTTTTTGTTTATTGTTTTAGTTCTTGAAGACAAGGTTTCTCTGTTTAGCCCTGGCTGTCTTAGAACTAACCCAGCAGACTGGGCTGGCCCTGGGACTTGAGATCCACCTGCCTTGCCTACTGAATGCTGGAATTAAAGGTGTACACCACCACCCCATTTAGAGAAACTAAAGTTTCCTCTGGCTACTTCCATCCCCTTTGGTCACATAATTTCATGCATCCGTTAAGAGGTTGAAAGACATTTGGACAGAGTGAGAGGGAGAATGGAGAGAAATGGAGGGGAGAGGGGCAAGAGAGATGTGACTGCAACTAATCTTGCAGTTAGGAGGGGGAAAAGGAAGCAAATTGAGGAACTCCACTTGATGGTCTGTTTGAAAATGAGCGCAGAGGCAGGGTCAAAATTTGAAACAGCCATTGCAGGGCACTAGGAGATATATTAAGAATTGTTTAGGAGAGCTGGGAGTGGTGGTGCATGCCTTTAATCCCAGCACCCAGGAGACAGAGGCAGGTGGATGGATCTCTTTGAGCTCAAGACTAACTTGATCTCTATAGCAAGCTCCAAGCCAGGACTCCATAATGAGACCCTATCCCCAAAACAAGTAAACCGACCGACCGACCGACCGACCCGACCGACCGACCGACCGACCGACCGACCGACACAGCTTAGTGGTAGAGTACCTGCTTAGAATACACGACCTGGGTCTGTTCCCCAGGACACACACAAAAATTGTTTACAGGGATGGAATATGAAGCAGGCTCAGGAAACAGTAAGAAACTTAGGAGATTTTCAGTGGCCCTAAGTCACACTTTTGCTCTTTAGCAACCCCCTTCTGCCCACAGGCAAAGTATTTCTAAAGAAAACGAATGGCACCGAAAACCTTTTTAGTTGGTTGGTTAAATCAAGAAAGTGACATTTTTTAGACTGATGCTGGGGCTAGGTAGAATTTCAAAGTAAGGAAATGCTGGGCAGAACCTCCCAGGTCAAGGTTCGATGCTAATAACAGTAAAAGAAACCAGAGTTGGCTCCTAGTTCCAAGGAAGAGAAATCCAGACTTTTCTAAGAAAAACAGAGAAATTACAAGGATATTCATTGCCCAAACTCAAACAAACAAACAAAAAAAAAAAAAAAATAAAAACCAGACAGCCTGGAAAGCCAGCAGGAAACAAGCTTCAAGGGTCTGGTGACTTGGGTCCTGAGGTTTCTTTAACATACATGCCCACCTTTACATGTGTGAGTCTGGTCCACTCTTCTGCTGGGGATGCAACCCAGGGCCCTGCATATGCTAGACCAGCACTCCATCACTGAAGGACACATGCCAAAACCCTTAAAAAGTTCTTAGTCAAAACACTTGTAGGGAGCGAGTCTAATTCACTTGCATAATTAACAAACTTGCTCAGTTGAGCACGAACACCTCCTTATACTAGATTATATCAAAGGTCATCGAGCATCGTGAAGAGCTGGCATCAATATGGCCAATATTGTCATACTACACTGAGTCCAGCCAGGACACAGAAAACACACTTCTAACAAGGTTTGATACAAAGAATGATCAACCAATAAGGAGAGTTATTAATTACTAAGAATAAAGAGAGCTACAGGATACGGAAATGATAGGGAAGCCATACTACCTTTAGGGATGAGGCAGAGCGCCTGAAGGGAAAAAAAATAATGGGACCCAAGGAAGATCGAGTCACTTTTGGAGAGGATACAGCGGTGGCGATGTTTGTTGAGACATGAAGGCTAGAGCTGGAGAGTGGGTGTCAAAAATAGCTAGGCCACAGGATTCTAGTGCTGAGAGGGGGCCCTGGGTACAAGTTCCCATCCCTAACCAAGAAGCACTCTCATTCAACCGCTTGCACACAAACTTCCCTCCAGTCTGTCTCACTAGGTACATAAACCACTTAAGGGTAGAGTCCCATGCCCAGCAGCAGCTGGACAACACAACTCAATGGCATTTTGTCCCATTTTGCTTTCTGAATAACACCCCCCTCCCCCACACACCCCTTTCTGGCCGTTTACTTATTAAGTATGGCTTACAGTTGTTTTTATGCCCAACCCCCCCCCCCCAAACCTGGTAATAGAGAAATAAGGTGGGAATTTGGATGTGTGGGGAGGATCTGGGAATTGGTGATCAAAATATATTGTATGAATTTTCAATTTAAAAAACATGCACATTACAAAATAGCTAAGACTTTACATGTTTTAGGAGCAAATAGACTTGATCCTTTCAATGTATTAAAACACCACTTGATTTGTTCCTCTTCCTTCCCCCCCAAATGTAGTTAGGTCACAGTCCACTGATGCACAACTGAACCTGCAGGAAAGTTGTGTGCTGGAGCAAGCCTTGCTGAGGTTCCTATGGAATTGCTGGAAATTCTGCTTCCTTGAGCTGCCACTGAACTTCGAGGGCTGAGTGCTACCAGGTGCTCTATAAGCTAAGCGCCTGCACAGTGCAGTTGAATAGGAACTAGGTCTCCTCTCCTGCAGCACTCGGACAGAACAATGTGTAGAACTGCCAGTTCCAGACCACTCTTGAAGGATGGATTTGGAGCCAATATAGATGTCCACACATTAGCACTGGTTCCCATACAGCTTGGCAACACTTGACACAAAAGGGGATGAGATAAAGCGTTTGGGTAAAATGTTTAGTAGTGAGACTGGCTGCTGTGCTGGTAATGCTGGTTATCTAGGCCACTGGCAACATCAGCGTCTAAGAAGGGACAAGGACAGGACTTTTTAAAAAAGGTTTTATGTATGAGAGCTGTATGTGCTGTACATGTACACCTGAGTGCATCAGATCTTACTATAGACAGTTGTGAGCCACCATGTGCTTGCTGGGAATTGAACTCAGGACCTCTGGAAGAGCAGTCAGTGCTCTTAATTGCTGAGCCATCTCTCCAGCCGTGACAGGACTTCTTTTGCATTTGGTCAACAAGCAACATCTTTGTGTTGTTTAGGATGTTAGGGGTGACCAGGAAGGGGCTACACAGTTCAGGAGCCGAGTGCAGGGTGCACTTCCAGAGTCTGGTTCCTAGCTCCGTGTCCAGCCCCGTGGAAACTGACCTCTCTGGTCATACCATAAGAACCTGCACATACCATAAGAAAAACAAATCTTGCAGATTGAAAGGTTATAGATACTTTAAGATTAATATTGCTATCAATTCCCTTAGGAATTTTAATCTAGATGAGATCTGCCTGCCTCTGCCTCCCCAGGGCTGGTATTAAAGGCATGCACCTCTATGCCCAGATCTATACTCAACTCTAATAAGAAAGCATCCTTTCAACTTCCCCAGATGCCAAGAAATGACCAATGACTCTCCTCAGTCACAGGAAGCCATTTTCTAAAGTCTGCCTACACTACTCAACACTTCAAATATAGTAAAGGTATGCTCAAAGGCCGAGAGCACAGCTTAGAGAACATTTGCTGACCACATAGCCAGGGTTAGATTACTCATCAACTGTAAGGGGGGAAAATCAATTGAACTTAAATCTGAGTTATTACACTTAATGGTTTTGCAATTTCCTTAAAATTCTGTTTTGGCATGTGACAGCAACAGTGTAAGCGTGCCAGAGGGCACCACACAGGATTCTGTTCTTTATGTGGATTCCAAGCGTCACTAGTCAGACTTGGCAGCACCTACTTAACTACCTTGCTGAACCTATTTCTCTAACTTCTAGTTGCTCAATTTGAAACATGACTAGATTTTTAAAAGCACAGCATTTTAACCTGAGCACTTCACTTACAGATCTTTCTTAGAAGTGGTACAAATGTCTCCTGCGGGCTCCTCAATCAAATGCCTGATGGGTCAAGACAATGCTAATACCAATAGTCTCTCATTTTTGACCCTGACAAAACCTATCACGTTGGTCCTCTCTTTTTTTTTTTTTTGTCCTAATACAGGTCTTAAAACTTTCAAAACAAAACCTTAAATGGTATTAATACAGTCCAAGTCAACCATCATTTTTGAGGTGGACAAAAGAGCCCGTGACAGAAAAAAACACCCCACCTCCTCCTAAAAGGGAAACTACCATCAGCACCAGTATTGCCCATCTACTTCCAATCTACAAGGATTAAATAGACTGTATACAGGGGCACATGTGTACACCATGATAGTACAGTAGTCAGCTTTCTCCTCCTAGCCAGGGATGAACTCAGGTCTGGCTGGGTGGTAAGCACCTACAGGCTGAGCAGTATGTTATTTTTAAAAAGTCACTTTTGCTCAAGATATCCTCTACAGAAAACTGCTGACATTTTATCGGTTTCCACAATTTTCTTTAAATGTTAACAAATGGGGGGAAAGCCAACACCCAGGATAAAGGATTTAATCCAGTATTTATTCCACACTCATGATGGTTTTCTGAAATCAGAATACAAGTCATAAGAACAATCTATCAAATAATTTGCTGATAGTCTTAAATAACGCAGCACTGCATTACTGTTAATATTTCTGTCCTAGATTAAGTTTAAAAACTCAAACAGCAATCTTTATTATCAATAAAAAAAGTTTTGAATTCTTAAAAAAGGATACTATATCAAGCTGTTTCATAATTTAAGTATTCTCCATTTATAAAAATGCTTTGGAAGCTTGAGGCGTGACTGCTCTCTATCCATGTGCCCCTCCCTCCCAATCACTTGTTAGTACAGGGTTGCTACAATGCCAGGCTTTACACATTTAATATAGTACTTTTAAAATCTGAGAAAGAATTTGGGGTGGGGGGTGCACATTGTAAAAAGGAGAGTAAATAAATTTTAGGCATACCAACAGTGTCCCTTTGAGGTAGAACGCTAAAAGGACTTTTGACCAAATCACAGCCTAATTTAAGCCTCCCATAAATTCTCTCTAACATTAACTGTGGAGAATAACAACATATTAACAAGAGCTTCCAAGGTAATATACAGTGGACAAGAATGTTAACCCTACAACTGTGCCTTCATGTATACTGAAAAACACATAATTCTCCTAAGACAAACATCCAAGATCCATTCCCAAAGTCTTTAGCATTCTATTATGAAAAGCACAGCCATGCTAACTTCAGTACACAACCATAATCGCACACCTACAAAACAAAAATAGAATTAGTGGCAGTTTATTGCCTTATACAAATTTAACCAACATGGCAACCATGCCAAAGGAATTAAAACATTTTCAGGACGTATGTACAGACTGTACATTTTTAAAACAAACAAAAATGCAAGAACAATCTGTGCATCATGTGTCAACTCAACTTGGTGAAAACATCAATGCTTAATGGGATTACAAAGGCACTTCCCTACACAAAAGAAAACAGCCTACAGGAGCTCAAAGAGTGCATAACTACTGCACAATCTCAACTTGGGGGGAAAAAAAGCAGAATTTAATCAACATTTATAGGATTCAATGTGATCCAATTTTACAAAATCTTCACACAGTCTCATCTTTGTTTTTATGTTCTTTTTCTTGGCTCTCTGGCTCTACACTCTGGCTTCTCTGATGATCCTGTCTGTCTGACTGGTCCTTGCTATTATCACCATGATCTCTCTTGTGGGAACGGTCTTGGCTCCTGCTGCGCTTCCTAGACTTCTCTCTGCTAGGGCTGTGCTCTCGTTTTCTCTTTTCAACACTGCCAGTTCTTCCTTGACTGCCACTTCTGCTTCTTTTATTTGACTTCTCCTTGCTTTCATTTTTATGTTTGCTTGACTTGTCCTTGCTCCTGCTCCTGCTCCGCTTTCCTGCATTTCTGCTTCTGCTCCTACTTCTGTGTTTCCTCTCTCTGCTCCTACTTCTGCTGTGTTTTTTCTTGGACTCTTTTTTATCATCTCTGTGTCGTCTATCCTCCTTGTCTTCTTTGTGCTTCTTCTCTTCTCCCTCACCCCTACTTCTTTGCTCCTTGGAGCGCTCTCTTGATCTCTCCCTGTCCCTTTCTCGGTCATTACCTCTCTCCTTATCATAATCTCGGTCTCGTCTTCGACCTCTCTCATTTTCTTTCTCTCTTTCCCGATCCCTGTCTCTTCTATCCCCTTTCCTATCACGACTGCGACTGCGACTTCTGTGCCTCTCCCGACTGCGGCTTCGCCTGCGATCTAAACCCCGATCAATGCTTCGGGATCTTCGCCTTTCTTTCTCTCTCTCTTTGGCTTCCCGCTCTAGTCGTTGGCGTTCTTTCTCTCTCTCTAATTCTCTGTCAAAACTAGAAGATCCATGGCCCTCTCGGTGATGACTTCTGCTTCTTGATCTTCTTGGAGACCTCCGTGGGCTCAGTGATCTTCTTGGAGATCTAGGAAAAGGGGAAAGGAAGAAACTGGAACAAACAAAACACTGGAAGAGCTGGGATACTTGTAGCTCAGTGGAATACTTACCTGGCATGTCCTTTGGACATTAGGACTGATATTCAACCACGAACTCCCTAGCACTCAACATACACAGACCAACCAAACATTTCATCAGCTTACTACACACACCAAATATAATTAACCTTTGGATGGCACGGCTTGTGGTAGAGTGCTTGCCTGGTATACATGTGTACAATAATGCTGCTCTCATTATTTTAGGGGGAATGACAAATAAAATAAGAACTTTGTATAGGTAAATTAAAATAACGTAACTGGACATTACCTGGACCGCCGTCTCTCAACATGTCTGTCTATTTCCTCAACACCTTCCTTTCCGTCTTTCTTGATTTTCCTAGGTCGAGTTTTAATCTGCTGATCAATATTCTTCTGAACTGGAACTGGAATTCTTGGAAACAAAGTAGAAAACCACTCCAGTTTTGTGAGAAAAGAACGAAGCATCTCTCCAATGGTCATCACACAGCCTCCCCCAGCTTTCACATCTAGGTCCTAGGAAACATAAAAGATGCCCTACCGGTTAAAAAAATCCACTTCAACATATACACGAACACTTTAAAAAAAAATTAACCATCTTTGGAATCAACTATTAAAAAAACTAACAGAAAACTCTCAATTTGTGCATCCTAATCTGGTAATGAATGAAGAATACTCAGGCTAACTGTATACATGCAGGTGAAAACGAACCCTGCAGCCTCTTGGGCATAAAGGGACCTGACTTACTCTTTAACAAAACATCTGGAAAAGCCCCTCATATTGCTAAACTACGTGGAACAAGTGGGTTAAAATGACATTTCACATACCTACACTTGAGGACACATTTGTACACATACCTAGCACTGGAACCTAGCTATGTAGGGACCACTTTCAGATAATTCCTGTCTAAAGGTTATCTTTTAACAGCTGCAATATAAAATGAAGCCCTGGCTAAAACTGGAAGCAATAGCAAACCAACTGCCATGAAGCAGTGAGGTTTCTAATTTAAAGTTATGTACAAAAGAAATAAATGAACAAATAATTGGAAACGCATAATCCATGATGACCATTGTCTCTGAAAAGGGTCATTACCGCATGAAGGCCTTCTTGCTATGCCCTCTCACAGCTCAGGACATGTTAGTCAGCTATTGTCAGTCCCAAACCTATAGTGCAAGCACACAAGGAAAGTGAGATTTGTTATCTAAACAGGAAAACAAGAGCTAAAGGTAAAACTGCTTGCACTCACACACATTTAAGTGTTCAGATAAACAGTATTTCCAAATATAATCGCTGCAGATATCTAAAGAAGAAAACATATGTTAGCTCAAATAGAGGACCCCAGGCTTGTAAACACAATAAAGAACAGATAAATTAGAAGCATTCAGAAACCTAATAACAATTTTAAAAAGTGACACGCCCCTTTGAAGTGCTTTAATCTTTCTTTAGAAGAAAAAAAAAGCCACATATATAGGAGAAAAGTTTAACAATTATGATTTTACCTCAAACACTTTCTGAATCTTTTGAATTAATAAACAGCTTGGTAAACAAGCCAAAACAGGACAGGAAAATCAACCATCTCTGGGCTTGCTTGTAACCCTAGTACTAGGGAACTGAGACAGGGGATCAGCAGTAGAGGCCTTTCTCAGCTAGCCTGAGGCCAACCTGAGTTACATAAGACCTTGTGTCAAAAATGGTTCTCCTTTAGGTCTACATTTGTGAGTTTTTTTCTTCTTTTTTAAAGGTGGGCATATAATAAAAATAAATTTTTTATTAGATGGATGCGTTCATCAAACAACAAGAAAAATTTTTTGAGGCATGGTCTCATTATATAACTCTGGGTGGCCTAGAATTTACTATGTAGACCAGTTTGGTCTGGAACTCAGCAATCCATCTGCCTCTGCTTCCTAGGTGCTGGGATCAAAGGTGTGCCACACTAAGCACCAAACAAATTTTTGTTTGAACTTACAGAAGCAGTTTAATTCTACTATATGAACTCTGAATTACAAATTAGTGATAAAAGTAGATGCAAGGATACTAAAGCTCACAACTGAGTATACGTGGATCCTTTAGTCTTCAATAAGTAAATTAATATGGATTAATTTCAATGACTCTAATCTTTGCTCATCTTGTCTTAAGGCTTGAGATAGTGACTAGGATTTAGCCTCAAAATCTAAAATGCTTATCTAAGAAAAAGAAATGTGGTTTTTTGGATCAAGCCCAGAGCTACGGGCAGATGTGTAACTATGAGGTTAAGTTTTAAAATATTAAGCCTGGTCTTTAAAAAACTGTGTTGTACAGTGACTGGGAAAGTTAGAATTAGCCAGGCATGGTGGTAAATCCTGTTTGTAATCCTTGCTACTCAGGAGGCTGAAGCAGGAAGATTACAGGGTTTGAGACTGACCCAAGTTACACTATCTGGCTCAAAAGAAAAAATGGAAAAGAATTATTATTTTCTCACTTTGGACAGGTAGAATTGTCAGGCTACTGAAGTTAATCTCAACTCTAAGTCTATACTTATACACAAATATAAATATTGCTGTTTGAAAAGGTCATAGTAAAAACAAAACAAAACAACAGTTCAGGGGTGTAAGGGCCTACAGTTACAGCAGTGCATGTTGCCTATCATGCCTATCCCCTTAGACATCACTATCAGCCATAGGAGTTAGGATCAACACATTACAGAGTTTAATTTGGGAGAGAAAAAGTTATCATTGAAGTTATTAAAACATACTAACTCTTAAAACATTAAAATAACTTAACCTAACACAGTAAAGTTATCAAATCCTAGCAAAAGGTTTTTAGATAGATAATAATCCCAAAACTATGACTGAAATAAATGTCCAGAAATTCTGAAGACATTACAATTCCAACAAATAGGAGAGCAAGAGCAGAGTAATCAGAAGAAAGCTGACGGTCGGTCCCCCTTGCTGACAAATCAGAAGAGAGCTGATGGTCGGTCCCCCTTGCTGACATACCTCCTCATCATCAAGGAAGGACTCAAACCAGTCCCACAGGTCTGTAGGCGGCTGTGTATACCTAAAAGTACAAAGAGAAATCTACTGAGCTTATGTGCACTAAAACCAAGTATTTATTTAAACATGCAGATAAGCACACGCATACCTTATATACATAAATCCAAGGGCTCTGATATATGGAGAGTCTGTGTGTGTTATGAGACCCATCACTTGCTTTCGAGTTAACTTCAGGGTAAATAATTTGTATAGAAGGCAAAATGCAGTAGAAACAATGCCTCCTGTCCCAACACCTCGAACCTTGAAAGGGAAGCACAGTTAATAAAAAATAAGCAGAAACTTAATACCCATGGATTGATGCTATTATCAATAACCAAAATCTACAAATAAAAGGAGAGCATACTAACTAATGCCTTTCCTAACCTGACTCAATGGAGACTTGACTTTTTGCACTTTTGAAAAATTCCAAGATCTGCCAATGAACCGGTATTTGCATATCTAAAGACACTTAGCTTTCCTATAAACTTAGCAGACAGAAAAACTGGAATAAAAATGCACGTACTTCTACTTACCCCTCCGCACATCCCCGTCTGGCCAGCAGTTTTCCTGCTCCCTTTCTCCCACGGCTCAACATGCGTGACCTGAAAATAAAAAAGAGGAAGACAACAAACGTTCGGACTCTGAAACTACAGTGAGCTCAGTTCCTAAGAGCAACTCCTCCCAGGGCCGTGTCACTCACTGTGCGGGCGCCATCCACCATCAGCCGGGACTCACACACTAAGGACACAGAGCAGCTGGGGAAAACTGCTCAGACTCCACACCAACAAAGTTAGAGAGGAGTCAACAAAACCCTGGCAGGCCTTCAAAGCAGACAGGCCATTAAATTAGCTTTATAGACAGGTCATATCTATGTGAAGGTAACAAAATTTCTACAGTTCCTACACTTGCAAAAAGTATTTTTGGTACTTTTTTTTTTTAAACCTTTTATATTATTAAAAAACCAGAAGTTCTCAATTTAAGAAAAAAAAAAAGCTTAAAAATCCTCAACAGTAATTTATGGTAAATTTAAATACAAACTACAAAAAATATGAAGCTTATTTCTCAGGCTTCGGAGGGGCAAGAAGGGCTTGTTTAAAGCCTGGGTGGCGGGCAGGGAGGTGGGTGTAAGATGGGGTCTCACTCTGTAGACTTGGCAGCCTGGATCTCACTTAGACCAGGCTGGATTGGATTACTATCACACCAACCTAGGGACTTATTTCTCGTTTTTCACCTGAATCAATTAATTCCTAGTTAAATATTTAATTAAAGATTAAAATCATAAAGCTACAAAGATCATTCTTGTATACTCAATTTTCAGCCAAACTGCAAACCCACAGTATAAACTGTTGAAAGGTTAAGTGTGAAGTTAGCTTTACTCAAAAATAGCAAAAAGCGGACACTAGAGAGATGAGCGAAAACTATTAGACCTGCTTTTGTTTCTTAACTAACCCGCTCTTTATTCCAGCCCATACATGGTAAACACTTTATTCTTCATTTCAGTGGCTTTAAACAAGCAAAACAACCAACCATTTAAATTGAAGCACAACACTGTTCTGCTCAGCTCATGGAATTTTTCCTGTTCCCAACAACATCCCACCAGCCCCCAGTACTGGGGACTGAACCTAGGGTCTTGTGCATGTTGGATAAGGGCTATACCAACTTACCACTGAGCCACAACCGGCTGCTATTCCTCACAGGGACCCAAAGGCAGGCGTACAATGTAAAACCGGAAGCCTACACATTTCAAAGACTATTTGATCCAAAGAAATTTCATAACAAGTTTTCAGTCATTTTTCTTATTTTACTTTTAATTACATGTGTGGGTCTGTGGAGCCCAGAAGGGTCTGATGTAGATGGTGAAAACTGAACTTAGGTCCTCTGCAAAGGCAAATAATGCTTAGTCCATGGGGCATCTCTTCAACACCCCCCCCCCGAGATTTTAGTTTTAAACATACTTTCTAATGGAATAAGTTTTTCAGAATATATTTGAAGTTAACTTGAAATATTAGTCTCTATTTTAAAACAACCTGTCACAAAGGTGCAGGGACCCAATTTTTCAAAGTTAACTGCATAAACTTAATCACTGTTCACCATGCTACATTCTCACTGAAAAGGCCTTACCTTTTAAAAGTTTAAAAAACTACTTCATAGTAGTAGTTACACCTACTTAACAGCTTTTGTAAAAGAACACCAAGAGTACGTGTATATTCTATATGTCCAGTTAAAAGGTTCCTCTATAAAATGCAATTAGTACCTCAAAAATCTCTCATTAACCTAAATAAGTAGCTAGGAGAAAAGTAGGTAAAATATACAGAATCTCTTTTTGTTAGCATCTCTACGTGTGTGTTTAAATGACAGAAAATATCTTATTTGGTCTGTCCCAAATTTCTAGGTATTAAGACCAGAAAAATTGGATGTGTTTTATTTTACATGCTCTAGCGAAAATGCTTGAAGACATTAAGACTATTAATATTCATTAAAATATATAAATTAACCTCGGAGGCCTGGAAGGTATTTTTTAAACTACCTAATTTGTAGGGAAGTGGAGAATCTAGTTCGTGAGACCAAAATCAATGGCTCAAAACCAAACCGAAAAATAAACCTAATTAGCCATTCATTTAACCAGGGAAATGCATTTATGGCGATTGAGCATGATTAATAGTGCATACCTCTACCTGCGACCCTGGGCTGCTCCGAGCCTCGCTGCAAGACTGAGTCAATCCTGCTAACGAAACAAGAACTGAGACAAGAGTGCAGTGAGGAGGCGCCAGGTGAGCTCCCCAGCACAGCCAAGCCAGCACCGACCCTGCCGCAGAAGCCCAGGGCCCAGATCATTCTAATTATGCCCAATGCACAGGTGGCTGATACCTCCGACTCCTGATTTACTGCTGGGAAAAATTTCCAGGCCTTTTGTACACTTCTTTGCTCTGGCACACCACGCCACCCTCAACCCTCCCAGCCCACCCGACACACTCACTGACCAATTTCTGTCTGGATTGGAGAGTTTAACGAAGAACACGAGGCCGACATTGAAGTAATTACTTCAGTAATTCCGCTGGCCCGAGGGGCAGCAGCAGAAGCACCAAGTTAGTGCTTAGTCGACACAGGTAAAAAGGAGTCATTTTTTTAAATGGTGAACTTGGACAGGCTTCTGGTATTACTTTTCTCCTCTCTCCCCTAGAGTTCTTGCCCAACAGCTCCCTAGGGATAGGCAGGAGGTTGGGGTAGATTAAAGATCGACTGTGGCGGGCTCGCCCGGCTATTAAAAACAAAAACAAAAAACACAACAACCTGAAAACACAAAAAAACAAAACCTGAAAAACAAAAAGAGGGCGGCCCTAGCCCGACCCATCCCAAGCCAACCCCAAGCCTCACTTCTCCCTCCCCCAAATCCTCAGGTCTCAGGAGGGAGGGAGGGAAAGGGGGAGCATCCACGGTATCCGAGAACCCGGTCTGGCGAACTTACCCCCACACGAGGCCTAGAAGATGCGTACCTTAAAGTAGATCTCGTCCACCACCTCGTGGTAGGTCTTGAGCTCGTAGAGCTGCACTTTGAAGTAAGGCGACGACAGGATGTTGGTGAGGATCATGGGGTTGAGGTTCATGGTCTTCTCATTGCCCCACAGCGGCAGCACATTGCCCTGCTTGCCTGACACCGCCGGCTTGGTGGCGCCGCCGCCGCCGCCACATTGCTGCTGCTGCTGGGCCACGGCCGCGGCCGCCTGGTGCTGCGGTTGCGAGTTGCCGGTCAGCGCGGGGCTGTTGTTAGCCATGTTGCCGCGGCAGGAAGGAGGGCGGGAGGAGGGGGCCAAGCTCAATCGCGCTCTTCGGGACAACGGTCCCAGACCTACTCCATGGAAGGCCGTCGGGGCAAGGAGCCCGCCGCGTTGTACCCCAGACGAGCGAGGGACTGCAACTGGGACGCCGATACACGGACCCCGGGCCCAAGACGGACGCCAAACGCAGGCGCCGAGAACTCCAGACGCAAGGCAGAACGGGCAGCCAAAGGAGCTCGATCTCTTCCGCCAACTGCCCCTGGGAACAAGATGGCGGACTCAGCGGAAGTGACGCCACACGCCCGGGCGTTCGAGCTAAGCCCGTGACCAATCAGAACCGCCCGTGTGTGCAGGCTAGTCCTTTTCCTGGTTGCGCGAGGTCGCTGCACTTTGGATCGGCTCCGGTGGTCTGTGTCCCAGGCTGTTGGCTTTCTCCTGGGATTTTGGCCCAGGGGGAAGAGGGTCTAGACACAATTGCTATGTTTTAGAGTTTGCATCGGTAGCTTGATTTTTCTCGAGGCAGGGAGAGGGTCTCGTGACACTAATATTCTGGACGAATGTGTGACTGACTCCTGCGGAGCGGTCGAGGTCTCCTGAGTTATAATTTTGTTAAGATATTCCAGAAAGGACTAGTCAGAGAATTGACTCCGATAGAGTCCTTGACTCCAATAGAGTCTTGCTTTCGAAGAGGTAACAGTGTCCTACCGGAAGTCGCAGACGGCCCCAGTTCTTTTGTTTTTGTTTTTTTTTTCTCCTAAGATTAGGATATATTTTAACTGGGTTGGGAACATTAAAGAAAGTACTCTCAACTGGGTGTGGTGGCGCCCGCTTTAATTTCAGTGCTGGGGAAGAAGGGGCAGGCGGATCTGTGTGTCTGAAGCCAAGGCTCCATAGAGAGACCCAGTCTCAAAACAACAAAAACCATAAAATCTGCTACCCCACCTGGAGTGCTTCTATTGAATCAAACTATCTTTTATATTTTTAGTTAGGGTCTGACTATAGCTGAGGCTACCATGTAGCCCAGGCTGCCCTCAAACTCAGGACAATCTTTCTGCTTCAGCCTCTGAAATACTGGGATTTGGGTCTTGAGCCATCACCTGTAGTGAGATAATTCTATGGTACAGCTGCACTAGGCCTCAGATAAGGGGGTGGGGAGTGGAGATGGAGAAAAGGTGTGAAAGTAATCACAGTGTCTGCTCTCAAAGGCTACTGATAATTTAAGATTAGTAGCGTTTGAGAGTTAAGAGACTGCTGGAGGGCTCTGACTATCTACTATTTACCATCCAATAAGCGTGGTGATTTGAGCAGAGAAGAATTTAAGCATGGAAACCAAAAGCAGGCTTAAAGATGGTAAATAGTACAGTTGGCAAGAAGATCAGAGGTATGCTTCTTGTGGAGGAGTGGCAATAAAATGTCTGTAATGTGTGAATGAAATATTAGGAATTTAATAATGCTTAAACCAAGGGTTACCCCACATCCTTATAGTGTGTGTGTTTATTTAAATCAGGCTAGGCTGGGTTTGATGGCCACATCTGAAATGCCAGCATTCCAGGGACTGAGGCAGAACAATCAAGAGGCCAAGACTAGTCTGGGCTATATAATAATCTGATTTTAAAAAAACAAACAAAAAACCGGGGTATTGGTGTACTTCAATGCTAGAAGACATGCTTAGCATGGGCATCGTTGGTTTAATCCCAACATACATGCATTCTCCTTTGCTCATGTACATATGCATTAGGGGCTGAGGGTGTACCTCAAAGGTAGAGACTTAATTTATTAGCAAGCAAGAATTTTAGCCTTGTCACTAGAAAAAGAAAATAGTTCACATATATAATTTTAAATAGGACCTTAATGTCTATGTTGTATTATTTATATTAATATTTCTAGCTACCATCCATTCTTCAGAGATCGCCAGAATAAGTCTATTAGTGCACCTCTGCTCCTGGATGCCATGAGGTGAACAGCAGCCTGCTCAATTGAGTGCCATCCAAAGCGCCAGACTCCAGCGGTGTTTTGTATCCTATTTGATTTTTCCTTGGGTTGCATATTATCATCCTTTCCTGGAAACTTTTGGATTAGGAAGTTTCAGAACAGATCTTAGTTTCAGCAGCTCATACAGATGACAATCATGGGGGATGGCAATGAGTTGAAACCAGTTCGACCTGATACTGAATCCTGTTGATCACCCCTCAGAGGAAGTACAGTCAGTTCATATGCAGTCTTCAATCGAAAGTCAGTATTTTGCAAGTGACTAAGGGCTACTTGGTGAAGTATTCAAGTTCTTGTGTCCTACCTCAAAGAGTCTGGCCAGTGACATGTGGTTGAAATAGAATATTAAAAAGGGCAAGTGCTCTTAATGGGAGTGGACTGGTGAGCCAAGAGAAAGGTCTCAAATTGCTGGGCCATGAACCGCTGTGACACTTTGAAGGACAATTACATACTACCTGCCTTTCTCGGGTTTATATATGACTGACTTTGTTAAACATGCTCCTTTTGCTATTCCCTTGGTGGGAAAGGGAAGAGTTTCCAGTCTTTCTTTGCCATCTGGCAGCAGCTGCTGCTGCTGCTGCTTCTCCACCTCCTCCTTCCTTGCTTCCTTCCTTTCTCCTCCTTTTTCCTTCTCCTTCTTCTTTCTTCTTTTATGTTGGTTTTTCAAGGCTGGGTTTCTCTGCATACCAGACTGGCCTCAGAGATACACTTGCCCCTGCCTCCCTAGTGCTGGGAGTAAAGGTGTGCACCATCACCGGCACTCAGCTGATCTCTACATTTTGTAATTAAACCATCATGTTTCTCTTTTATTTTTTGTTTAGGGTTGTAGCGGTGAGTTTGTGCCACACCGATTTGTGCTCCCAGCAGATCACAGGTGTGCACCCACTCAGGAGCTATCTTTGGATCCTCGAATGAAACACACACACACACACACAACTTATTTTTAAAATGCCTTGGCTACCTCAAAGGCTGAACCCTTCCCCTGATAGCCCAGCCCCAATGGGGGAAGTTGCCAGTGGCCACGTAGCCGAATTCTCTCATGGCTGTTGGGTTTTATCTCCTGCAGCTTCTATGCCCCATCCTTCTTCCCCTAGTCAATGCAGTTCTCCTCTGTTCCTCTCTGAGTCCCACCCTGCCCAACTTTTGGCTGTTGGCATCTTTATTGATTGATCAAAAGCTGATTGGGGACAAGAATCTTCAGCATTTGGGCACACAGATTCCCGATTGAATCAAAGCTTTAGAACCAGTCTCCCACATAGGGTGGGACAGGGTCCCTTTTATAGCCCAGATTGGTCTTAAAATTGCTATGTATTGCTAGGCATTGTGGTGCACACTTTTGATCCCAGCACTTGGGAGGCAGAGGCAGGTGGACCTGTTATTTTGAGGCCAGGATAGTCAGGGCTCTTACACAGAGAACTCTGCCCTGAAAAGCCAAACCTAAAAATAAAATTAATGTGCAGCCATGAATGACCTTGAACTCCTGATCTTGCCTCTACCTCCTGAGAGTCTGGCTAATTTATTTGTTTCTCCCTTAGTTCTTTCCTTCTTTCTTTGTTATTGGTGTTGTATGTGGGTGGAATTTGAGGACCATTCTTTATTAGAGCTGAAGAATAAAACAATAGGGAAGGCCAACTGAAAATCCAGCGGCCTCTGGGAGGAGGGAGATGCGAAAAGTCCTGCCTTTATGTTAAGACACAGAGGTGGGCAAGCGACTGCCTGCCAGAAGGGTGTGTGGGGAGAGGATGAGGGGAGTCTTCAAAGAAATGGTGAGAGGGCACACAGTGCCAAGGAAAGAATGCTTAGGCCTTGGCTGATATCCTGAAAAAGATAAAGAAAAAAGTTATGCTGCTTTTTAATTTAGAACTCAGGAAAAGCAGACTATGAAGATCTGCAAACAATTTCTCTGTTACTTTTTTCTAAATAACTTTTTTTTTTTTTTTTTTGCATAGGGTTGGGGACAGGGTCTCACTGTGTAGATGTCTGGCCTCAAACATGCTCTGTAGACCAGGCTGGTCTTGAACTCAAGAGATCCTCTTGCTTCTGCCTCCTGAGTGCTGGGATCAAAGCCATCGTGTCCATTGTGCATCTAGTTTGTTTGTTTGTTTGTTTGGGACTAGTATTTCTCAGTATCTCTTGCTGGCCTGAAGCTCACAGAAACCTGCCTGTCACTGCCTTTAAAGGTATGTGTCACTAACCCTGGCTCTCCCCTTTTTTTAAGTTTACTTTATTTCCCATGAGGATTATGAGATTTTCATTTTGTTTCCAGTCAGACTTTTATCTATGCTGGTTGCCCACACTGGCCTCAAACTCCCTGGATGAAGGGATCTGAATGCTAGGGTTAAAGATGCCCAGCTGGGAGTCTAAATTCTGATATAACATAATGTTTGGCCAAGGGCATTTTTTTGCAAGGCTTAGAATCAGGTAACAGGGCCAAGACTACAGATGGCAGTGATCTGCTCAGCAGATGGCTCGTGAATTTGTTGATACTGAATTTATTTTAAGCTGTTGGACAGAAAAAGAATATTGTGGGGTTAAAGTCTCTAACTCAGGATTGTTGGCCGAGGATCTCTATAAGGCCGTGATATATACTGAATGGCCAGCTCCTAGCTGACCCACACACCAGTGATGTCCCTGCAAATGGATAAATCCCCCTATAACATTTTAGAAACTTTGGATGGGACAACAGAGAGAGAATCAAGATGCTAGCACCAGGCACTAATGCCAAAGGAATGGAATTTGAAAAAGGAACCATGTGGATTCACCCAGGTTCATGCCCAGGTTCTGAGGAAGCAGAAACCTAAGTAGGTTCAGTGATACAGAGTTCTCAAGTAGGTGTGCTGTAAGCACAGAATACTTAGCCTGGTGGTGGTGGCACATGCTTTTAATCTCAGCACTCAGATTAATCCCAGAGGCAGAGGCAGAGGCAGAGGCAGAGGCAGAGGCAGAGGCAGAGGCAGAGGCAGAGGCACAGAGGCACAGAGGCACAGAGGCACAGAGGCACAGAGGC
>JADRCH010000271.1:879422-926027 GCA_019843965.1 Rhynchomys soricoides
GAACACCCTTCCCTTCCAGCACACGGATGTAATTATCAACCAGGAAAACTCACCTGAGCTCACACAGATTCTCTCTTTCTCTCCCTCCCTCCCTCCTTCCCTCCCTTTCTTTCTTTCCTTCCTTCCTTTCTTCCTTTGTGTTTTGTGTGCTTGTTTGCTTTTCATTTTTAAACTGTGTATGTTTGAAAGAAGGCCTTGCTAGGCATTTCAGGCAGGCTTGGAGCTTGTTGTAGAGACCTAATTAGCCCTCAACTTGTAGCAGTTTCTTGCCTGTTTCCTGAGTGCTGGGATTGCAGACATGCACCACCATGCCTGACTGTGACTTTTCATTGTGGTTTATAAAATACGTACAACTGACTTAGCCATCAGCCCCGTGATTGAATCCAGAGCTTCTTTGTGACCATAAGATACTCCATATTGTATAAAACAGCTGTTTTTCAGACTGCCTTGCCTTGAAGGACTGTGTTTTGCAAGCAACATTGTTTTATGGATGGAGGGTAGCTATGGATCTTGGACGTATATGATATACACTAATAATTTACTCTTAGGTTCCACTCTACAGATTCACTGGGGTGAATTGAGACTCTAAGGGAACATAGACATAGTAAAATCCTATCAGAGCCAGTCGGTAGTGGCACACACATTAATCCTAGCACTCAGGAGGCAGATTTCTGAGTTCAGGATAGCTTGAGCTATACAGAGAAACTAGTCTCGTTAAAACAAAACAAAATGAAACAAATCAGGAGTGCATACTAGCCTGGGGAAAGAGAACGAGCATAACTTCCTGATCTGGACACCACCCCCGCAAAGGTAGGCCTCTAGCATTTCTGTGGCTATTTATGATGGCCCCAACCAACCTTCCATTTGACTCTTCAGAGGATTATCTAGGGAATGACAGGAGAGAACTTTCAGATGTCCTACAGATTTCTGCTTAGCCAGGGTCCTGCTGTTGATGCAGCCTACCCAAATTGCTGTCTGCCTGTCCCGTTTGCCCATCTGTACTGGCTGTCCATCTGTCCAACTGCTCATTCATCTAGACTGGGTCCTGCCCTTTTATTTCTGGATTATGCCTTGATCTCTGCAGTTCAACTCTGACCTAGCAGCCTGATTTACAGCAGAGTCACAGTGGCTTCTCTAGCAAGACTTTCAGCTTAGTGGGGTTCACTGTCTTGTCAATAGAAAGTTTTACATCTCTATTAGTTTTCTATTTTTAGCCTCTCAGATTTTGAACCTTCTTGCCTCTTCAACCCTTTGTAGTTATTCTAGAATGTGTGTGTGTAGGAATACATATATTTACTGTGTGATTGGAAAAGGAACTCATATTGACTTTGGCCAGCATTATCAAGAAAAGTGAGAATTTTATTCTTTTAAACATTTATTTTTATTTTATGTGTATGCGTGGATGCCTATATGTATGAATATCATGTGTGTGCTTGGTGCCTGTGGACGCCAGAAGATGGCATTGGATTCCCTAGAACTAGAGAAACAGTTAGTTGTGGGTGCTGGGAACCATACCCAGGTCCTCTGCAGCACACCGAGAGTGGGAGGATGTGGTAAATTGTGTTATTGAAACCACCGTACGTTGTAAATTTGTTATTCGATAAATTCTGATATAGTGGAAAGTCACAAACATGTTTGTCTGTTTCTGACAGAGCTCACTCTTGACACTGTCTTCTAAGAAGGCTGGTATCTCAAGGCTTAAAGCCTTACCTTCTAATTAGAAGGCTAATCCTTCTGAAGTGGACTGCTCCCAGCATGAATCAGCTCAGGGTTAGCAACTCCTGAATCACCTCATTAATATAAACGGCTGGGCCCACTGTGAATAACAAAGATACTCCCACACTCAGGAAATTCCGAAGATGCAGATTCTTGTTAACTTTTTGTTGTTGTTGTTGCTAAATGACCTTGTTCTTTAATTATGTAAATCATGCCTTTTATGGTAAACATAACTTTTCCCTATAGGAGCTGAGAATTTGGGTAAATGCCTGTAATGGGAGTTTATATGATGAAACTTCAATTGAAAAATCTGGACACTGAGGTTCTAATGAACTTCCCTGGTTGCCAGTATTTCCCAGGGGTTGTCATGGCTTATTGCTGGAGGGATTGATCACATCCTATGTTACTCCATGAGAAAGGATTCTAATAAGTGTCAGGGGAAAACATAGCTCTTCCTTCAAAGGAATTAAGAGGAAGTTTATCAGAGCCAAATAAAAGTGACCATGGCTGGGAGACACAGATTCCGGTAACCCTGAATGATAGTTCCACTGTGAAATGGTCACAGGAGATTTTTTTTATTAGTCACAGAATAAAAGAAAATTAGAAATCAGTGCAAGTACAGGGACATCTGATAGGCAGACTGCAACAAAGCTGGGAAATGTCTGCTCTTATGTCACATTTAGGTCTTAGATCTTAGCTGAGTTTAGGTTGGTAGTGACTAGGTATGTCAAGCTTAACAACACATTCTAAGAACTTTATCTAAAAGTCAGGAAGATTTAGGATGTAACATTTTAACTCTGTACCATCCTTAAATCTAATCAGTTAACCAGGCTACAGAATCTTCAACATAAATGTGTGGCTTTTCCAGGGAACTTCCATTCACAGAAGCTTGTGTCTGGGTCACTGTGAGCATTGTCCCATTTATCTTTTCTGTTTATTGATTTTGCTTGGTATCTGTTCACAGTCACAAATCATTGCCATAAAGATGGACACTGAGGTGTATCAGGCTTCAGAGGGAACCAGTGTTATAGGTTCTTACCCAAAATAAGGAATGAAACACAGACCTGCGGATAGTAGCAAGCAAGGTGAGAGAATTAGAAAAATAATGCATTTCTGTGAAGGTAGTTAGTCTCAGTTGTCAATCTGAGATCTGGAAATACCTGGAGACAAGACTTTGGTTATGCCTGTAGGGGATTTTCTTGATTAGGTGAGACTGAGATGCAAAGAACCACTCACATAATAAAGTGGTACCATCTCCTAGGCTTGGGCCCTGGATTACAAAAAAGAAGCTAGTTGAACACCAGCAATCATTGTTGAGAGCGCTCAGATTAAAGGTGTGCACCACTACACCTGGCAAGTGTGTGTGTGTGCGCTCGCGAGCGTGTGCATCTGCATCTGCATCTGCATCTGCATCTACATCTAGTTTGCTTTTTTGAGGCAGTTTCCTGCACACAGGGTAAAATGGCATGGAGCTGCATACACACTGTGCATATACAAATTCCTGCTTTGGGTATATTACACAACAATTATGTCAGACTTAACTACTTAGAACAACTGAGTGTCTGGCTGCAGAGTGGTCACACTATCTTTGCAGCTTCATGCTGCAATATGTAATTATCCTAGAACAAAGATAAAAAGTAACTATCAGATGATATGCAATAAACTTCCAAATGGCTACTGACAGGGATATCTACTCAGTCCCATAACTTGAAGAAATTACAATACTTGGTTTTAGAATTTCTTTTGTTTTGTTTTTTTGTTTTGTTTTGTTTTTCGAGACAGGGTTTCTCTGTGTAGCCCTGGCTGTCCTGGAACTCACTCTGTAGACCAGGCTGGCCTTGAACTCAGAAATCCACCTGTCTCTACCTCCTAAGTGCTGGGATTAAAGGCGTGTGCCACCATTGCCCGGTTGGTTTTAGAATATGTTTTTTTGTTTGTTTTGTGATGGGAAATAGATTTGTTAAAACCTCACCTAATGTTTATAATCTTCTGGTTGAGAAATTATATTGTTATTATTGATGTGACTGAAATTAGATCAAATGCTTTGTGAGTATGTTAAACAGTTAATATATTTGAAATGCATCTATGTTTAATTGCATATTGTTTTCTCTCAGCAATTAAATGCACTAAATATTTCTGGCTAAATCCAAATATATAAACTTAAATCTTAGGAGTACATATTTTCAAGTTATTTAATTTAGTTTGTTTTCATTTTTGATATATTAAATATTTACAACAGCAACAATGCAGAAGTAAACTGAATGGCCACTTACAATAAATAAAATATAATTCCTAAGGGAAAAATCAGAATATACACATTCCCTGTATAGTCAATATTTTAATAGCCCACATCATAAACAGATACAAAAGAAGCACCTTTATGGCTTGTTATCAGTTAGAATAACATACATTTCTAAAAGAGTGCTACTTCTAATCTCTGTTTTCCTTAGAATTACCTTTGCTACAGCCAGTATATGTTCCTTCTTGATGACTCTATACTTATCCTCACAAGCATAAATGTCTTGGACTCTTATGCCAGTCAATGAACAAAGAAAGAATAAGCAATTCAAATAAATCAGTAAGTCACTGAATCCCCAGATGATTCTAGGTGGGGCTTCCGATCCTTAAATATGCACTTGATCTGGACATGGTGACACACATCTTTAATCCAAGCACTCGGAAGGCAGAGGCTGGCAGATCTTTGTGAGTTCAAGACCAGCCTGGTTCTAGACAGCCAGAGCTGTTACACAGAGAAACCTTGTCTCAAAAACACCAAACCAAAAAGCACTTGAGAAAGTCACAGGGTACCTTGTACTTTATTTGCTTTCTCTTGGAACAAATAGAGGGTGCTGCCCTCACAGTCAGTCACACACAGGGCAGCTCCCTTTAAGGGCTCTGAGCTACTCCACTCACAGGCTGAGGACAACTTGATTGGTTAATGCTTCTTCAGTTCTGAGACTGTGGGTGGAACAACAATTAAAAATTTTCAAAATACTTTTTATTTTATGTGACTGCTTGCCATCATGTTTGCATCTGAACAGTGCCACTGGAGACCGGAAGAGGGCACTGGATCCCCTGGAACTGGACTTACAGATGCTTGTGAGCCACCATGTGTGTGCTGGGAACCTAACCTGGGTTCTCTGCTAGATCAGCAAGCGATCTTAACTGCTGAGCCATCTCTTCAGCCCTGGTAATCATTATTAACCATCACAGATCCCTCACCCAGAGAATCAAGGATTTCAACATAACAAAAAGCTACGAAGAACACCTACATTGAGAGAATATTTTATAGACATTCCAAATGCAAGTATTAAAATAACAGGTGACCATACTTAGGTGGAGGTGTTTGTGACCTTTGAGTTCAACCGTACTCCTTCTCATTTCTAAGCCTGTAATTTCCCGACACTCTCACGTTTACAGTCACAGTTTGTCTTAGCTTGTAATAGACAGGAACAGATGAAATAAATCAGGAGGGCTGAGGATGTAGCTCAATGGCAGAAGTCTTTTGTGTAGCAGTTTCCTCAAGATGGAAACTTTCCATCTTGGAGGGAAACTCCGTAACACACAGGATGTAAGAAAGGAGGGAAGCAATGTGGTAATTTAAGGGCGGGAAAACATCCAATCCTGCAGGGAAGCCAGTTAAAATGGGAAAAACCCAAATGCTTTGGGAAGTTCCTGAAAATGACCAGATTTATCAGACCCCTCATTCGACAATCACATTTTTAAGCAGTAAGACTGTAGAGGCATGTGCCAACAAGCTGAGTAGCCTAGACAAAACAGAGACCAGCTGAGCCACCTGCCACAGGTTAGACCAACTGAGCTCCCCACTCTCCATTATGTTGAGCTGCCTACAGGTTGCACAGTGTGTTCTAGGTTTCCAGCTTTTGTGAGCTGTCATCTGTGCTGAAACAGACATTGGCAATGCAGCTGTCTTTAAGTTATTTCTGCCCCTGTAAGCAACCCCTCACCTATATTCCCACAAGTAACTCTTATGAAACTTATTGGTTTATCTAGTTGGACTTTGGTGTTATCTATACTTAGGTTTCCCATGGATTCCCTATCTGGGGTGAGAAGATCTTTGCCTACTTTGTCACAACACAAGTGTTTGCTTAGCATGCACAGGCCCTGAGTTTGATCCCCAGCACTAAACTCATACACACACAAATTTCATCAGGAGCACATGGACACATGAGTTTATTGGATTGTAATAGTTACTAGGCATGCAAGCTTAAAACAAACACACCACACTAACAATCATGCAATCCATCACTTAAGACACAGAAAAGGAGAGGCAAGTGAGACTGCAGCATGGCATACTAATCTTTCTTATAGCAAGTGCCTCTGGTAAACACCACCACCCAGGACAAAGGCAGATGAACTTCCCTCCATCTGGGAATCAGCTCAGTTGACTCTGATGCTGCTGGCTTAGAAGCCATCATCAAGGTGTTTATGATTTCTGCTTATAATCCCATCAGTGAGACAAGAAGGAAGGTCTCAGATTCAAAGTTAGCAGAGCCTACATATCAAGACTCCAACACACACACACACACACACACACACACACACACACACACGCTCTATTGGTTCTGTTCTTGATGATAATATTCTACACTCCATTGCTGAAGATATTACATACTTTGGTTACAGGACATGGAGAAGTCAACCTGGAACTGACTTAGGTTTTTTCCTTTTACAGTATCAGATGGGGTTATGCAGGGTGCTGGGATATGGGTGGTGGTGGGAAGAAAAGACATCAATAGTTTCATTCAGCTGTGATTCCTATGAGCTACAATAATGACAAACAAACAAACGAATGAACAAACTATTTTACAAAGATACATGGAGTTGGGGAAACATGGGTGACATTCTGGAGGAGGGGAGTGAGGAATAAGTACGACCAAAATATAATGCATGCATGTATGAAATTTGCAGAAAATAAAACTTTTTTAAAATTGCAGGTTATTTTGGGGGAGGGGCACAGATGGCACACAACTTTAATTCCAGCTCTCAGGAGGGAGAGGCAGTTGGATCTCTGAGTACCAGGCCAGCCTGGTCTGCAAAATGAGTTCCAGGACAGTCAGGGATACACAGAGAAACTCTGTCTTGAAAAACAAACAAGCAGATAAGCAAACAAAATCACAGGCCTTTAAAAAATAAAACCACTTTATCCTAATTGATTGGGAAATAAAAACATCACGTAGCTAATTTCAGGAGGCCATTCGAACTTTTGCTGGCTCCAGTCTCTGTTCAGCTTCGTGGACTTCAGTACGGTTAGCATGGCTACTCTGAGACCACGGGGCTTTGCCTAGGGCCTCACACTGTCACTATCGACTGCAGTTTTACTCACTTATCCACAACACCAAAGTAAGCGTAAAAGTAGAGACAAACGAGAAGAAGAAAAGTTCTACGTTCTCTTTCATGACTTGCACGCCTTTTGCTTCCATCTTCTGTCCTTTTTTCTTAGCTGATGTCACCCTTTCTGGTCTCCTCTCTAAATCTTAGACTACAGAAACACTTCTGTTTGTTTCATATATACATGTTACTTTAAAGCCACATATGAGGGAGAGCATGGGTATGCATGTGTTGTATGTGTTTTCCTTCCTGAGTTCAGGTCACCTCAGTCAACACTACTTTCCAAGCCCATCCATTTCCCTAAACATTTCACAACATGTCAGGTTTGTATGTCTGAAAACGGGCAGAATTCTTCAGATTCACTGGGAGTCACACATTTCAGTCCTTATGTTTTTGTTACTGTCTTACTTAAGGTTTCTATGTTGTGAAGAGACACCATGGCCATGGCAACCCTTATGAAAGAAAACTGTAGGCTTAGATTTTTCAAAGCCTACTTTAATCAGGGTTCTCATACGCTCCCACCCATCTTTCTAGCCCACCATCCAAAAGTAGGGGAGAAAAGATGGTAAATAGGACAAGCGGATGTCGACCTGTTTAGAAGTAGTTTTTCCGGAGTGATTTCACTCTCCATTGTCAAGATACCAGCAGTCTAGTTCATAAAGCCTCACCAAACATGAGTCAGCAGTGGTGCACAGCAGAAACAGCCAGGCCACCACACAATCAGCATGAGTCAGCGGGAGTGACCAGAACCAGCCAGAAAGCCAGGAGAAGTTCTCTGTCATGCCTTTCTCAATGAAGTAAAGATTAGTGAAGACCAGAGACCAATGAAGTGTTGCACAGCAGGCAATGCAAGCACCTCCCTCGTCAGTCTGTTGGGTGCTACTTACATTCTCTCCAAACATATGTCCTCTCATGGGTCTTGCTTCAGCAAGGCATCACATGACACAACCAGAAATTTCCATGTCAGGAAACATTTAATTTGGGGCTGGCTTACAGTTTCAGAGGTTTAGTCCATTATCATCATGGTAGGGAGTGTGCAGCATTCAGGCAGACATGGTGCTGGAGAAGGAGTTCTCCTATTTGATCTGCAGGCAATAGTTGGAGACTGAGACACACAGGTCAGACTTGAGCTTATAAGACCTCAAAGCCCACCTCCACAGTGTCACACTTCCTCCAACAAGGCCACACAAACTCCAACAAGGCCACATCTCCTTATGGGTGACTTCCTATGGGCCCAGATTTCACACAGATAAGTCTTTGGGGGTCATTCCTATTCAAACCACCACAGTCACTAAACAGGGGATCAGAGCTGGCCCACAGGACACATTCACGCTGGGATTCAAGTTCTGTTCTGTACTTTTGTGTCTGGATGACAGGTCATTCCAGTGCCCATTCCAACACCAAGACAGCTGGTAGAAGAAAAACACCCAATACTAGAAATTTTTTTAAATGAAATTTTAATATCACACCTCAGCTTAAAGCCATGTCATAGACATCTTTTTTGTTTTGTTTTGTTTTTTGAGACAGGGTTTCTCTGTGTAGCCCTGGCTGTCCTGGAACTCACTCTGTAGACCAGGCTGGCCTTGAACTCAGAAATCCACCTGCCTCTGCCTTATGTCATAGACATCTGCCTAGAGGATGGTAATGTTCTATGAATTACTACCTAACAGTAAGAGGGACCAAACAGTTCATAACACTGAAAAGAAGAAGACAGATATGATGTCAGGCTTGTTTCTTTATTTTATCTTATTTATTATTATTATTATTATTATTATTATTATTATTAAATGTCTGTTTTCTAATGAGAGAGAGCAAGAAGAGGTGTGAACTTGGATGGGTGAGGGGGAAATGGGAGTAGCAGGAGGTGAAACTGTAATCAGAATATATTGTATGAAAAAAATCTATTTTCAATTTAGAGAGAGAAAGACAATAGGATAAGATAGGATTTGTTGGGGTTTTTTTGTTTGTTTGTTTGATAGACAAGATACTGCAAAGGTTGTTTTTTAAATTTATTTTTAAAAAATTTTTGTTTGCTTTTCCAGACAGGGTTTCTCAGAGAGTTTTGGCTGTTCTGTAGACCAGGCTGACCTCGAACTCAGAAATCTGCCTGCCTCTGCCTCCTGAGTGCGGGGATTAAAGTTGTGGGCCACCACCGCCCAGCTTGAAGGTTGCCTCCTTACTGTGTAGAATATTATCTAGTTTTATTTATAACACAGCACTTAGTCTGCTCAGGGTGCTGCAACAAAACTTCACAGAATAGATGGCCTTAACGACTAAAGTTCATTTTTGACTGGAACCAGGGAGATGAACTTTTACAAATCCGCATCTGTCAATCACTGGTAGGGTCAGTTATCGTTCAGTGCTGTGACCAAAATACCTGAGAGGAACAACCTATGGGGAGAAAGGTGATGTTTGCTCCCATCACCCAAACCCTTCAAAATGACAGTGCCACTGACCATGCCCTAAATGACACCAGCTCATGCTGGACTTGGAGGGATTGCTGGTGGACAGAAAGAGCTTACACTCAGCACTCTTCAGGAACACGTGACATGGATTTCTGTCTGCTGGGAAGAGCCACTTCCTTTATCTCCTTTATCCTCTGGCAATGGGGTTTCTAGCTTCCCATCAGTACATACCTGTAACACGTATCAAAGCCCCGATGCTAGGTCTCAGGCTATTCTGACTTAGTCTGGGTACTGGCTGTCCTGGAACTCAGAGATCCACCTGCCTCTGCCTCTCAGTGCTGGGATAATGATGCTCATTGTCATTTTTCAAAAGACATTTTGAAAAGTTATCGAGTGAGTAAAAGTAAAAGAAGTACTTTGAGGTTAAATTATTTGACTTCAAATGCAACCTGGTCTCATGTCAGCAGGCCTCGCCGTATGGTGAGGAAGGTGCAGTCCAATGCCAGAGGCTCCATTAAAGAAACATCGATACTAAGGGGCTGCCCATGGACAGGAACAGATGCCACTCAGCTTGACAACGGCAATTTGGTGATGGTTCAGATTTGGGATGGGCAGAGTGAACAAATGATTTTCAGGCTTGGGGACCCAGCTCTGAGCCTCACAGGGGTCCAAGTGAGGATGAACTAGACAAGTTAAAAGAGGGAATTGGTCATAAGGACTTTATATCCACAAATGGGTCAACCAGCAAAAATTCTGGATCTCTATGTTGTAAAAAGAAAACATCAGAGATAAAATATCTTAATGTAGGAATCTAGGTTTATGATTCAGAGGTGTCAACCCAAGTTCTGACGGCCTCAGTGCATTGTGCCTATGGGAAGGTTGGATGTTATGACAATAGGGCCATGCTGTAAAGGAGCCTGCCCACTGGAGAAAGCCAGAAAGCAGAGAAGGAAATCTTCACTTCCAGTGCATTACTTCTCCCAATTAGGACCTACCTTTTAGCCCATTCAGTGAATTCAGTTATAAATTCATTAATGGTCATTAACCTCCCCTCCCCTACATCTAGTGACTTCTCAGTAGTGACACCAGTCCTTCAATACATGAGCCTTTGTGGGGAGACATTTCTGGAGGGGTTGTCCCTTCCGTGGCCAGATGGTTGCCCAGACCAAATGGAACATAGGTGTCCACCTAGAGAAGACCGGAAGGAATTGACTTTTCCTTAATGGACGGGCCTTACTGTGCCATCTCACAAGCAACTGGGGGAGGGAAGGAAGGGATTGTTTTGGTTCAAAGTTCCAGGTTAAAATCCTTCTCCCCACCCAACCCCAAGCCCTTGGGGAAGTCCCAGGAGCCAGAGCTTGAAGCAGCTGGACACATAGTGTTCAGGCAAAAGGCAGAGTGAATGTTTGCTTCAGCTCTGTCCTCACTCAGTTGGAGGCAGGGAATACCACCACCCACACTGGTCAAGTCTTTCCATCACAATTAGGGGAATCCCCTACTATAGGGATGCTCTGTGTATTCTAGACTGGGTCAAGTTGACACCACCACTATCCAGCACATCTCCCTAGAGTGGAGGCCAGCTTCTGTCAGTTTTTAATTTTTTTTTTTGAACCTAGAAGTGCATTTATGTCATCTTAAAAGTTCTATTTAAATTACATCCCGTAATAAGACATGCATCCCTTTAATAAAGTCTGTCTGAACTGTATGTGTGCTAGGCCACCAGGAAACTCTCAAACTATAATAATACATGGTCCTATCTCAAAAGCTGCAGTTACACCTATTTTTCTCCATAAGCTTTAGACTCTCAAGTACTGAAAACAAGATGCAATTTATCTCTGTGCTCTCCTGTAACTATCAGCACCATGCTTCTGCACAAGGTAGCCAGTGAGCATCTGAATATTTCATATTTCATATTTCATTTGTGGCTTTTTAAAATATAAGATAGAGGCAAGTGTAGACCAGGCATTCTTTAGTACCCAAAGCTGTTCTTAAATTTCTGATCCCTAACACCAAGAGCTGACACCACAGGCATGCACTACCATGTACAGCTTACTCACGGTATATTTAACAGGCTTTTCACTAGTAAACACAAGCTTTGGAATAAATGAATGAATGAATATTTATTTGAGACAAGAGTCTTATGCTGTCTAAGCTGGCCTCCAACAATGTAGTCGATGGTGACTCTGAGTTCCTGATTCTGCCCAACCTCCCCACTGTGCTAGGATTGCAGTAATGTGCTTTCACGAAACCTGTTCCTCAGTTTTTTGCTTTTAAAGCAGGTTTCTTTCTTTCTTTCTTTTTTCTTGCCCCCCCCTCCCCAGGCATTTCCCTCACCTTTTTTGGTTGCATACAGCAAGTGTAAAATTGACGGGAAGATGGGCATAACACCATATGTTTTCTGAGATCAGACGGTTAAGAAAAAAAAAAGCAACGTAACTTGTTAGAAACTGACTTGCAGAAAAGTAGAAACTGTTGTGTGGTGGTGTAAAGAAATGGCATTTTCCCACCAAGCACAAGCCATCCAGTTTTCTCAATCACCCTGTATGAAGCAGAAAAGGTGAAGGAGAGAAATGGTTATGTGTACAAGAATTGCTTTGCATGATCTCATTTGAGATAGTTGTATTCGAACTGTCTGTTGTAAGAATCTTGACTTTTTTTTAACATTTGGAAACATCAAATAAAAATGGAAACATAAAAAAAAAAAAGTTCAGTGTTGGAAGCTGAAAGAATATGTTTAAGAGCTTAGGTGGTTGGGATCAACTTTTCCCAGTTTATGGTCCCTAAAAGGCCCTCGTGCTGTTAATTGTTCTGGGCCAGCAGGCTCGCGCGGAGCTCACCTGCCTCTTCTGTGGCCTGCCATTGGCCCGAACGATGTCCATGTCTCTTCCGCGCACGAGGAGCCTCGCACCCGCAGCTCCACGGACCTAACAGCCGCCAAGCCCGCAGCCTGGCTGCCCGTCTGGGCCGCACCCAACAGTCGCAGCAGGGGCAGGTCGCCGCAGCGCGAGGGTCTGGGATGCTGTGGGGCTGAGAGTCGTGGTCCCCAGGGTTCGGAAGATCGGTGGGAAAATGTCTTCGGGGCATGCGCCACAGCGGCCGTTAAGTGACCCAAAACCGACACCTTGGAGGCGGCAGCCTGGAGGCATGCGGCCAGAGCATGGCCGGGCTTCGCACGCCCAGCGAGGACCCTGAGGGCGCAGAGCGCAGGCGCGAGGCGCAGGGCCAGCCTGCGGCCAGGTGCCACCAACCAGGTGCGGAGCACGAGTGGAGTAGCGCGGCTGCGCGGGCGTCAGGGGCGGGGCCCGCGGCCGCACGGTTCTGGGCGGGGCTTTGTTTGAGCAGCTTGCTTTCCGGGGTGGATTTGCTTCTTGGCCATGGGTAAGCGATGCTGGGGGTTGATGAGTACTGGAGATGGAACACTAACACCCCTACTCCCATCCCCCAGCCGAGGTTCATAATACGCCTCAGAAACCACTGAAAAGCTGGTGGTTGACCTCTTGTTTACTTCAGATTAAGTTCTAGTTGATAGGAACATGTGAAATAGAATACCAGCATTGAAGTCCGCGAGTGAATTGGATCTGTGTCCAGCATCACTGGCTTGTTAAGGGCATCCACAGCATCCCGGATTCATTTGACGATGTTTGAGAAGTTACTGAAAGCAGAATGGATGAGGATGAGATTTCGAGGATGACGTTAAACTTCTGACTCTCCACCTTCCTTGTGCTGGGTTACTGCCGAGCACCACTGGGTCTGGTTTTGTGCGCTGTTAGGGAGATCCAATATGCTTCAGGCTTGCTGTGTAAGCATTCTACCAACTGAGCAGCATCCATAACCCAAGGCCAAGGATCTTAGCAATAGCATGTATCACACTGAACTAGTAATGGTTAATCATTAGTATTCTCGCTCATGAGTTTTGCTTAGTTGCGTGATTTTAGAACCCATTGTCAGTATCTCAGTACTTACAGGGTGAACTCTGTGGGCAAGTGGTAACAGAGAAAAAGGCGGCAAAATGCCTACCCCTTTTCATCTGGGCCATCGTTTCTTCCAGGCATCTCAATGCGTACCCCTTTTCATCTGGGCCATCGTTTCTTCCAGGCATCTCGTGTGAAAAGGGATTAATTGGCATTTACAGCTGAGTTGCCGCTGATTCTGATACAGAGCCCAGAGGACAAATCTGCATTATTCGTTTTTTTGTTTGTTTGTTTTTATCACAGTGGAAGTCGGAAACAAAATGGAAATGGCAGAAAACATACTGGTAAATGTTACCCTTCTTACCCACCTACATGGGTCTCAGAGGGATATACTGTGGAGAAATGACAAACCATCCTATTTAGGTGTGTGCATTTCTCCCCGGGGTGTTGAACTAAATAAAATTGGCACCAGTGAAATACCCACATTTGATGCATAGAAAGTAAAGCCACAAAAATATCTCTAAAGTACAAATGGGTCACCTGGAGATTTTATTTTTCCTTTTCTTTACCTAGAGAGTTTAAAGTGTAGAGTCTTATCTGAGGTCCCTTAAGACCCAAGACTTTGCATTTCTAAGTTTCCAGGAAGATGCTATCTATACCTGTTGAGAGACCACACTTGGAGACCAAGGCTGACTCTCCCTGCTGTGTAGCATTTGGGCACTTGAAATTTGGTTATTGCAACTGAGGAAGGAGGTGAACTTTACCTTGATTAATTTTATCACTAACATGTGTGAAACTCTGGGTTCAGTCCCCATCACAGCTAGAGAGAGGGAGAGAGGAGACTGGGGCTTGGTTGCATGTGTGGGATAGAGGTAGGCCAGGGCCACACCCATGGAAGACAAGTGGTCTATCGCTAATCTACATCCAAGACCCACTTGTAATTTGCTTTTCTTGGATATTGTTACACTAGGATACAGGCTTGTCTGGGTTTAGGCCTTTACTGTACTTGTAGGGACAGTAGGGACAGTTGTAGATACAGCTTGCATTTCCTTTTCTCTTGGATCTGCTGGGGGAACAAAAGAGCTATTCTGATTTAGGACTGTTGCAGCAAGAACAGCAGAGCTTAACTCTGGGTAAGTAAAGCGAGGGCAGCTGAAGATGGAGATGCAGGCAAGGAGTAGTGGGGTAGAGACGGTAGGTGCATAGAAAACGAAGAAGAAACATGAAGGTGGGAAACTCACTTTAAACCGAGTTAGCAGAATTCTTGCTAAAACTGGCCTATGCAGTCCACAGACTGGGATCCAGACTCAGATCAAAGCCTGCTAGAGAAGAGGCCCTAGAAATTTGAGTGAAGCCTGGGATGTTGAGAGAGAGAGAGTTAGTTTCTTAGCCTTCGGTCTGTGTGGACCGCAGTCGTTTATCTACAGGAAGCAGGAAAGCCCAGTTAGGGCAGGCAGACTGCAAGTAGGTTGTGTCGCACTGCTCGGTGACCTTAGGTTTGAGTGGCGGTTGCCCAGACTGACCCTTTTGTTTTCTTCTTAAATGCCGAAAGTCACGCATGATTGAGACCCTTCTGTTGTTGTTTAAAATCTTGCAGTGCAATAGTGTGGTTGGTGGTAATTTTCAAGAAGTTTGTCCAGAGAAGGCAATTAGGTTCAAACCACCATTATACAAACAACGGTACCAGTTCGTTAGAGATCTAGTGGATCGCCATGAACCCAAGAAGGTAATTATTATTATTAACTGTTAAGAGTGCCTTATTAAAGTGGTTTAGCAAATATAGTAAGATACCTGCCCCCTCCTTCCTCCTTCCCTCCACCTCCTCTTCCTTCCCCCTCCTCCCGCCCAAGCATTTGGGATTACAAACAAGGGCTTTGGCATGCTAGGCAAGCCTCTACTACCGAGCTACTTCCTTGAATGATTTGGGGTGTTGGACAGGATTATAGTACCTTATATACAAGTAGAAAACTGTCAGAAAGAAAGAAAAAAGAGATGTAGTTTTGTAGGTTGCGTAGTCTGGCTTTTACTTCATAGGCTCAAGTGATCTTCCTGCCTCAACTTCTCCAAGCAGAGCCTATTGGTATGCCCAGCAGGAAAAACTTCAAAGTGATTATTGCAATAGGAAGAAGACCTTAAGGGCTGGAGCTCCACATGTTTCAGAGTTAAGGAGGTTTTTTGTTTTTTTTTTTCTTCCTTTTTTAAACCACGGAGGCATGAACATAGTCACAAATTGGAAAAGTCATTATGATAATCCCAAGAAGGGTCAGCAGCAGCATTTTTAACGGTGAGGGCAGCGTAATTATGGTCATTTATTTTTGGAGACAGTTCACACTGGCCTCCAACTCCACTCTCCTGCCTCTCCCTCTCAAGTTTGTGATTACAGTGTTTACCATGACACCTGCTGAATACCCCCTCCCCCAATCTGTTTTTGAATATAAGGTCTGGCTATGTTGCCCCAGCTGGTCTCAAACTCTTGGGATCAAGCAGTTTCCCCTCCCCTCTCCTTCCCTTTCTTTTCCTCCCCTATCTCTTTCTTTTCTTCTTTTCTTTCTTTTGGTTTTTCAAGAGGATTTCTCTGTGTAGTCCTGGCTGTCCTAGAACTCTGTAGACCAGGCTGGCCTCGAACTCAGAGATCTGTCTGCCTCTGCTTCCCAGTCCTGGGATTAAAGGTGTCTGCCACCATGCCTGGCCTCAAGTGATTTCTTGCTTTCCATGTTAGCCTTTATTCTTTCCCTGGACAGTAGTGGGGCTCCAGGCATTTCCTAGCCTGGTTGGGAAGGATCATTGAAGAAAAACTATTTCTTCAGTCTGGTGGTGGTGGGGGGCAAGGTTCAGTGGCGGAGGGTTGGGAGAGAAGCTTTTGTGCTTATGGGAAATTCTGGAAACAAATAGTAATGTTCAACATTGAGGCTGGGAATGGAAACACAAAGAGTCTTACCTAAGTCTTAATGGAGGAAGGTCATTCTTTGAAGTGACTCCTTTCCTGGAACCTGAAGTATAGGTGAGTCTCTTTAGCCTGGTACAGGGTGCTCAGAGCTCAGGTGGAAAACACCTTGCTAGCATTTTGCTGCCAAGTCTTATGACCTGAGTTCAAATCCCCAGGATCCTTCTGGTGGAAGCTGAGAGAACTAACTGATTTCCACAGGTCCTCTGATCTCCACATGTATACTGTGGTAAGCAATAAAAATGCACCAATATCAAAAAGAGTTCCCATGAGTAAGTTTTTTTCTTTGAAAAAATAAAAAGATTTATTTGAAGCCCAGCATGGCAGTGTACACCTTTAATTCCAGTACTCAGGAGGCAGAGGCAGGTAGATCTTTTGAGTTCTAGGCCAGCCTGTTCTATAGAATTCAAGGATAGCCAGGGCTACACAGAGAAACCCTGTCTCCAAAAACAAAATCAAATAAACCACCAACCAAACAAAAATAAATCAGCTGTGTGTGTGTGTGTGTGTGTGTGTGTGTGTGTGTCTATGTGTGTGTGTGCCAGAAGACATTAGATACCCTGGGACTGTGTGCTACTTGGTATGGATGTTGGGAGCTGAACCTGGGTCCTCTGACAGAACAGCCAGCATTCTTAACTTCTGAACCACTTCTCCAGACCCCTTTGCTAAAATTTAAATTTGAGGAAAATCTTGGTTTTGGCAGTTGGTTTTAATGCCATAGACTCCACATTTCTGGAATGTTCTATTGGAATATTGGAATATAAGTCAGCATTCTACAAGCTGAGCTACATCTCCAGCCCCAATTTCTCAAATTGTTTAAGAAATCAATCACAGTGAGCCATGTGAAATTCCATACTGAACTCTGAGCTGCCAAAAATAAGTCCCTTCAGACTCTTCTAGTGAACAGATTTGCTTAAAGGGCCATGGAGGCAGGTGTGTATTGCAGTATTGAACTAATGTGGTCAGAGGCACTGTGGTTCTTTTCATATTAGATGGTAAGTGGGCCAGGATGGCACACATATCTAACCCCAGGTGTACTTTAAAGTTACAGACTGAGGCAAGAGGTTTGCTTAAGCTCTGAAGTTTTGAGGCTAGCCAGACCTACATAGTGGGATTCTAACTCAAAAGCAAAAACTGACCAACCAACCAAAATTGCAGCAGGTCAGATGATAATGGACCTGTCCATCACCTTGGAACAAAGTAATCGTTTCATAGATAAAATGCCTGGTTATTATGCTAATGAGCCTGGTGTGGCTGTAGATCAGATTCCAGAAAGGTGCCTGTTCTCTCTCTGCCCAGAGTGGAGGACTGGGTTAAGCAGCCTTCTCTCACAGACTTCCTGTGAGCACACTCTTATTTTGCAAATGTTCACTCACTTGCTGGGGTGGTTCTTTAAGCAAATCTGTTCACTAGAAGAGTCTGAAGGGACTTATTTTTGGCAGCTCAGAGTTCAGTATGGAATTTCACATGGCTCACTGTGATTGTTTTCTTGAACAATTTGAGAAATTGGGGCTGGAGATGTAGCTCAGCTTGTAGAATGCTGGCCTAGCATGCACAAAGCCCTGTTCCATGTCCAGTATCATGTAAAGTGGGTCCAACAGTTTAAACCAATAAACCCAGCACTCTTAGAACTCAGGAGGCAGAGGCAAGAGGACCAGAAATCCAAGGCCAGCTTAGGCTACATATCAAGTTTGAGGTCAGACTAGGCCACAGGAGACCCTGTCTCAATAAATAAATTACTACATAAACAAACATAAAAAGGGAATTAAGAAATTACTTTGTGAGAAAGGAATGGAAGCAGAGTTTTAGCAAGCTTTGTTTTTGAAGCATGATGCTAAAACTCTAACCTGTGCTGGGCATGGTGCCACAGACCTGTAGTCTCAAACCACTCAGGCAGAGGCAGGAGGATTGCCATGAGTTTGAGGCCAGCCAGGTCTGCAAAGTGAGTTCCAGGCCAGCAAGGAGTACATATCAAGACCCTGTCTAAAATAAAACAGACCAAAAGCAACAAACTACCTAAAAAAAAATAAACACTCAACGTATGACTCTTGCTTTGTAGCTGAGGGTAACTTTGGACTCCCCATCTCCATGCCTGTACTTTGCCAAGGGCTAGGATTATGGTTCTGTGTTCTCACTCTTGGTTCACTTGGAGCTGAGAATGGGACCCAGGGCTCAGGCATGCTAGGCAGGCACTTTATCAATTCAAGTACAACTCCAGCCCAACATGTGATTCTGAATGGGTCTTCCCTGGACCCCCTAAGGCAGGGTCTCATGTCCTAGCTGCCTTCAAACATAGTGTTCTGTCGCAGCATCTCCAGTGCTAGGATTATAAATTGAAGACTACCATGCCTTTTTGTCTTCCTTGTGCCAAATATAGACAGCAATTGTTCTGAATAGGAATGGTTCTGTGTCATCCTTCCACATAATAACTTTATATTTTCACTACTGATACACAGTCTCCCACTGAGGCTGGATGCCCGTGTGTGCGTGTACACACACACACACACACACACACACACACACACGAGCAAACACACATGTAGATGGAGCCTCTCAAAAAGTCACCTTAGGTGTCTTCCTCTGTCACACATTAGGTATGTTTTTTGAGGTAGGTTTTAAACTGAACCTGGATGTGTCAGATTTGGCTAGGCGTAGGTAGGATTATAGGCACATTCTGCCACCTAACTTTATATAGGTGCTGGGGATCTGCACATAGCTCTTTATTCTTGTACTTCACCCTCCCCATTCCCCCAGTGTGAAAAACTCACACCTTTCTGGCTGTGAATGTCTTGCAAATGATACTGTGTCTCATCTATAGGTTGCAGACCTGGGATGTGGCGATACCAAGCTCCTAAAGCTGCTGAAAATCTACCCATGCATTCAACTGCTTGTTGGGGTAGATATCAATGAAGAAAAATTGCATTCAAATGGGTAATACTTCTAGTCCTATGGTTTGGATGTGGTTTGTCCCCCAAAGTGCTTGTGTTGGAAGCCTGGTCCCCAGAGTAGAACAATGGAGAAATGAGGTATAGTCATAGGTCGTGGGGTCTTTTCCATAATAAGTGCATCCCCTCCCCTCTCTCCCCACGATATTATGATATAGTGCAGGGCGCCCTTATTTTAAATTCGCACCGTGCCACCATGCCTGGTTTAAAGCCTATCTCTAAGGTGTGGACAGTTCTGAGGGAGGATTGTAAGGCGTGCATGTACTTGGCCCCTTTACACTACGCTCCCCTTTCTGCTTCTCTGATACATATTAGATTTTCTAGATCATTTTGAGACCTGCTCTTCTAAAGAGCAAAAAGCCAAAACATTTCTCTGATCCAAAGAGAGGCAGAGTATAAAAATGAGAACCACACTGGACATGAGAATCGTGTTCTTCCTGGCCAACTTCTCACCATGGAAGGAAGTTGCCCAACGGCCTAGTGTTTAGTACAAGAAGGGCAAAACAGGCCAGGTTAGAGCCACAGCAGTGCAGGCAAAAGGCAGTAATCTGGGTTCCATAGCTATAGCTGTCAGAATTCCGTTTCTTTTTCTTTTTGTGGTGTCGGGAATCATGGTAAATCCAGCTACACCAAAGCAGCATTGTGAGTTTCAGGGCCTCCCCTTGTTTAGCTGGGTAAGCCCTTTGCCACTGAGCCATCCTCCAGCCCCAGGACTGCTAAGTCGGTTGCTTGCCAACGTTTCTGACTTATGATGATTCTTTTGCAGGCATCACTTATCCCCCTACTTGGGGGAGTTCGTAAAACCCAGAGATCTAGATTTGACTGTCACCTTGTATCATGGCTCTGTTGTGGAGAGAGACTCCCGCTTGCTTGGATTCGACTTGATAACATGCATTGAATTGTAAGTCTGAAAGTTGTCGAAATTGTTCATTTTGGAAAATATGAAGGAACTAGCCTCAAAAATCAATTTATGGTTATTTGTTAAAAAAAAAAAATGGCTTGTCACTTGGGTGTATTTTTTTTGTTTTTAGTATTTTACTTGGGAATTCCAAATAGGAAGACAATTCCAAAAATAGACCTTCATATACTTACCACACAGCCAGCTGTTAACGCTTGCCTTCTCTTGCTTATCAGGTTACATGTGCACTCTCCCTCCACACAGTGGGTTTTTTATTCTTGAGATAATTAAGGGAAAGATATATATATATATATAGATATATATATATATATCTTATGTATACATATGTATGTATATGTATATATCTTATATATACATATGTATATGTGTGTGTGTATGTGTATATATATATATATATATATATATGCATATATATATATGCCTTTGCCCCTGTTTAAAGCTTTCATTTGTGGGGCTGGAAAGATGTCTCAGTGATTAAGAACTCTTGTTCTCCCAGCTCCCACATGGCAGTCAACACCCATCCATAACCCCATTCATTCCATGGGCTCCAACTCCCTCTTCTGATCTCTGAGGGCGTATGGTGTACAAGCAAACACTCACATGCATAATAATAAAGAAACTTGTTTGTGTTTCTTTTTTATAATGCATTTATGTTTATTAGACTTTAAACATACTTTTATATACTAGTGTTTGCCTGGATGTATGTCTCTGTACCATGTGCATACAGTACCTGAGGAGGCCAGAAGAAGGATTGGATCCCCTGGGACTGGAATCACAGACAGTTGACAGTTGTGAGGCACCATGTAGGTGCTGGGAATTGAACTCTGCTCCTCTGGAAGAACAGCCACTGCTTTTAACCACTGAGCCATCTCTTTAGCCCCTGTATTTCTTTTTTCCCTTCCTCCCTCCCTTCCTTCCAAAGTCTAACATAGACCAGGATGGTCTCGAATTTGATGTCTAGAATCTTGCACTACTCTCTGTCTCTACTGCCCTAGTTGTTGGGATTATAGGTGTGAGCTACCATGCTCAGTTTTATGTGGTGTTAAGGATTGAAACCAGGCCTTTATGCCTTTCAGAGTTGCTGTTGAGTCTTATTACATTGTGATCAGACAGAATACAGGGAATCATATCAGTTTCCCTGTATTTGTTAAGACATGCTTTGGACCCTAATGCATAATATATTTTAGGGAACGTTCCATGGGCTGCTGAGAAGAATGAATTTGGGTAGAATATTCTATAGATTATGTTAAATTCTCTTAACCTACGATTCATTTAACTCAGATATTTCTTTTGTTGGGATGACCTGTCAGTTGGTAAGAGTAAGGTATTGATGATTCTTTTCTGCTGTGCTGGGGTTAATCTGTGAGGTCATATATAGTAGTGATTGGCAATGTCTTTAAAAAATTATTGTCCTGTGTTTTGAGATTATAATATAATCATGCCATTTCCCCTCCCTTTCTTTCTCCAAATCCTCCCATGAATGGTGTTTGTCTGAGATGGGGGTGTGGTTTGCTGCTGATCCCTAGCTCCAGCCCTGTCACGGTTTCATTATCACTTGTAGTTACAGATTTACAGACAGTGTGGGATTAGCAACTAATCCCACTGTTGGGTTCAGCCAGGCTCACTCATTCTTTACCTTTGGTTCCATTCACTTAGGCTTTTCCTCTCCGTCTAATTTCCTGTAGGCAGTTTTCATATGATCCACTTGAGAGTACATTGGAGTTAATGGCCTTTTACTCCTAAATGTTAAAGATAGTCTAAAAATTTTATTAGGGGTGTGTGTGTGTGTGTGTGTGTGTGTGTGTGTGTGTGTATAGCGAACTCAGGTTGCCAGGCTTGGAGGTAAGCACCTTTATTTGCTAGCCATATTACAAACCTTTAAACATCTCTTGTAAGAAGGAATGCTTTGGGCCAATGAGATGGCTCCGCAGGAATAGGCACTTGCTTTAAGTCTAGAGACCTGTGTTCAATTTCCAGAACCTGTATAGATGTGGAAGGAGAGAGCTGGTTCTCAGTGTCGTACTCTGGCTTTATAGATGGCATGTGCATGTCCGTGTCCACTCCTCCCCCAGATAATAAAGAAAAATTAAAAAATAAAGTGAAGTGCTTCCTCTGTGTAGCCATAGTATGCTGTATTAAGAAATCTCACAATGATGCATGTGGTCATGTCATGTAATCCTCATCTCAAACTCGAAGCCCAGTTGTTCCAGTGATATCTTTTATAGATAGCTATTTTCAAACCTAGAATCATTTAAAACACACACACACACACACACACACACACACACACACAGGGTCCTGGCTGTCCTGGCGCTCACTATATAGACCAGGCTGGCCCTGGGGCTCACAGAGATTTCCCAGCCTTTGGCGCCATACTGCTGGGATTAAAGGCATTCGCCACCACTGGCCCAGGACTTTAGTAATGTCTTTTGATTGTCTGTTAATCATCCAGAACAGGTTTGCCCAGTCTTTCTGCTTTCTAGAACATCCCTTAATCTGGATTTGTCTTAGTATTTCAATCTTAGATCTAGAGAATTTTTTTTGGGGGGGGTATGGAATCAAGTGCTTCATGTATGTGAAGCAGGAGCAGTAGCACTGAACTCTATGTGCTGTTTCTCCCAAGGAATACACTCTGTGTTCATGCATAGGCACTCACGCACATACATGCATGGGAGGTGGAGACCAGAGTTTGATGTCCTGGGTCTTCCTCAATCACGTTCCACCTTGGTTTTTCTTTTCTTTCTTAAGATAAGGCTTCTCTGTGTAATTCTGGCTGTCCTGGAACTCACTTTGTAGACCAGGCTGGCCTCACAGAGATCTACCTGCCTCTACCTCCTGAGTGCTGGGAATAAAGGGCTGTGTTACCATGCTTGGCCTCCTTGTGTTTCTCACTGAACCTGGGTCTTGCTGATTGGCTATACTGACTGGCCAGCAAGCTTAGGATCTTCTGATCTTTGCCTCCTAGCATTGGAGTTACGGATGTGTGTTCCAATGCCAGATTGTTTCTGTGAGCACAGGGGATCTGAACTTAAGTCCAAGTATGTCCACAAATGTGTGTGAGTTCAGATGCCTCTGGAAGCTAGAAGAAGGCGTGAGATACCCTGGATCTGGAGTTACAGGTGGCTGTAAGTCACCTGACATGGGTGCGAGAAACCAAACTTGCATCCCCTGTAAGAGTAGTAGGTGCTCATAATTACCGCACTGTCTCTGCAGCTGCCCGAGAATGCATTTTTGAAAAGAGCACATAGCGGTAATGTTGTGTTCTTGGGGCATCAAATCAAGGACTGTACGAACTCAGATGCTTTTAAAAGGAATATTGATATGAGTTCTACAGACTGCAGCAGTAGATCTTAGTTGACGGATCATCCTGGGCGAAGCTGGCAGTGGGAAGGGTTCAAATATAAAACCAGTTGTTCATGGGTTGAGGACTGTTGCATTATCAAAGGAGCGAGAATCAACATCCAGGTAGGAATTATTTTGCTCATTATATTAATAGTCAACTAAGGAAAGTGAAGCCACTTTAATTCTGTCTTTCTTATTAACCACTTTAGAATAGAACATTTGGATTCAGATGATCTGGCCAGATTTCCTGAAGTGGTTTTTGGATACCTGTCACCAGCCATGATTGTCATCAGCACACCAAATGCTGAATTCAATCCCCTGTTTCCTACAGTGACCCTGAGGGATGCCGATCATAAGTTTGAGTGGAGCAGAATGGAGTTTCAGACCTGGTAAGTTCAGAGGTTTTGTGTTTGTTTGTTCTGTTTGGAACCCTTATAAGCTTTGCTATGTCTGTCTTTCCTAAACTTTCTTACTTCATTCCAGCAAGGTCTCCATGTGTGACTTACAGTGCAGTAAGAGCACAAGGAAAGCAGAATGTTTGGGCAGCAGAAGTGTATGTGCCCACTAGATGTCTTTAAGAGACAGCTGTAGTATTGGCATAGAATGCGGACCAAAACGGGGAAGGTCTGGGCTGTGAGGTGAGCTCACGTCCATGCTTGGGGTGGCTTCTTGGTTTGTGCACATTTTTTTTTTTTTTTTGGTGTAATTCCAAGTGTGCATAGTTTAGGCTGGAGTCTTTGAGGTCTCCTCATCCACCCCTACTCTCTGCCTGACGTATAATCTCCCTTTCCTCTTCCTGTGGTGACTTAGAAGCTGAAAATGTGCCACTGCCTTTGTTCCCTACAGAAATTGGGCATCCTGGTGAAACATCATATGCTTGCATAGGAATCTGTAACTTTAGGGTTTTTTTTTTCTTTTTTTAGGTGGTATCTCCTTATATAGCTCAGGCTAGCTTTAAACTCCCAATCCTTCTGCCTCATCAGTCCGAGTGGCATGATAGGTGCGTGCCACCATGCTTGGCTTAGAAATACTCTGATTCATCATATTTCCATGTTTCCTAGCACTGCCAACAAGAAGGCACTTAAGAGGTGTTTGTTTGATAAGCTGTTTAGCCATAACTGTATGTTCAGAGAAGTGATTTCCCTTCGTTGTTTGATTTCAGGGCTTCACAAGTGGCAGGCTCTTACAATTACTGTGTGGAGTTTACTGGGGTCGGGACACCACCACCCGGATGTGAGCATGTTGGATATTGTACCCAGATAGGTGTCTTTACAAAAACCAAAACCAGTGGGAAGCTACCTGAACCCTCTGTTTCACAGCAGCATGACCAGCATGTTTATAAAGCTGTGAGTATTCTTGAGCTGTCGGGGCTAGAAGTCCGTAAGTCAGCATGGCGGACAATGGAGACAGTGCCTACGACTGAGACTACCACTGCTCCTCCCTCCCTCTCTGCCTCCTCCCTCCCTCCCTCTCTCCTCCCTCCTTCCTACCCTCTACTCTTCTTTTTCTCCTTCCTTCTTCCTCTCTCCCTTCCTTCCTCCTTCCTCTCTTTCTTTTTTCATTAACTGGTTCCCAAAGTAGAAAGGGGTATAAATGGCCTGGGTTTTTTTTTTTTGTTTTTTGTTTTATTTTATTTTTTTAATTCATCTCTTTCTGTCTTTCTTTTTTGACTGGGTCTCACTCTGGCCTAGACTTGCTATGTAGACCAGACTGGCCTCAAACACACGCAGATCTCCTACCTCTGCTTCCCAAGTGCCAGGATTAAAGTCGAGCATCACCACACCCGGCTAGATGACCTAATCTTGAGGCTCATGATGGAAAGATCCTTCTGGCTCAATGAGTATTGGCCGGGTTGGCCTATGGCACCCTTTCAGACTGCCCGGCCCCTTGCCGTTATGTTACAGAGAACAGTTTGCTGGAGGTCTTCTTAGGATGTTGTTTTAAAGAAGAACTCTTGCCTCCTTTGTAATCTTTTAGGATTGTCAGCAGGAAAGGGAAAGCCAGTACTAGTTCCTCTCTAGCCTGTGATTAGTGATTAGTATAAGAGCAGGAGTGTGAGACACACACACACACACACACCCCTTATCTTTCAAAAGAATACATTCTTCACTTGATGGAATTATTTTCATCAATTTTTAATTTAATTTTTCTTTTGCTTGTGTGTCACTCCATCGCCTGGAGCGGCCTGGCTTTCTTGGCTCAGTAGCTGTCCTGCCTGAGCCTCTCAGGGAGCTGGGGAGAGGGGCATGCATCACTGGTTTTAGGTTGGACCATTTTCTCTTTTTATACTGCTGTCCATGCGGTATCAAGTAGAAACACTGTGTTATGGGTTCGATACAGCCTGCAGCCATCTATTAACTGTAGTCTCACCAGATCCAGTGCTCTCTTCTGGCCTCAGTGGATGCCAGACATGCATTTGATGCAGACATACACATAGGCAAAATACTCATACACACAACATAATAAATCTTTAAAAAAATGAAGGTTAGTGCCTGCTGGTACAAACCTGACTAGGATATAGTTGGCATTAGAATTGGAAGCAAACCAGTAGCTAATGCCTGCATGTGTTTGACTCCCAGTAAAATTAAGGCTTTTATAATGAATAGGTTCTGACATATGCAGGAGGCACACAGAGTTCTTATGGGGCTGAATTGCTCATGGTTTAAAAAGCCTTGGTATTCTGTTTGGTTTTCTTCCCTTCAGGTTTATACAACCTCCTACCCCAGTTTACAACAGGAGAAGGTGCTCAAGTTTGTACTGGTTGGGGAACTCCTGATACAAGTGGACCGGCTGAGGCTGAGACATCAGAGAATGCTGCGGGAACAGAAGGACCAGGGCCCTAAGCCAGGGGACATGGATTCCTTCCCAGCCCCCCACCTACTGTTGGGAGCAGTCTTCACGGAGGCAGAAAAGGCCAGGATAGAAAATTCTCCCAAACCCTTCTGTGAAGGAGAGAAGTTTTACATACCCCTGCAGAGACTGCTCACTTACCCTAAACTGCACCGACTGTGTGCTGATGAAGACAAGATGCGGTCCCTTATTGCTGACTCGGTGTGCTTAAGCAGTGATGGTTCTGCAGTTGTGGTTGACCTGCATAATTCTTGGGATTATCGGCCTGAAGATAACTGAGCCATCCGGATTTCCTGAAGCTCAGGGACCCACTGATAGTTGGGTTCGCTTAGAATTCAAACTCTTTTTGTTTTAGTGGTGTTGGGATTCGAACCCTTATGCATGGTAAGCAAGCACTCTGCCACTCACCTACATCCTCAGCCCTAGAATTTAAACTTTGTACAGTCATAATTCAAGAAATAGTTTGAGAGTTTTAACACAAATTGGGTCCTGATCGCGATGACAGATCTGCCTGACATACAGACTGCTCTTTGCCTGAGAAAGGGCTTAACTAAAAGTAGTTGCTTTCCTATAAAGTTAGATTTTTTTTTTTTTTTAAATTTGGTGTTTACAACAATGAAGAGATTGGATGTGGTAATGTGTTAATTTTGTCCTCACTCGGATTTTGGTGTTAAGAGTCGTATGTTATATGTGACATTAAAACATTTAAATGTAATCAAAGCCACTTGAGAACCTTTCCCAGGGCTGGCATAGAGGCCCATATCCGTAATCCTAGTACCTGGATAGACGAGACACGAGGATCATGGGTTTGAGGCCAGCCTGGGCTACATAGTAAGACCCTATCTCAAAAACAAAAAACAGTTTCTCTGCCCAGTTTTTCCCAGGGGTGATGTAGCTTTAAAATCTAGGATTATCTTTTTTTTTTTGTCAAATTTTACTTTGCATAAAACAGTACATGAAAAAGGATCCAGGTGATTTTGAAGGGTATGGAATTCTCCTGTAGTAATCCATACCCCTCCCCCACTTTGTGGTGCTGGAGGTCGAATCCGAGGGCTTTGCACATTCTAGGCAAGTGCTTATCCACATATGAACACCTTCCCAGAGCTTCCTGGCTGGAGTTCTGGTGGTAGTAGCTGCAGGAGAGAGGGGAGAGAGAGAGAGAGAGAGAGAGAGAGAGAGAGAGAGAGATGTGGCTTTGTTTAATGAAAAGGGGGCATCAAGGAGAGATTCTTGTGTGAGGTGTGAGAGTCCAGAGGCAACTCAAGCAGGCATGCTCTGCACTGTCAGAGACATGGGTGTCCATCTTAATAACCACAGCAGACATGGAAGATTAACCTGGCATAGCCTACACTAGCAGAAAGAAAGAGAGGTGGAGCACATCAGCTGCCCATTGTGCTTTGCTGCTTGTTGCTGGGCAACACTACTGACCCTTCCTGGGCTCACATAAGACAGTGAGGGAAGTTGAGACATGTAGTCTGTGTTCTGAGGGGCTGTTTGCATACTCTTTCATCTCCTAAGGAACCAGAAGAGAACAGATGTGCTAACAAACTGCCTGTGCCACGCGGCATAGTCTGACCTCCCTAAGATGTGTTCCGTGGCTGCAGAGTTGGTCCCTGGGCAAGCGCTCTGTGGACACTTATTTTTAAGCTGAATCTTCAAGGGTTCATAATCAGTGGATGTGGTGAGACAGTTTTCATAGAGAAAAATTCTAATCACATAAGCACGCCCAGCAGCTGCCCTCTTAAGTCTCATAGACGAATCCACACAGATCTTCGTGTGCCACCATGTGCTCAAAGGTGAACATGATTTGCATTCCTCTCCCCCTCCCAAAGCCTTCACTTTCCTACACCTGTGCCAAGGTTTGTCCTAGGCTCCCTGCTCATCCTTGCTCTTTGCTGAAGCTACCTTTTCAAGCCAGAGTCAAGCTGTTTATCACATCTTCCTCCAAAATTAGTCCATCATTCTCTTGAAGCGTGATGACTTGATCCCTTACCCACAGATCCCTATGTGCTTACAACTTACAGGGACAAGGACTGCTCCTTGATTTCTTTCTTCCCCAGGCTGCACACATGCTAGGTAAGTGCTCTACCACTGAACCACACTTCCAACCCTTGACTTTTACTTACATTCTGAGTTTGTGTTCACCTCTCAGCTTTGATAAACACATTTTTTGCACACTGGAAGGTTTATTAACATTTCCAACCAGGGACCAGCATAGCTCTTGTAGGGAACCTTTAGCGTTTGGTATGGCCCCCTACATAAGCCCTTCAACTCTGCTTGAGTTGAGGCATAAAGTAATTTTATGTTTAACATAAGTTACTTCTAGTTATGAAACATCTTCCCAAGCAGCAGTTGGATTTGGTCTGTCATAGTCTATTCTGTCCTCTTTCTTTGGTCCTGGGATATAGCCCGGGGCTCTATGTGCACAGTGCAGGTTTTCTACCGCTGAAACTCAGCCCCAGCTCAGACCCTTGTTCTAAAGTCACTCTCTTACCTTTTAGCAGCACACAAAGGGGGATCTTTGTAAAGAGTGAGGACAACTAGAGACTGTAGTCCCCAGTGCTGTGACTGCAGAACACACTCCTCATGCAGAGACAAGTTCAGAAGTTCAGAGTCCTCCTCGTCTACATAGTGAGTCTGAAGCTACCATGGGTTACATGAGGCTTTGTCTCAAGAAAAAACAACAACAACAACAACAAACAACAACAACAAAAAAACCAGATAACCCTCTCTACAACACAATAAAAACTAAAGGTAGAAAGCAACCAGTCAGGTTTGCTAGGGGGATCTTGCTCAATGTGTAAAATGAGGTGTAATATGCTCTTATAAATGCTGGAGAGATGGTGCTGTGATGTCAACCTAGTTAGAGAGCCAGTGCCATTAAAATTGTTTCTCGGACTGAGCAGCCAAACACCTGGCAGCCCTCAAGAAACAAGTAGAAAAGTGCAAGCAAGTACACAACCAAGCATATGTGTAGTCCTCTCTGCTTGCTACAGAGTGGCTTTTACATTGCTCCTAATCAGACTCCACACACAGGCACACAGACACGCGTGTGCTTCCCCCCACCCCTGTAGAATAGTGTGTATCCACACAGAATGAAACGGTGTCCACTTCAACCACTACCCCTGCCCAACCCATCACCCGTGACCCTTCATCTTCCCTCACACCACAGCACAGCTCACTTGAGTCTTGCCCCTGGATACTGAGTGACAGATCTCTTCTCTCCTATTCCACCTGAGTGTGGGAATTTTCAGGGAGCTTCCTGGGAAATCAGACACGGGAAATGTACTCATCGAGGTCCTAATGTCTCACGCTACCTTTGTATCTGAAACCTGACAAGCCTTGGATCAAGGGGGCTTTCCTAGGTTCTTATTGTCTGGAGATACTTAAGAATATCTCTGTGCTAGGATCCAGTCAAAGACTCTGCAGATGCTAAGCAGGGGCTTTGCTGAGCTCAACCCCAGCCCCAAGTGTTTTGTGTCATTTTAATCCTCTTTGTTTTCCTGCTGGGGAGCTCCTCCTAGGGATACATTGTCCCTTATATCTTGAGTAAAGCATATTCGCTGCTGTCATCTTTTCTGGCCTAAGCACTGGTTCATGCGGAGACGTTTATGAATGGAGAGGAAGTACATGTTCTTTCAAGCTTAAATTCTGATTGAATTTCAAATGTTTGAGACCTTGTTTTTTTTTTTTTTTTCTCAGACTCACTACATAGCTGAATATGGCCTTGAACTTCTTGCTTCTGCCTCCAGAGTGCTGGGATTACAGGCCTGTGTTAGCACATGCCATTTTCTGCAGTGCTGGGGACTGAACCCAGGGCTTCATTCATGCTGGACAGGCACTGTACCAACTGAGCTACATCCACAGGCCTCTGAGGTTTGAGATCTTAATGAGGAAGGTTGTTGATACTTTTGAGCCTCCCTGAAAACAGACATAAAACACCAACTGAACCCCAAATGCTCTTCCTTCCTTATTCCCAGCAATGCTCAAGGCCTGGGTTTGATCCCCTAGTAACATAAAAGAAAAGATTCAGCTAGATACGGTGGCACACACCTGCAATTTCAACACTCAGGAGGCAGAGACAAATTTGAGGTCAACCTGCTCTACATAGCATGCTTTAGGACAGCCGGGGCTACGTGGTGAAACCCTGTCTCAAACAAAGAAACAAAGGAACAAAAACTGTTGAATTATTTTTCTTATAATCTTACAATTTAAGTTAGGAAATGAAAAGTACAGTTCAGAATAATATAATCCAGAGCAAAGCTAGTCATACCTTAATTCTTTTTATATGTAATACCCGCCATATCATAGCCTGGGGGTGAGGGGTGGGGCTCCTGGCTTCTCCTGTTCATTGTTTCTCGAAGAGCAGCTCTGCCCATTTTGCATAGAGTCCAGTTGACTGTTTTATATCAATTTCCAACAAACAGCATAAGTGCATGGATCTTCTACACGTTATCCTTGTTCTTTTACTAATGTATGTTTTAAATATTTACTTTTTAAGTCTTACGGACATTTGTGTGTATCTGTGTCTGTAGAGCTGGAGTTACAGGCTGTTGTGAGCCACCCAGTGTTGGAGCTGGGAACTGAATGTCAGTCCTGTAAAAGAGCAGCCGGCGCCCTTACCTGCGGGACTTTCTCTCTAGCTCCCTCCTACTGTATCTTTTTAATGCAGCTTTGTCATTAGCAATTTATAAGTGCAACGGGATGTGCTTCTTTCTGTATCTACAACATGTTCCTTTGAAAAACATCAATAGTTGTATATAGAAATTCGTGTTGAAAATTCCCAATTGCTCTATTTATTTAAAATTTTGTTTTGTGCGTATGGACGGCTGTTTGCCTGTCTGTGAACCAAGGGTATGCGGTACCCTTGGAGACCAGAAGAGGGCGTAGGATTCTCTGAAACTGGAGTCACAGGCAGTTGTGAGCTGCCATGACTTGTGTGCTTGGAATTGGATGTGGGTCCTGCCAGTGCTCTTAACCATTGGTCTCCCAATTACTATTAAGAATGTAAAGAAATGTCCCTCAACAGTTTACCCTTCCTATAGATCCCTAGAGAAGACTTATCAAACATTCCTTGCTCTCAATTCACTTAAGTGTAGATTGCAGGTTGACAAGAACTAATGACTAATGTGGGACACCCCACCCCAACACCCCTGCTATATCACTTGAATGGGCAACATAGTATTGATTTTTATTATTTACTTATTTAATTTGTATGTGCATAGGTGTTTTGCCATGTTGCTGGTGTGGGTGGGGCAGAAGAGGGCATTGGATCCCCTGGAACTGGGTTGAAGTCAGTTGTGAACTACCACGTGGGTGATGGGAATTGAACCTAGATCCTCTGGGAGAGCACTTGGCACTCTTTAACCACTGAGCCATTTCCCCAGGCCTCTAGGTCACGTGTTAATATGAGTTAAATTGCTCATGAATTTAGTCAATGAATAATGTGGTTTTGTAGGAGGCAGAATTTTACCTTAACATTTTACCTTAGTAAGTTATCTTAACATTTTATTCATGAGTCAATGAATAATGTGGTTTTGTAGGAGGCAGAATTTTACCTTAACATTTTACCTTAGTAAGTTTCATGCTCAACAGGGCTCCCATTCCCAGAGTATATTTGAAATGTGTTACTAGCCTCAGCCTCCAACTCCTATTTCCCGTCTAGACGGCTCTAAAACTTGGCTGTCTGCTATTATGATAAACTACCAGAGGCACCTCAAAGGAGAAAGGTCTTGTTTTGCCTTACTGTCTTGAAAATTCCTGTCTGAGATAATGTCATTCTGTTGTTTTAGGCTTGTGACAAGGCAGTGCATGTTGGTCAGACCTTATGGTACAACAAGACCACTCCCTTTGTAGGCAGGGAGCAAAGGGGAGGAAGAGACCATGGTCTCAATTCTGCAGCGGCACTCACTCCCCACACCCTTCCCTCAGTGCCCTAAGATCTCCCATCATGTTCCTTCTGTCTCTTAAAGGTTCCATGCCCTCCCAGCAGTGCCTCCCTGGAGCTCTCTGGGAGACATTTAAGATGATAGCAAGAACTTTTAAAGATTTCTGTGACTTCACAGAAGCTTGTCTTCCCAGCATCCCTTGAGGTCAAGTTGTTTCCATATCGTCTGCATGTGAGACCTGGCCCCCGACAGCGTCTTCATGAGACTCCACAACCTGCTACCCCCTTTGCTCACAGGAGCATATGTCCTTTCTCAGGCCTTCTTGTTCTCCCCACCCTTCCCTGTCTGTGTGCTCTGATGTCTCATCTTCCCTTCTACAGCATCCCCAGCAGGCACCTCAGCTCCCATACAGTGTCCTCAGCCCTCAGTTATGTCAGCGGTGGCCCAGAAACAATTCCAATTAAAGTAGTTTTCTCCACTGGATTGGGGTGCAATGACAACCCTCTCCGCATCTGGTCCTGTGGTTTGTATTAAGCAGTTTCAGGAAGTCATAGGCCAATGGCCATCAGCAATGGCATCAGAATCTTCCAAAGACATTATGAACAATGCATTTCCACATTGTGCAGGATGCTACACAAATACAGTTTATCAATGTATACGCATATATGATATGTATCTTTGCCAATAGGAAAAATAACATTTGGCCACGAGGTTGAGACATGATAAACAAGCTGGTGGGAGTTAGAGAAATTTCTACAGTAAATAATACTAATTTTGAAGTCCTACATGCTGGTTATATTCTCTACCACCCGCAAAAGTTAACACTTCATGCCCCCTATGTATCTGCTGGGTTTTTAATGTTCCTGCTGTTGTGGGATATTCACCAGAGAAGACTGCTCAGGCATGGGTTTAAAACTATAGAAAGTCTGTATTAGCCTGGTGGTGACCACACAGGGTGTTCAGGATCCCAGTGTATCACCCAGCCTTTCTCAGGGTGAACTTTTAAGCACAAAACTCATTTTCTGGGTTGACAAACTTCAGTTAACAAGAACAGATATCCAGAAGCAGAGCTACAGAAGCAAAGAAGCAAGGTTAGTACGTTTAGAGATTTTCCCAGAACTGCAGACTTGGTGGGATTAGGTCTTTGTTTCATTTTGGCAGGTGGCACTGTCTTTGTGCTGAGTCTTATAGCCTGAATGACACTTCCATCATGGAGTCAGGTATGCTAAGAAGGTCTGGGAGCCTTTTATGGTTTATAATTTTATAAGTGTATACATATTTTGCCTGAATCCATTTTGCCTTCAACACATTACCATTTTTCTACCCATTCCATTCTGTGTACTGTGGTTCAGGTTAGCATTAGTCAAATGAAGTTAAATCAGTTCCTCCACTCGTAGAAACACTGCCGCAGCCTGCATCTACACTTTAACCATGACCCGTTGGATCCTGGGTATTTGCTGAATGACTCTTGTGTTTTCAATGTAGTGTCTGTGTCCCATGCTTCCTGGTGGGGCTCCTCATGGACTTGTACTTCCACAACCTTTCATTAATCCCACACCAGGGGAAACATTTTTACCTTATTTAAGCAGCACAGGCAAGACTTGATACAATTTTTTTGGGGTAGCTATTTTAAAAAATTTAAAATTACTACTGAAAAAAAATCCAATGTGTTTTTCCTTGGGTTTTATTCCATGGACTATATATGCAGACAGAGGATCACTTGAGATTCATTGAAGTTCAATGCCATAAGGTATCATACTTTTCCTAAAGAATCTGCATACATTGTAGCTTTGACTCACATTTAGCTAGAGTAGAAAGCAAAGCAAAGCAAAGTCAAGCCAACGACTGAAAACCAACCTAGGAGGCCCGCTCCAATTTAGCAGAGTTGGAATTGCACAGGAATGAATCTAAAGTGGTTCAATCAGGGATGCCTTTGACCAGCATTCCCTTGTTATAGGGTTTCCCAGATCCAGGGAGTGTCTCTAACTGTGAGCCTTCCCAGTTTGCTTTCTAACTGTTACGTTATACAATCACGGGCTAGACTAATTTCACCAACGGTTTTCTACCTCATCCAAATGGAAACTTTCATCATGTGCTACTACTAGATGATTGTTTAGTCATTGGTTGTCTTAGTTTGCCTTTCTTGTTGCTGTAATAAAGAGTTTGTTTGGCTTATATTTCCTCAGCACAGCACATCATCAAGGGAAGTCAGGGCAGGAACTCCAGGCAGGAACTGAAACAGAAGCCATGGAGAAATGCTGCTTCCTTGCTTGCTTCCTTTGGCTTGATCAGCCTGATTGCTTTTATATGACCCTGGACCACCTTTCCAGGGGTGTCACTGACGGTTTGGGCATTCCCAAGTTGATCAAGTAAAAGTTAATCAAGTAAACATGCCACAGACCAATCTGATAGAGGCATTTTCTCAGTTGAGGTTTCCTTTCCCAGGCGAGTCTAGCTTGTGTCACGTTGTCAAAAAAATCTAGCTAGCACAGTGGTGGACAGGCTGAAATAGGTAAAGGAAAGAAAAGGAGAAAGGCCAGGAGCCAGGAGAAAACCACAAGATGCTGAGAAAGTGGGAGCTGCAAGCTGAAGATGTAGCAAAGAGGTCAGAGGTCCTGCCTGGTTTTGCTATGGTCTGGGGCCAAGTTATCCCTTATCCTGGGGGTGGGGTTGGAGTTTCTTCCCTACAGTGTGCATATTGTATCCCTTTCCATCAACAAGTAGGATGCTCAGTGGTCAAAGCTTTTGAGAGTTGCTGTGCTGTCCAGGGGCCCTGACAATGGGCAAAGGGATCTGCTCTCAAACTTCTAACCACAGCTCTTCATTAATGCTCATCCTATTCATCAGCACCAGAGAAGGATGCTGCTGTTGTATTTCCTTTCTAAGAGGTTGTTCTGACTAATGGTAAGAAAGGCCTGTGGGAGGATATGGGTGACTCAAAGTAATTTTTAGAAAGACTTATTTATGTGTGAGTTCACTGCTGCAGTCTTCAGACCCACCAGACGAGGGCGTCAGATCCCATCACAGATGGTTGTGAGCCACCATGTGGGTGCTGGGAATTAAACTCAGGACCTCTGGAAGAGCAGTCAGTGCCTTTATCTGCTGAGCCATCTCTCCCGCTCTGAACATAATTTTTAAAAATCCCAATTCCTAACTTATTTTGGCAAAACTAAGAAGTATCTTTATGACAAATTTAAAATCTATGTGAGCCCTTGATTCCACCCAAAGCATTTACAAATATGGATAGTATACCAAAAACATTTATAAACATTTAAAAAGATCTCATTGGAAATGGTAAGAGATAATGTCCAGACATGAAACCCATTGCTGAGAGGCAGTGAAATCTTTAGCTGGGGCACTGGGTTATAAGTGCACTATCCCGAATTTATGGCTTCTTTCCTATGTTGAGCAGGAAGGAGTAAGACTCTTATGGTCCACCACCCATGGTAAACTGTCCCTATGTAAGAATTAACTGGTTTCCCATGTATTTGAGGTCAGGTGACAGTGAACAATTCTGTCCCATCAGCCTTTCACATTCCTGCCCATTTCTGCCTCTCCTTTCATCACACATTGGCTGGGAAGCTTCTTTGAAGGTGGCATGCCAGTGGCCAGCAGCTGGTGGCTAGTGAAATCTAACTGCCCCAGAATATACTTGAACCTGATTTAATTTTCACTGAGAATAGCTATGGGGCATTCACAAACCTGGCTCCATGAAAGAGACAGGGAACCCTAGGAAGGGTTCCACTGGCTGAAGTTGCAGGTTATCTGTAGTTGTTGTGGCCACTTGGCTGATTCTTTTCTGGTGCCAGGCTGCAGTACAGGCTACAGACCATCAGCAAGGCCTCTCTAACACAGCAGAGGTCTTCCACAGCTGCAAACCCTAGTCTGAGGGCTCTGAGGGAACAGCAGTGCTCTTTGTACTGTTCTTTTTTTCTCCTACAATCTTACTCTGTACTCCTAGCCATCTTTTAACTCAACATGTAGCCCAGGCTGTCCTCAAACCTGTGGTGATCCGCTTGCCTTCTGAGTGCTGGGATTTCAGGCATGAGCCACCACATCTGGCTTCCTAATATTTTAAAAAGTGAAGGGTTGGAGAGATGGCTCAGTAGTTAAGGATCTGTTAGCAGGAGATTCACGTCTTCTAGGCCTTCGTGAGTACCACACTGACACACACTACTCCTCATATACATAGGTTAAAAACAATAAAAGTAAAATCTTAAGATTAAGAGCATCTAAACTTTTGAGATACTGCTTTTTATTGAACATGTATAAGATTCACTTTTATATTATTATAAACATTTTACAAACAAAATTTTATTTTGTTAAAAAACATTTCCTGGATTGTATCACTGTATGGTTAAGACATAAGACATATATAAATATGAAGGTCATTCTCCAAGGATTAGAACGGAATACCGACGGAGTCACTTCATTCTCTTTTTTCAGCGCTAAGGACCAACCCCAGGGTCTTGCACATGCTGGAAGGTTCCTTACCACTGAGCTGTTCTTCAGCCACCAGTTAACTTTTTTCTTTTTTCATAAACACTGTATTAACCTCTAAAGGATTGAACTAACACAGAGGAGGGTAATCCTCAAGACATATTGCCAAAGTTAATCAAAGTCTTCTACAGTCTGTCTTTCCTTGCACTGAACTGGCCAATGAATAGCAGTGAAAGAATACTATAAGATAGACACACTCATTTCAAAATACAGAACACATTGTAAATCAAATTTTTATCATCTTTGTTATATGGGGAGATCACCCATATTATCATTTATACATTTTCTGATAAAAATCCATGGAGAAGGGAATACGGCCTTATTTCCAGCGCAGTCTCAACTTGGGCTTACTACAGGAATATTTTACCCGTACAGCATGACTACTAACAGTATGCTCAGTACCAAACTAAGCCGAGATGCACAGTGGCCTAACACAGTCTCAGCTACCCTACTTGATTATACTCACATGACGTACCATCTAAGAGAACTGAATTTCTGAAATGTTCACATGGAAAGACTTGTGAAGAAAATAGTACAATCTCGTCATATGAGCTCACTGTCTCTCGGAGATTTGATATAAACACGGAAGCCTAAGGTTTCAGAAGTGTTTCGGTGCAGTATTTAATGACACTGTCAGCTTATGCTTCAAAAGTGACTCATTTAACATGGAAATCTGAGTCTGAAATTGCTTCTGGATGCTTTGTCTTACCAAAACTTGGTGCTGCCTGATTTAAAAAAAATGTTTTTTGAGTCAGGGTCTCATTTTGGGTTCAAGATTACCACAGGGCCCAGACTGTCCTTGAACTCAAGGAGACTATGTATCCCAGGCAAGCCTTGAACTCAATTAGATCTTCCTGCCTCAGCCTCCCAGGTTCTGGGATTACAGGTGTGAGCCTGAATTTGAGTATGTTTTGAATGGAGATTAGTTGAAGATACGTTCTTTTTCCTTCTAGTAAAAAGGGGGTTAAGTGGTCTGCTTCTGTGACTCACAGTTTTGCACAAAAAGAACAAAAACGAACTAAAAACCAAAAACATATACAGAAAAATCTAGCTTGGATATTATTCTCGTGGTTTTATGCTGGAATGAGATGTTAGAACTTGGGGTTGTTGGTCCAAGACTTTCATGTCAAAAGTGTTAATTAATATACATTAGTTGTTTGTATACAGAAGCCTTTTAACACTGCCACAAAACAAAGCCCAGCATTCAGGTGTATACTAATGGCTCTGGGCCTTCTCTGCCTTTTCCTGTGTCACACCCTGTACAGTCTTGTCACCAGCCTGTGGCAGGAGAAGCTCTCCTGCACTGGCCCGTGCATTCTTCTGAACAAAGTATTCCTTCTGTCTCACCACAAATACTAGCTTTAAAGGGTACGGTCTGTCTTTCCTCTAGGAGAGAAGTAGAGAACAACTCACAGCTAAAATTTTCTTCAAGATTGGACTGTTTAAAATTTGAACTAAATATTAAAAACATTAATTTGTTAAGAGCCTACTTTTCCAAGTCTATTGCTCTCTCAACTCAAAGCAGAGTTAAAAGTAGACTTGGTACTCAGCAAACAGTTTTCAAAATAGCCTTGTGGCTGAGAGCCTGGCAGTATATGCCGTGCAGAAAGAATAGAGATGCAGACACTCCAGCAATGCTTCACATTCTGATAGGACTGTATTGAAATATGAATGCAGAATATGCCCTCAAACACCAGGGGAGGAGAATCCAGACTTCAGCTGACTCGAGAGTCACAGCTCTTCTTTCCCCTTCCAACTCCATGTTTTTATGTAGTAAGTGATTTTTTTTTAATACTCAACAATATATAAATCAAAATTACTAGTAGCTGCTAACATAAAAAGGCATAATTTTTATACTTTTCAAAATTTCTTCACATTTTCCTTTTTTGAGATAGAGTATCACAAAGCCTACTTTAGCCCCCAACTCCCTATGGAGCCAAGAATGACTTTAAACATCTGATCCTCCTGCCTCTACCTCCCAAGTGCTAGGATTCTAGGCATAAACCACCATGCCCGGTTTATGTACTGGGTGGGGATAAAACCCAGGACTTTGTGTAGTCTAGACAAACACTCTACCAACTGAGCTATTTTCCCCAGACCCACACATTATACTACTGTTCTAAAAAAAAAAGTCTCTGTACCATTTAAAATACCAAGCCCTAATCCTGTGGTAAGATATAGGGCCAAGGGCAGCCAGGCGAAGGCAAGCTCTGCTCTGACTATAGCACCTGCATGTGTCTGATGAGCGGCTCACTGAACCATGCCCACAACCTAGTGTTATTACTGTCTTTAGAATCCAAAATCATTTGTAGAATTGCCAATAAAAATATAGCCTAGAAATTATATTTTTAAAATAGAAAATATGCTTTTAAAATTGTCAGACTAAACTTCTCTAAATAATGTCTTCATTAACTCTAGCTAAAACTTAATTTGATCCTGTTGTAACATACAATGGATCTGCTCACCTGGAAACAGACAGCATGTCCTCACCTATCTGGATAACCTGCTCAAGATGTTAGGTCAGTGTCCTGCCCTCCAAATATGTCTTAATATGACTCAGAAAATCCTTCCTTTTAGTATTCAAAATATTCTAAAACAGGGAGTCCTCTTTTTAAAAAAATTCAGAATTTATTTGTAAAAATAGTTTGGATTGATGTAGACTACCTCATTCTTGAGATATTAAAATAAAAATTCTAACACAAACAGTTCCAATTTTTCCAAACCTCCCAATCTGGGCATTCAAACATTGTAACAATATTTTGTCAACATAAAAATACCTTGGCCAGAGTAATTCCGTTCTGACCTATCGTCTGCTCGGACATGATTGTGAAGGTGAGGACTTGGGCATCGATGGCTCTGTATAACCTTATGCTTCTCTTTGGCAAAGGGAAGTTTAGCTCTTTCTACATGGATACTGTCAAGTAAGGCCAGAAAAACTACAGCTTGTGTGCTGTGCTGTTAACATGGATCCAGACTAGATATTTGGACCCTAAAATCTATATTAGAGGCATGTTATAGTCTATTCTGGCTTCAAACAGCTAAATTCTGACACAGTAAAGAAGGAAACAGTCTCTGGTCAAAGAGGCTGAAATAGGAAAGCGCCAGTCCCCTGGTGTCAGTGAAATTGATGCCACTCAGCTGCTCAGACATCTGCCATTAGCACAGCGTGGTAAGTGTCAGTTCACAGAAGTTTGGCTTCCTGCAATCTTTCTGACTATCTGACAGTTTTTCGTTTGTTCTGACTGACAGGCCAGCGAGTCTTCATACTGCGTGGATTATGAATCAGCTCTTCTTGTAGCTTGTCTATGGTAGCCTAACATACTGATTATTACACTTACTTTGACTCTTATACTGTGGCACTGGGGTTTTTGCAAGTCACCTAATATTAATGACAGGAATAGTGGATGCTACGACATCACAGCATTCCTTCCAGCCACCTGTCGCAGACTTGGACACATTTGCCATTTGACTTAAGTCTCAAGTGTTCAGAATCATACAGTATTTAAAATGGTTAAGCTATAGCATAATATTTCCTTAAAGCATGAACACCTGCTCTTTCTGCCAATTACTGCATAAGAGGAGTTAATACACTTAGTACAATGCTGTAGGTAACAGGGCATGGAAGATTTCCCTCACAGGAATTACAACCATCTTGATAGAATTTATAGGGTTTAAACTGACCTTAAGTACTGTCTCTTAAATGTAAAAATTAAAAACAAAGCCCAGACCTGTTGAGCACCCCTAACTTAGATATTTACCCTGGAATACTAAAATCACCCTCAGATGTGTCCAGTGCGCCTTTTCCCCAGGTGCTTCCGAAGCACAAGCAGGCCTTTCGTTCTGGATGCTGATGCAGGCCACGCCTTCGCTGCCCCAACCCCTGCCTCCCCATCCGTTCACATGCTCCCCCAGTGGGTGAGTAGGTAGGAAAGGATGTGAAGGATGCTTTAAGGAGGAAACAACTCTGCTTTCCTCTTCACAGATGAACTCCACTTTGAAAACAGGCTCACTGGTTTTCTTACGTGCTTGACAAACACACCTTGAAGCACCTGTTGTTCACACAGGGAAGCTTCCACCTGCTGGCTTCACTTCTAGCGTTTGATCACAACCTGCTCATAGGCTCCAGATCCTACCCTAAAACAGAGCGAGAGGGAAACTTTCAGACCTTGAATTGTAGAGGTGGCAACCTCCAAGGAACCCCCCTCCCAGGCACACCTGCTGGTTTCCTTTCCCCTTTGAGACAGGGTTTCTCTGTGTAGCTCTGGCTATCCTGGAAGGCCAGCCTGGCCTCTGCTTTCTGGGATTAAGGGTGTGTGCTGCCGCCACCCAGCTCCAATCCTAAAATCAGTGTCAGCCAGGGCAGTACACAGGGTTTCCCTGGAGAATGATGAGAGTCGTAAGCAATAATACTGTAGGTCTTAATATATCTTTCTAGAAAGGGGAAAGCCCTTTCTTCTCTCTCCATTTCTTTTTCCCTCTTCCCCTCCCCCTTTTTTCAGACAGGGTTTCATGTAGCCTAGGCTGGTCTACATCTCTCTGGTTTTGCGGTCCAGTTCTTCTGCCTCCACCTCCCAAGTGCTGGGATTATGGGTGACAGGGCTCAAGAATTCTTTTAGCCAATGCACAGATGGCTTTATATGTGGCCAGTGTTGTGAATTACACCTGTGTGATATAGATCAAAAGGGAAAGTGCTCTTGGTTGACACCCCACGCCACCCATAAATCTCTTCTCTTCTTCATAATTTAGCTGGGGACAGGAACCTTGCTCGAGACTGTCTACTTAACTCCCCTATAGATAGGTGTGGCCAAGTGACACACTTTTCCCCCATAAAACACAAAGAGATATATTGACTTTCATCTCTCGAGTGTATAAGAGATCCTTGTCCTGGGTTGGCAGCTACCCCAGCAGTCCAGGCCAGTGAAAGAATAAGATGGCAGTACATCAGTTTTGGGGACAGAGTTGAATTATCAACCTGGCCATTGCATTCTTGGTTTCTGCGTCACAGTTCTGTAATATGCTGGGTATGAATTGACCTCTAATAATGAACTATACTAAGAGAATGATGGAGTATACTAAGTAACTTGCAGGCTTTGTGAGTAAGACCATTCTGAGACAGCCTATTTAAGTAATGGTCGCATCAACAGGAGACCTTCAGCTGCTGTTATGACTGACGCACTTGGGACCATGGTTCTGCGGCATCAAGGAAGGAGCATGCTTCTCCCTGCTACTGTTTCTTGGTCTGGCAGAATAAAGGTTCTCACTATGTCTTTCAGACAGCAGTTAGCTTTACGTTTTTGAATGGCTCATAATTCTATCCTTTCCCAAAGCATCTTGGGTAATCGGGAGAACTTCAATACTGCTGCTGCTTGGAGGCCAGGGTCTTACTGTTAAAAATTATCAACAGGTACCCATTTCCTCATTTGTTGAGGGATCAGAACCCCCACTCCCTGCTGTTTTGCCCTGAGTGTATAGAGTTTAATAATCCTGGAGACTACTATGGCTGGTCTACCTCTTAATGACATTTTCTGAGGTATTTATGTGTGATTATCTTATTCCTACAGTTGGTGAGCTGATGAACCAGTGAGCTTCATCTGTAGTCATGGCAATGAAATAAACCAATACAGGGACAGCAAGGCCTACAGGAATAGGAATAGGGTTGGGCTTTTAGTTCCCACTTGTAGTAAGAAAAGAGGAGGATCACAAGACTCACCTGTGATTCCACCCACCATTTCCTCCTGCATGTGCTCTTGGAAGATGCTAGGGCACATAGGGGGTGGAGGGTTAACTGACATTAGGCCTCTATGAGGTTGTCAACCATGATGGGGTAGGATTTCTTGGTAATACACCTGTTTTGAGTGATCCTTGCTTTCGTAAGCCCAGGAAGCTCACCAGTTCATCAGTTCACTAACCATTATTTTGGTCTGTTGGTGGTGCTTTATCTTAGCTCACAGAAGATAAGAATTGGCATTAGAACCTCAGAAGACCAGAAGGAAGCATGTGTGTGAGTGATAACGAACGGAGAGTTTTTAAATCTGATGATATCTGTCGGTACAGGGATCAAAGAAGTTCAATGAAACCCAAAACAGAATACAGACAGAGAAACACACCCAGTCACATCATATGCCAACTTCTAAGAAACCAGCAACAAGGAGGAAATCTTATTTGGTGTGCTGGCCCATGCCTTTAGTCTCAACACTCAGGAGGCAGAGGCAGGTGGGTTTCTATGAGTTTGAGGATAGCCTGATCTATATAAAGTGTTCTAGACCAGTCAGAGGTATACATTGTGATCCTGTCTCAAAGGAAAAAAAAAATCTTAAAAAATATCTAGATGGTGGCTGGAGAGGTGGCTCAGGAGTTTAAGAGTCATTCCTGATTTTCCCGAGGACCGTGTTCTGTTTCCAGCATTTCTATCTGGTGTCTCACAACTGTCTGTAACTCTGCTCCAGGATAGCCAATGCTCTCTCTTCTGGCCTCTGTGGGTGCACCCTGACACCCCCACACCGTATATACCCACACAGACACACACATTAAGAAAATCCCTTTAAAACAACCATATATACAAATTATATAAAGATTAAAAACAGAAATGGAAACAGCCTTGTTGTTTGAAAAAAAAAAAGATACGTCACTAAGGTCAAGAAAGGTTAATAGCAGCCCATGCTGCTGAGTGGGTGCACAGGGGCTCACAGAGGTAAGGCCACTGGCTGGAAATGTTTGTCTTGCTCTGTCTAAAATATTAGGCTAAAATTCTGTTCTAAAAATTCTTTTTATGTTCCAAATGTCAAGTGCTCTATTTGTCCAACATATTCTAAAAATATAAATAAAATATAACGTTGAAGACATCCAGGAAAGAATATTCCAGCCATAACCAGCTCTTCTCATGGAAGTAAAGCATTTGTGTTATTTTAGCCTCAACAATAATAAAGACTGCAGCTTTTAATTATTCTTTTTTCTCGGAGCCCAGGCTAGCTTCGGACTCTTCAGACTATAGAGCAGAGGATAGCCCTGAACTCCGGAACTTCCTGCTCTTACTTTCCAGGCGCTGGGATTATAGCAGGGAGCCACCATGATGTTTCTGTCCCCCTGAGACGGAAGTGAGGGCTTTGTTCTTGCTAGGCGAGCCTTCTCACTACATTTCCTCTCCCCATGAATCAGGACATCCATGCTTCAGCAGCGTGACCCATCCGGTGCATGACATACCTGTTTGGAAGGTGGTGGCTGCCAAAGGTTGTACTTCCCCCAGGTCCCACGAATAATCTCAGCCCTTCTTCTGCAATACATAATTGGAACGCTTGCTAAGCGCACAGTTTCCAGACCACTGTCATATAATACACATGTGGTAGCAACCTGCATTTTACATTCATCAAGTGTATCAAAGTTTTATAAGAGACGACTGCACAGCCAGCCTAACAGTTCTTCCTCACTGACCTCCCCAAAGCTCTTTTCCTTTAAACAGTAATGGCAGCTCTTTCTACAAAGTTTCAGGAGGTTTAATTATTTCTATTTCCAGCCAGTTACACAACAAAACAGTCTACTGTTAAGTGTTCTCTCTTCTCACCAGCATGAGTAATTGCACCTTTCAAGTGGGTGGCAGATAAAATTTCAGTTTCTGTGGAAATTGCTGGGAGAGACTGCATGATTCTAGTCACGACTGGTTTCAAGACCACCCCCCCCCCCCCCCCGGGTCACGGGGCCAGCACTCATGAAGTGTATGGACAGGAAAGCTTTCTTTAAAATTGATCTCTGCTTCTCTGGACCCACACCATCTCTAGGGATTGAACCCAGGGCCTCATACATTCTAGGAATTTGCTGGATTACTGAACTACACCTCCTTCAGCTGACTCCTTCACTAAAGTTTGCTTTTGTTCCAGGATCACCAGCCTTTGTCAGAGACAAGCTACCATTCCTTTGTAGGAATGGAATTAAGGTCACACATATGCAGCAGTGGCCCAACCACATGGCCCCACAGCGGTGGGCCACATTGCCTGTACTCATTCGTTCTCCACACACCTTCTGCACTGGAGTCGAGGCTGAAGTCCTGACTCTGTAGGATTTTTTCCACAATGTCATCAGCATCTACTCTGGTGTCATCAACTCGCTTCAGCTGAGACTCAACAGAATCCTGCTTCACTGGGCATCTGTGAAGAGAACCACAGCCGTTTCCTCCTCTTGGGTTAAGTCATGAGAATAAAGATACTTTGAAACAACCACACCACGTGGGAGGGTACCTGGTGAGTTTCTCGGAAGCTTCTTCTTCCTTAATGGAGGCGGAGGTGGCAGGGTCTGGATTTGGTTCAGTTGTGATTTGCTCAGTTTCATCGCAGGGCTCAAGAATGCTTTCAATCCCTGTTGATGTGCTTCCCACTGAGGTATTTCTCCTGTGGCAGAACTCGGAGAAACTGGATGACCGGGAGTGACATGTGCTATACCCTGCAAGAGAAAAATCACTTTGGTATACTACCAATTATCAGACACACTACAATCTAACCTTTTCTTTCTGTATGTGTGTACAGGTTCATAGGGGTGCATACACACATGTGTGCAGATGCGTGTGGGTGGACGTGTGTACAGAGGCCAGTTGTTGATCTGGTACCCTACTCTGTCACTGGCCACCTTGTGCTTTGAGACACTGAGCCTCGACCTTGTTAATTTGGCTACAGTAGTCCCTGAAATCCTTCTGTCTTTGTCTTCCCAGCCCTTAGGTTGCAGGTATGAACTGTCACGGCTGACTTTTATGTGAGTGCTGGTGACCGAACTCAGGTTCTCATGCTTGCAGGGCATTTTGCTGAGTCATCTACCGTCTCTGAGATGTAATTTCCTTATTTTACAACAATAACTTTTCCGCCACAGGAGCTCCAAGTGCATTATTGAATTTGACTTTGTCTGGAGACAGGCACTTGCTATAGAGCAAGCAGAGTCTGGCCTTGAACTTGCCTCCCCATTGCTAGGATAACAGGTGTGTGTCACCATACCTGGCTTCAAATTCCTTTAGAACAGTGGTTCTCAACCTTCATAAAGCTGTGACCCTTTAATGCCGTTCCTCATGCTGTGGTGATCCCCAACCATAAAATTATTTTGTTGCTACTTCATAAGTGTAATTTTGCAATTGTTATGGATCATCATGTAAGTATCTGATATGCAGGATATCTGATAAATGACCTACTGGTTGAGAACCACTGCTTTAGAAAAACAAGGCACCGAATCCCACTGTGGGCCTCTACCTGATACTTTGGACTGTTGACTTGCATAGCTTGATGTTCTAGAGTGTCCCCAGGCACCAAGTTCATCTGGAACAGAGGCACTCTTTGCTGAAAGATCTGCAATAAGTCACAACTCAGTGTTACTATGACCACCAAGTCAACTTGAATTCTAACTTGCAGATTTTATTACTTTGCAAATTCATAATCAAGGGAAATAAATGATAACATGATAGAGTCTTTCAAATAGGCACAATGAAAACAGCTACATCTCAAGAAATGAAAGAATATTTAAATATCTTAGTTCACTGGAAAGTTAGGGTACTTTCATCATGTCTACTAGCAGTGTGTCTTAAAACTGTTAGTTTTTGTTTCAACATTTCTCTAATAAGTCAGTCTTATTCTTACAATTCTCAGGAAAGTGCTGGATTTTGGTGTTGGTTCCCTGCCTGTCTGTCTGTCTATCTATCTATCTATCTCTCTATCTATCTATCTATCTATCAGACAGGGTCTGTCTATCTATCTATCTATCTATCTATCTATCTATCTATCAATCAGACAGGGTCTGTCTGTCTATCTATCTCTATCCATCTATCTATCTATCTATCTATCTATCTATCTATCTATCTATCTATC
>JADRCH010000271.1:926037-1000591 GCA_019843965.1 Rhynchomys soricoides
ATCTATCTATCTATCTATCTATCTATCTATCTATCTATCTATCTATCAGACAGGGTCTGTCTGTCTATCTCTCTCTATCCATCTATCTATCTATCTATCTATCTATCTATCTGACAGGGTCTGTCTGTCTATCCATCCATCCATCCATTCATCCATTGTCTATCAGACAGGGTCTCATAACCCCAGCTACCCTTAAACTCACTCAGTAGCAGAGTATTCACCTCCTGACCTCCTTTCTTGCTGTCCTCAGTGCAGGTGTATGCCACCATGCCCTGGCACTATGGGGGTTTTGTTGTTTTGTTTGTTGGTTGGTTTGTTTTTAGGTGGTGTGGAGGAGACCTTATGCCTTCAGAATTCATCATAGAAGTGAATTAAAGGTACTTTACTAATACAGTGCCAGTCTTCCTAGTGCTATGCCAATACTGTAACTTTTATCAACACAGCATAGGGTGTAGTATTTAGGATGAAAGTTCTTAAAAAACTGAATACAAGACTGGAAATGACGCAGCTGTTTAGAGCACTGGCTGCTCTTCCAGAGAACTTGGGTTCAGTTCCCAGCACCTGCATGGCAGCTCACAGCCAGCTGTTACTCCAGTTCTAGGAGACCCAACAGCCTCTTTTGGCTTCTACAGGCATCACATGCACATGGTGAACGACACATATATAGGCAAAACACCCACACACTAAAAAATAAGATAAATAAAATTTGAAAAATAAAGTGACAAAAGAAACAGGATTGTATCTAGTTTGTGAGGTACCATTTGGAACCACAAACTGTTTCTAGTAGCTCCTTGATCACGTGCATAGTCTAGATAGCAATTATGCACTGGTGGTACCAGCCATCCTCCACAGAAGACAGACTGTGGGAGTTTAGTATTAGTGTAAAACACTTGGAAACTAGGACTGTTGCTAACTCAGGAGCAGAAGGAAAATAGCTGGGTGAGACATTACCGCAGTAGCAGTTCTGTAACTGAGGTGCTGCACAGTTGGGCCAGCAGATGCTGTCAAGCATGCAAGCTACTGGTCCTCTGCAAAGGCTTCCCATGTCCGGGCAGACTGCAAGGGTCCCAAGTGTTTATCTCCACAGCAGGCCTATACCCAAAGGTTAGCTCCAATGGAACCCTCCCCAGATGATAGTTTGTAGAGATTCCTGTACACCCAGAAGTCTACCCCAGTGTTTGGCTCAAATCTCAGCCATCTGCCTTCTGGTTTCCAAAATGTATTCTATATAAAAATTTATTAAGCTCTTATCAAATCAGTTGTCCCTGGTGTAGATGAAGCAAACACTGAAGCTACAAAGTATGAGGCAAAACACATGCAGACAAAATACTGTGTGCCCAGCATTAACCAAAAGAAGCTACTAAGGGCCCCAAAGGCCAGTGCCCCTGATACCACATGGGAGGAGACCTCACAGAGAAGGCTAGCCCAGGATCTGCCAATGTAGGAGCCTCTCAGCCAGCTGAGTGGGGATGGGCATAGGCCCATATATACAAGCCTTGTTTGTAGAGAAGCCAATGGTGAAGTAGGCATACAGAGCAGTGGGGAGAAGGTGCCAGCTGGTGAAGAGCTTTCTGGGAGCTGAATGAAGTCACACTTTGATGACTTTAAGCAAGGGCATGACACTGCCGTCTGTACTGAGTGAAGATCACTTTAGTAAAGGGATAAGCAGGATGGGCTGAAGAGAGAAGATTTTCATTATAACCTAGCTAGGAGTACGAGGTGTTTAGCATAGAAGGCCAGATTCAGCTACCGAGCAGAAGCTTGTGTCAGGATGCCTGACCGGCAGGAGAAAGAATTAGGCAAGTTTACACTGACCATGTAGACTTGGAGGACTACAGGTACTTGTCACATGCTGATCTGTCCCTAGCCTTATGCTGGGATCTAAGTCCCCAATCATGAAGAACCCAGAGTCTGGCTCGGGAGAAAGATGAGCATATGGATTTCAGTAGGGTATGTGATACAAGGAGACCTTCCCCAAGACATTTGGAAACACGTATTTGTGAGCAGAAAGTTTCTAACACACATTCATATAAAGAAATTATATTTATGAGACAGTTAAATGCAGGGGTGCAGATTACATTGCTTAGTTAAAACTAAGTTCAGTTATTACAGGGAACTGAACTCTGTGGAATAGCAACACTGGAGAGGAGGTCGAAGAAGACAGGGAAGGTTTTATGCCTTAGTTTCTGTTTTTGAAAGCTGGGGACTAAAGCCAGGTACTCAAGCACACAGCGAAGTACCCAATTCCACAGCGACAGCTGTAGGACCTGAAGGAATTTTCTTTTTAATTTTTTATTATTTGAGAATCTCATGTATGAATCTGATGTGTTTTGATCAAATTCACCGTCTGTTCCCTCTTTTCCAATTCTTCCCGAACTTCTCTCTCTCTTCCCTACCAACTTAATGTGCTGAGTTCTTAAACCCATGGAACCCACTTAGTGCTGCCTCTGTGTGCGTGGGTGCAGGACCGTCTACCGGAGTCTCTCAGGGACCACACTCCTGAAGAAAACTTTCCTTCCCTTTCCTAATAGCCATCAGTTACCAACGGATTCTCAGCTTAAAACAATCACAATGGTTATTTATTTACTTATTTCTTTGAGTGTGTGTGTGTGTGTGCCATACAGCATACATGTGGAGGCCAGATGACAACTAGCTAACTAGCTGGAGGGCCTTAGGGACTGAACTCATGTCTTCAGGATTGGCAGCAAGCGTCCTTACCAACCGGACCATCTTGCTGGCTCAAGGAATCCCTAAGAAGCTAGAAGAGGAAAGGTCATGAAAATAGGAGACAAGGGAAGAGAAGGCATCAAGAAAGAATGAGCAGCTGAGTCATATGAGAACAGGAAAAATACCCACAGGATTTGGCGGTCATGTAACCATAGACATCAAGACAGAACACAAGCCAGATTGCAGACGAGTTTAACAATCAATGGGCAGTGCAATGGTTAGCTCTCACTGGACGTCTAACTAGTCTAGGATTTACCTAAGGGCTACCTAACTGGGCCTGTCTGTGAGGTTTAACTGAGGAGTGAAAACCCACCCTGAGTATGGGCAGAACCGTTTCCTGAGCTGAGGTCCTGGGCTGAGGAGGAGGAGGAGGAACCAGCTGAACACCAGCATTTATCTTTGTGTTTCCTGACTGCGGGTGCAATGTGACCAGATGCCCCATCCCACTGTGGCTTCTGCATAGCAATGGCTGCATCCCCTGGAACCATGAGCCCAAATCTCCTTCAAGTTCTTCTGTCACAGCAGCAAGAAAAGTAACAGATACAGGCAGTCTTGGTCTAGAAGTTTGTCTACACATACTGTGATGCATGTATCAAATATGTATTCTCTTGGCGATACTTCTCCACGTCTGTCTGTCTGCTTGCCTGTCTGTCTGTCTACCCAACACTGGACTGCTGGGTTCTACGGGACCTCAGAGATAGAGAAGGATGTAAGGGTAATAGAGCTTACTTTATATTTTCACAGTATAGACAACAGTTCAGGATGTTAAAGTGCTAAGGGGGGAGTTAATGGGAAGATTGACAGTATCCATATGATTAGCTGATTTCAAATCAAGAAATATATACTCACATTCACTTATAGGAAACCTTATCATTGCACATTTGAAAAGGTATTGAAAATGTTAATCCTAGCACTTCACCTTTCTTTCCATTCTTTCCAGCAATACACTGTGCTTCCATAATTTGGGAGACAGAAGGAGACTCCCATTTTCTTGCAGCCAGGTTGGCATCTTGCCCACCCTGCTTTTAGCAACTACAGTAGATTCTGCCTCACCTAGAAGTTTGTCTAGGGAAGTGGATCTTACTCTGTAAATAAACCAGGCTGGTCTTGAACTCACAGAGATTTGCCTGCTTCTGTCTCCTGAGTGCTGGGATTAAAGGTATGCACCACCATCATCCGAGAAATGGATCTTAAAGTTGTGCTAAGTACCATGAGCGCTATAAAGTTTCAAGGCATGATCTACCAAGCCCCAAATTGGCTGCTTCGCTAAAGCAGATCTGACAGGTGAATAGAACTGAAAAATATTAGATTATCTTAGGGATGAGCAGTCCTGTTCTTAAACCGAACTCAGCCCAAGAACTGAACTCAGATCATCAGACTTGGCAGAAAGCACTCTGACATACTGAGACATCTTGCCAGCCCCTGAGGGTTTAGGCTCTTTTAGGAAGTAAAATAGTACTGTTTTTCAGAAATTGAAAGATCAGGAAGCTATATGCCCATACCTGCTATTCCAAGATGCACCTTGAGGGTCTCGCCACCTTTCCGATCCTCTTCCAGAGACTCTGACTCCCCAGCGATTGGTATTGACATGGATGTGGAAGGAGGCCTGTAAATAGATATTCTAAGGATTAGATCTTGAACCGTGTGTGATCCTGAAGGTTTGAACTGCAGTTAGAGACTCATTGTATGGTTAGCATCTGGCCTTAGTAAGATCTTTATTAGCATTATCCTTTTGAGGATGAAATTAAAAGAAAAAAAATGAACTTCAAGTCTCTAAAGAAAGAAATCGAAGAAGACCTCAGAAGATGGAAAGATCTCCCGTGTTCATGGATTAATATAGTTAAAATGGCCACCCTGCTGAAAGCAATCTACAGATTCAATGCAATCCCCATCAAAATCCCAACTCAATTCTTCATAGACTTAGAAAGAGCAATTCTCAAATTCATATGGAATAACAAAAAACCCAGGATAGCAAAAACTATTCTCAACAATAAAAGGACTTCTGGGGGAATCAGCCTCCCTGACCTCAAGCTATACTACAGGGCGGTAGTGATAAAAACTGCATGGTATTGGTACAGTGACAGGCAGGTAGATCAATGGAATAGAATAGAAGACCCAGAAATGAACCCACACACTTATGATCACTTGATCTTTGACAAAGGAGCTAAAACTATCTAGTGGAAAAAAGACAGCATCTTCAACAAATGGTGCTGGTTCAACTGGCGGTCTACGTGTAGAAGATTGCGAATTGATCCATTCCTATCTCCCTGTACAAAGCTCAAATCCAAGTGGATCAAGGACCTCCACTTAAAACCAGATACACTGAATCTAATAGAAGAGAAAGTGGGGAAAAGTCTGGAACACATGGGCACAGGGGAAAAGTTCCTGAACAGAACACCAATGGCTTGTGTTCTAGGATCAAGAATCGACAGATGGGACCTCATAAAATTACAAAGCTTCTGTAAGGCAAAGGACACTGTAAATAGGACAAACTGGCAACCGAAAGATTGGGAAAAGATCTTTACCAATCCTACGTCCAATAGAGGGCTAATATCCAATGTATACAAAGAACTCAAGAAGCTAGACTCCAGAGATCCAAATAACCCTATCAAAAAATGGGGAAGAGAGCTAAACAGAGAATTCTCAACTGAGGAAACTCGAATGGCCGAGAAGCACCTAAAGAAATGTTCAACATCCTTAGTCATCAGGGAAATGCAAATCAAAACAACCCTGAGATACCACCTCATACCAGTCAGAATGGCTAAGATCAAAACCTCAGGTGTCAGCAGATGTTGGAGAGGATGTAGAGAAAGAGGAACACTCCTCCATTGCTGATGGGAATCCAAGCTGATACAACCTCTCTGGAAATCAGTTTGGTGGACCCTCAGAAAAATGAACATAATACTACCTGAGAACCCAGATATTCCACTCCTGGGCATATACCCAGAAGATGCTTCAACATGTAATAAAGACACATGTTCCACTATGTTCATAGCAGCCATATTTATAATAGCCAGAAGCTGGAAACAACCCAGATGTCCCTCCACAGAGGAATGGATACAGAAAATGTGGTACATTTACACAATGGAATACTACTCAGCTATTAAAAACAATGACTTCATGAAATTCACAGGCAAATGGATGGATCTTGAAAATATCATCCTGAGCAAGTTAACGCAGTTACAAAAGAATGATCATCGTATGTACTCACTGATAAGTAGTTATTAGCCCGAAAGTTCGAAAAACCCAAGAGTCACATCACAGCAACCATAGGGCTGAGTATGAGGTCCCAGATGGAGGACTGGGAGAAGGGACTGAAGGAGCTGAGGGAGTTGGCAGCCTCAGGGAGGGAGCAATAGTGGCAACTGGCCTGACCCCTCAATAATACCAGAGACTGGATCACCAACCAAAGAATACACATGGAGGGACCCATGTGGCAGAGGAGGGTCTTGTTAGCCATCAGGGGGAGGAGAGGCCCTTAGGCCTGAGGGTGTTAGATCTCCCAGTATAGGAGAATGCCAAGAAGGGATGACGAGAGTGGGTAGGTGGGTGGGTGGGGGAATATCCCCATAGTGGCAGGGGGAAGGGGGAGGGAATGGGGAGGTTCCAAAGGGGAGACCTGGAAAGGGGGAAACATTTGAAATGTAAAGAAAGTATGAAAAAAAAATAAAACTTTAAAAAAAAATCATGAAATAATCCATAAGTACCTTTTAGAACCTTAAAACCTGAATAACAAATATGAGGAAGATTTTTATATAAAGATATTACTTTTATTCATGTGCATGTGTGTATGTACACACATGTTCAGGTGCCTACAGAGATCAAAAGAGGGTGTTGAATCCCCTAGAGCCACCTGACATGGGTGCTGGGAACCCAGGTCCTCTGCAAAGACTGCAAGTGCTTTTAACCACTGAGCCATCTCTTGCCTGCCCAGTGGAAAAAGTTTTTTTTTTAATAACAAAATACTGGGAATAGAAAGAGCACTGCCTCACAGAGTTCTGAAGAGAGAGAACCCAAAGTGGTGTTACAGCCCTGTATTCAGCACTCAGGGGGTTGAGGCAGGAGGACCAGATCATCTCTGGACATGTAGCAAGTGGGTACCAACTTGGGGTACATGAGCCCCCATCTTAAGGCAAACCCTTAAATAGTGCCTTTGAATCAAAGCTCAAGCTCTGAGGATGACACCCACAGCTCTTCATAGTCTGACTGGGACCAGCCTCTTTAATTACCGATAGTTGTATTTTACTTTTTGTTGTAATATTTTTAGGGTTTTGGGGGGGAGTGGGCATAATCTTGCTTGGCAGCCCTGGTTGGCTGGGTAACTTATATGTAGCTCAGACCAGCACTGAACTTATGAAAATCCTCCTGCCTCAGTTTCCTGAGTGCTAGGATTACATATAGGTTTGTACTACCATGCCCTGCTGAGTTATATGTTTAAATAACATAAAAAAACTTGGTTAAAAAATCCATTGAGTATTTCACAGGGATAAACACACACACACACACACACACACACACACACACACACACGACTCACACAAGGAATGGAGCCTACAATGATGGTCATAAATCACTAGTGACCTTACTGTGCCTGCACACCTCAATTCTTAAATGTCAGTTGTCTTCCCTTCCATAGGTGATTACAGCCATAGCTCATCTAACACTCCCTTACATTTGGCTTTCCTGTCCGCCTATCCCAAAAAACTAGGAGTCATTTCTGCTGAGTGCTCTAAGTCAGGGGCAACTAGCATTGAGGCAGAGTAAGCTGACCACGGGGGACTCAGAATCTGAAATCTTAGCTAGGCTGCTACAGTTCGGTTGCCCAGGGCAACACAGTTTCAGTGTGTTGGCTCCGTTCTATTACTTCTTTTGTTCAAAAAATGTTTTATATTCTTTGTCAGGATCCCTTGATATAGCATGGTTGCGGATTAAAGAAATGGGGATTATTTTAATTTTATAGCTAAGTTCAGAGTCTGTGAGAAGTGACCTAAAATAACATTGTTATATCCCACAAGTATTACGTGCACCATTACAATCCATGCCCCCCGTGTGTGCAAACTGACTTTTCCTCTGGAATGTGTCTCCTCACCTTCCACACTCAGAACATTCTTATTCATCATTACAGCTTAGCCCAGTGCCACCCCTCAGGAAGGACTTTCTGGCTTTCAAGGAACAGTGGTGATTAGTGGCTGTCCTCTCTCTACCCCTGTAATATTGTGTGCTGTGTGCACATCTCCCAGGCGTCCAGCAGAGCAGGGCATGCATCTCACCAGTAGTTGTGTACCTTTGGTTCCACACAGACATACTTGGCCAAGACAAGCTCTGTCTTAGCTTCTTCCTATGTAAGATAAGGATCACACTGGGATGTTTTACAGATTCCTTTTTTTTTTTTTAGATGTGGGTCTCACTGTGTCTTACATCTGAGCTTTGAGTTGTTCCTCCAGGGGCTTCTCAGGAGAGAAAACATTAACTAATGAGTTGGTCACACAATCTACCTCTTCTTTTGTCATTCCCACCACGGCTCCCTCACAGTCTCTTTTTTACCTTGCCTAGTAAAGAAGGGCAATTCCTTTTCACCTGAAACCGTGGCAGCTTTTTACCTTATTCAGAAGGTACGTGGGGCCATTTGAATGGCTTGAAAGATGACCATCTGACCTCCTCTCCTGTTACCAAGCTCTTCGGTCCCTCTGTATTGATATATTGGTCTCTAGACAGTTACTTTAGCGTGCTGAGCAGTCTCCCCTCAAGGCTGGTGCCCATATCCCTCCACCTTGAATATCCTTTCCCCAGACATCTGTGTGCCTTGCTTCCCACCTCCTTCAAGTTTCTACTCAAATGTCATCTCATCTAGGCAGGCCTCCCCTGATACTCCATACAAAACACCACCAGCTCTAGGGCATCCCTTCTAATCCCCCCAGCAGAGATCTATTCCCAGGCTCCTTTCTGTGCTTATTGCTACCTGCTTGTTTCTTTCTTCGAGTGTAAGTCCTATGATGGGAGAATGCAGTCTCTTTTGCTCACTGCAGTTAGACCACAGCCCCACATGCAGTAAGGCACCTGCCAGGCATTTGTTGAAGAAGTAAGAAAACAGAAAGCAAATTAAAACTGTCGTTTGTCTGATCCCACCTTAAACCTGAAACCCAAAGATGGGGAAAGATCTCTTAACTTGCATCATCTTGAGAGTGGCTTAATTGATACCAGGGGATAGTCACTTCTACCAAGTTCAGGCCAGTCTACCACGAAAGGAACCATCTACCTACAAAAGTGCTTCAATTTGTATCGTACTTTTAGACAAAACAGTCCATTTAGTGGTTATCAACTTACGTTTTAAAACACGGGTCACCGGACATCAGTTGCATACTGATCAAAACCTAAACAAAAGAGCAACAAACGTCACAGTTACAGAAGATTTCTCCAGAAGCCAGCTTCTGCTAATAGCTGTTTCCCCCCACAACACCCAATCTAACGTTTTCTATCCAGAAAGCATTCAATGAAATACATGTGTAATGAGGGTGTACCTAGAATTCAATTACTGCTTTATGTAGAGAGGGATTAAAAGTTATCTTTAGTGTCCAAAGATACCAATTATCTTTGGTGATCATAACTATATTGTTGAAAATGTAAGAATGAAAAGCACTTCCCTAGTAATAATCCCTTCTTAACACGTGGCTGTGCCTGGGTTGTCTGTGTTTACTCCAGATTCCTGCGGGGATAAGCAGGCCCTCCAGCTCCACAGGCTTCACAGGATCCCTGCTCCAGGCTCTAAGGGGCAGAGCACTCCTGCCCTTTGCACCAGCTTTGGGCTGGAACTAAATAAAGCCTTGCTGTTTCCTTTTGAGATGTGGATATTCCTGGGTTGCTGAGTGACTTTTAAGAATCAACCACAGGACAATCTCATTCATTCTGAGGGAGTCTGGCCTCGGACTCAGTATGCATCAGAGGGTGGCTCTGAACTTCTTTTCCTCCTTCCTGGTGCTGCAGCGATTCCAGGCGTGTGTCACCACACCCAGTTTATATGGTTGTGGGGACTGAGCCCAGGGTTTCTTGCATGCCAGGCAAACATTCTACCAACCAGACTGTATTCCCAGCACCAAATTCACATTCAATGGGAGTGATAATAGTGATGATGATATTCACAATGATAATGACTTAAGAATTTATTTTGTTTGGGCCTTTGAGAGTGTCTCGGTATTCCAGGCTACCCTCAAACTTGCTAGATAGCCAAGGACAATCTCGAACTTATGATCCTTGTGCCGCAGCTCTCCCGAGTGCTGGGATTACACACATGCACATTCATACTTGGCTTGACTTGGGAATTTATGTTCCAGATATAAACTTTGTGTTCTATACACTTCATCTCATTTCATCTTCAATAATCCCATGAGAAAGTGACACTGTCTTTTTGAGACCACAGAGGGGATATTTTCTGAATCACAGAGCTGGCACAGGGCAGAACCCAGGATCAAACATACTGAGGTCATAGTGACCAGGACACATAGAGACTACCACATACTTGATAACCTCTTTTCATTCATGCCTCTTTACCCCAGGACATCCTCTTCTGTCCCTTTCTTATTTGATGTTTTCCTTAAGTCTCAGACCCATCCTGATGTCCTGGCTTTCTTACTGCGTCTTCTTTCATTTGGTCCTTCATTCTGGTTGCCAACTCTATAAGACAGCACTGTGTCTCTCTGAATGTCTTAGGATGAAAGCAATTGTACAGGGAGTCAGATCAAAGAAGTGGGAGGGCGCTGAGGGGAGGGAGGCCCAGGTTTGTTCTTATGAGACGGTACACGTCAACTCTCTCTTTGTATGTTGACAAAGATGGGTCATTAAAGGGACAGATGACTAATAGAACAGATGAGCCAAGGAGAAAAGAAAACTCTTGATTATGCCTGTGTGGGTTCTAGAGCCCAGGAAGAAGCACTGATTTCTAACAGGAAGAGGGTTGTGTCAGCCATCATGACCACAGGCAAGGTAACCTTGGGGAAAAAGGCGGACGGAGAATATCTCAGTTGGGCAGAGTATGGGCGCCAGCTGGAGGTGAGCCTGATTTCAGTAATGCCCACTTAGCTGTGTGTCCTCCAGCAATGTTCAGCAGCAGGGCACACACTCAGGGACGACACACAGTCAAACCAAGTAGAGTTGGAGATAGCCAGGGGCAGCAAAGGGCAAAGGAACCTGGAGTGTTAGTTTAAGTAGGTTAATCACAAACTGTGTACTCTGAGCTACAGATGGGGGAAGTGAGGGGTTGGCAGATCATGAGAAAGGGGCAGGGATGGAGACACCAGCTGTGTGAGTAGACCAGGAGGGCTGGGGACATAGGAGATGGTGGCAGGAGAGGGGAAGCTGCCTAAAACTAGGCAGCAGCTTCAGTATGGGGGAGATGACTGGATGGTTAAAGCACCTGTCACATAGAAGAGGTCACACACACACACACACACACACACACACACACACACACACCAGGAAAGCAGTGCTATTCAGAGAGGAGTTATGTGCTTTTTTTTTTTTCCCAAACAGGTTTTTGCTGTGTAGCCCTGGCTATCCTGGAACTCCATTTGTAGACTAGGCTGGCCTCAAACTCACAGAGATCCACCCGTCTCTGCTTTCCAAGCGCTGGGATTAAGGGCGTTCCCCAACACCATCTGGTGGGCTGTATGCTTTTTAATGTGAGGCATATATGAGAAGGCTGGATTTTGGTAACCTGTTTGGGGATCATTCAGAAGGAACAGTATAGTCAGTGGGTGCTGAGGACAGGGATTGGGGGGTATGGGAGCGGGAAAAGGCCACCAAACAGCAGGTTTGCAGTTGGTCTCAGCTCTGTCACCTCACTGAGTCTCACCCCTGTTAGAATCAGGGATAAAACTGTTCCCCATATATCTAGACCTACCAATTTCATGGTGGTATGTGCAAGTGCTCTGAGATACTTTCAGAGGTCTAAATCAACAAAATTAAGTAGACTCCAAGTTCACCGCTGCTATGGTGTGGAAGAATCTTTCCCTAGTGGTGTGCTGACTTACGACCTCAGTTTGGATTCCCATCATATCGATGACAACAGATGCCGGTGTTTAGTTCGAGGCACGAAGTCTCTTTTATCAGCATGTAAATCTCGAAGAAGAGTGCTTACTTTAAGAATGGAATTGTCCTGCCTTGTATTTTTGGTATCATAGCCTTCCAGTAAACAGCGGCGGGTGGTGTTTCCTGATCCAGCAAACTCTGCCAGGTTTAGATCTGCAAAGCCCAGCTATGAAAAGAAAGAGAATCATATTAATAGACTATCTAGGATGCTCTAGCATATCTCCTTAAAATAGACGTCTAGCCCGTGAGTTTTCTCAGACCTTTCAGTTCTTCGCTGTTTGACCTCGACCGCTTTATCATTTATCTTACACGGGTCCTTAATATACTTGCTTGGTAATGAAAACCTGTTCTCTGTTTTACCTATCTTTTAGCATGGGTTTGATGTGCTGTGCTAAAGACATTTCTACACACATCAAAATAAGCCTGTAACTGTGATAGTCCGACTAAGGCCTACCAGACAGGTAGACTCACTCACAGGAGCTCCGACACTCACACCACACTGTGGGAGATAACAAGTTGCTGGGCTCAGGTGCAGCTACCACAAACTCTCAGACTCCTGCTCAGGATCCTACCTGATGCCGAGTTAACCACTGGGGCCTGTGGTTACAGGTTAAGTTCTCACTGTCCACACTCTCACGAGAGGACTCCAGCGAAGCTTGTCCCTTCTTCAGCAGGGACACCTCTTCCACTTACTCCTTGCTAATGATGTTCGGCTGAGTCTCTCTATGGAAGGTTTTTCTTCCCAAGCTCACAGTTTTGTCCCACCTGTATCCTCTCTGCGGCTACCTGGTTCAGTCTAAACTTGTTCTGCCTCCACATTGCTACCCAGAAATGCCATCTTCTGCCATTATCAAAGCTTGTTCTGGTTTTCCCTCTGATGTTACTTAACCCAGACTCAAGTGTACCCCTCTACCATTGTTATCTTAGCAGTCTACTTCTACATAACTAAGCATATACGATTTTGATGAACAAAATGTCAACTAAGCATCTCTCTACACACATATAATAAACTACATCAGATATTTCAAACATTGCTGAGGTTGTTTTCGCCAAGGTTTTTTGTGTGTATAATGTATGTATACGTATGTATACACAGGTATGCATATCCAACAGTGAACATGCAGAGGTCAGAGGACAACCTCAGGCTTTGGTCTTTACCTTCCACCACCTGTTTGAGGCAGGGTCTCTTTGCTGTTTGCCACTGCACTGTACCTGCCAGGCTAGCTAGCCTGCTGGGATCCTCCTGTCTCCACTTCCTGTCAGGATCCTTCCTGTCTCACTGTAGCACAGCTGTGTGCTACTGTGCTTGGTTCTGGGGCTCTAGACTTGAGGTCTTACACTTGTGTGGCAAGGACTTTCCCCATGGGCCATCTCCCTAGACCCACTTTCAGGGCCATGCAACAGGATGGTTTTACTTGCACACTGGATCACTAGTTCACTGGTTTTGAACTGGTATGGGAAGAGTAAAGAGCGAGAGCCTAGAGAATCGTGTATGCCCCCATACAGTAAATCAAGACGCAGGCAACAGCTGCTTAACTTACACAGGTTAGTTCAGTCTTACTGCCTTTTAGTGAAGCAACGTAGGAGAAAAGGCAAGGGTAGGTCCACACAAAGCAACATCTGTGTGAGCATGTGAAGACACACGTGACTAACTTGATCATCTATTTCCTACATGTCTCTCCCCTTTAAAGCTCTCGCCCTTCCTCCTGTTCTTGTCCCTGCGGCTGGCCTTGATGCCTGTTTCACTCAGAAACTAAGGTTGACCGAGAACACTTCTCATCGTTCCAGAAGCTCATTCTGTCAGCCGCAGCCACTCACTCCGCCTGCACCTGGGCCTCCGATGCCTTCCTACTCAGATACTATGGATGACGTGACTGTGTTCCTGAGGCTTACTATGTTTATTCTGTAGTCCCCTGCTCTTTGGCACTCTGATTTACCCATCTCTACTAGACTGTTCCCACCAGCACACAAACATGCTGGGTCCTCTCCTATCATAAGGAACAAACTGAGGCTTGTCCGATGTCTCTCCGGATTACTGGATTATCCTCCATTAAAACAAAAGCAAAGAAAAATCACAAGAACAACCCTTCTTGAAAGAACTGTCTATGTTGTCTCTGACCATCTGGACAAATTAATTCCCCCTTCCCTCCTCACCCTTTAGCTCTGTTGGCCATAATGTGTCAGAGTCAACTCAATGCATTAACACTCGTGAACTCACTCTCTTAGACAATCTAGTATTTTTCAGTTCTATTCACATCAAGGTCCCAATGTCAATAAAGGAGTCTTAAATAAAGGCTATCTGCCCATCAACTTACCATCTACGGTTCTAATACTGTTTATAAGGTCACTAAGGATCTCTGCTATGGATTGCATGCTTCTGTTTCTCCAGAATTTCTAAGTTGAAAGCTTAACCCTCAGTAGGATGTATGGACTGGTGGAGGCTTTGGGAGGTAATCAGGCCATGAGATGAAGCCCTCATAGATGGATTAATGCATCCTACCACTTTTGGTGCTGGGGATCAAAGTCAGGGCCTTGCATACGTCTCAGTTTGTGTTCTACCTCTATCCTAGGGCCCGGATGAATGCACTTAAAGCAGAGGCAAGAACTTGTACCATCTCTCTGCAATCTGCCACATAGTGACACATTGAGAGGCTAATCATCTGCAAACCAGGAAGCAGGTCCTCCAGAGACACAGGATTGGCTGGCATTTGGACCTTAGATTTCCCAGCATCTAGAATGGTGAAAACTAAATGCATCTTGTTTAAGACATCAGTCTGTTGTACTTTGGTATAGCAGCAAAACTCAAACAAGACAGTTGCTTTTAAGAAAGCAACACACCAATGTCCTTTTATGTGCCAGACTCTTATATAGACCCAGGAGAACAGTGAGGTAAAAGGAAAAATATTGTCTTCAAAGAGCTCACATTACACACATTATAGCCATATGCCACAGAATCCACTCTTCCTTGTGACTTTCTTTGGCTCCATCAAGATAACTGTAACATGAATATCTATCTATACACGTGTTTCATAATGTCTCATACATATGTCATGCATATGCACAACATTTGTGATAGACATAACTGATTTAGAAAACAACTGTTAACATTTGTATTTCAGGTAACATTAGGCATAACTTGGGACTATAGAATGTTTTCCCCATTTTTGGTGCTAGGGATGGAACCCAGGACCTATCTCATGCTGAGCCCTGAACTATCCCTGAATCCTTTATTCTTACTTTATAGTTTAGTATGGGAAGATAGAAAGCAAATTCCTGCAGTGCAGTCTGATGAGTGCTGTGGTAAAGGAAGACACACTTAACAAGAGAGAAGAAAAGTTCTCAGTGGGAAGGTATGACTAAGCTGAATCTTTAATGATACATGAGTTGACAGGATAAGGGGAGGGAGGAAGACACGCATGGTGTCGAGTCACAAGGCAAGAGGCTAAAATAGCACAAGAAAGATACTCTCAGAAGGGTATGACGGCAAGATGCCTCCAAAGGATGAAGGGCAGGAGAGAAGAGAGAGGCAGAGAGCACAGGTGGCAGGTAGAAGACATGAGGCAGCAGAAAGGATTTGCAAACCACAATGGGTCTCATTTATCGGCTCATAGAATTTCCAACTTCCTTTACAGTGAACAAATACCGACTGAGAAACTAAAAGTGGGGAATGATATAATCAGGTTTTAATTTTAGAAAGACCACTCTGGCAGGACTAAGGAAGATGGAGTCAGACAACAGAGACCAGACTAAGCAGGTGGCCCATGGGGGCTGCCAATAGAAAACAACACAGGCACAGTCTAAGGCAATAGTCTCAGAAAAGGTGAGAGAATATTTTCTTAAGAGCTCTTAAAAGAGAAAAAAAAATCCCGAACAGTTACCAGCAACAGGAGACCTTGCTTGTCTGCCTGCCTAACCGTCTGTGCTCTGCTAATCCATTTTCCCCAGAGATTCAATCTCCATCCTTATCCTTGTGCACACAGAGGGACCCACCCTCCTCTCATTGCTATATATAAGGAAGGACATTACATGATGAGGGATTTAAGATTAAATGTTAGTCTAATTTAACAATAGCAATCCATTTCTATGGCTGCAGATGGTTAGGGATGGGTATAAGGTCCAGTTATACTCAATAAAACATATGGTAGAGTCCTCTAAGAGCATCTAGGAAATGCTTACTTATTCAACAAGAATAATATACAGAGACCAGCTAGGTTTTTGTGCATATGAATTATGTTAAAAAATTTGAGCAACTAGACATCTGATGCTGAGGTATAGTAATCAAGATTAAGGTCATCACTGTGGGAAGGAGATAATGGGTCCCTGACCATGTTCTTTAGTCAGTGGATCAACCAATCCTGGAGCAGCAATGTCTTATATCTAATTATTCTGTGTCACCTGTAGGCTATAATTTCAAGAAAACCAGAGAACATTTTCCAGCAGGGAGGCTAATTCTAAAGGGTAACAGCCAACAATAAGCTCCCACAATAGTCTTTTTCAAAAAAAAAAAAAAGATTCATTTATTTTTACTATGTGTATGGGTATTTTGCTTGCATGTATGTCTGGGCACCATGTGCATGCAGGGCCTGACGAGGGGGTTGGAACCTCTGGAACTGAAGTGACAGACAGAGTTCTAGTCACATTTAGGTCCTGGGAACAGAACCAACCTGGGGCCTTTGGACTGGCAGTGTTCCTAACCACTGAGCCATTTCTCCAGTCCCCAGAAAGAATATTCTAATATTTTGTTAGGTCCAATTATTCAATCTCTAGTTTGCTGTACTTAAAACGAGCCAAGCTTGAGTAATACTTAAAAGCCTGCAGGCTGCACTAACAACATTATGAACTATAAAGAGAGTTAAAGACCATTTCCTTACCTTTGCATAAGCTTTCCCACCTTTTAATTCCTGCAAATACAGAAAACACCATAAGGAAGAACATTAGTAATGATGGATTTAAGACTAAATGTGTGCCAAGCAAGTCCGAAGTAGACATTTATATGCTGGGAAATGTCACAGACAATACACATAGAATGATTTTCAATCCAACTATTTAAATCAATAGCATCTTAAAAATGACCAAAATTTTCCCTTTGCTTGCAACTTTATCCATTTATTTAGTTTTTGATACTGAGTCTCTGTATGCTGCACAGACTGACCTTGAGCTCCTGGACCTCAAGTGACTCACCTCAGCTTCCTGGGTATCCGGACTGTAGGCCACACTTTTGCATTTAGAATACCACACAGCTGTGAGGGCTGAGCGTAAGGCACTTAGAACAATGCCTGTACTCCGGGCACTCTGTTTCCTCTTATTATCATGGACGGGCGGGCTTCCTTTCTCCAAAGTCACTTTGAGAACGTGTTTACTGAAGAGTTGTCACTTCCCTTTTGGGACTCTGATACACTACCATGCCTATCTTTTACACATTGAATTTAAAGAAGTCCAGAGGGTCCACAGAGAGCTCTGTCATTACTTAGGACTATCTGCTGCTCTTTCCCTTTCCTGCCACTGTCCCTAGTCCATATGAGCTATCAGCATTTCTTCAGCATTGGGTCATTCTCATGTCCTTTAATGGTGTCTTTTTTTTTTTTTTTTTTTTTTAGTTTTTTGACACAGGGTTTCTCTGTGTAGCCCTGGCTGTCCTGGAACTCACTCTGTAGACCAGGCTGGCCTTGAACTCAGAAATCTGCCTGTCTCTGCCTCCTGAGTGCTGGGATTAAAGGCGTGCGCCACCACTGCCCGGCTAATGGTCTCATTCTTAAGCAAACAAAGGGAAACATCCTCTAGAAGTGTTCCCTGGCTCCTCGACTTGCTTATTTTGTTAGAATAAGGGAAATGTTCCATTTAACAGTACAAACCAATACAGTACTTCTAATGAACAGTTTAACAAGTACCAAAATATAAATTGTGCATAAAATTTTATGTAGTAAACTTATTTCTAGGAATTTATGTTGACAGAAATATGTATGTACTGTGGGATATCTATCACAGTATTATATACAATGGTGAATTATGAGAAACGTCAAAATTAAATACAGAAGTAATAAATTATGAAATTACTTGTAGACATTTCTATAATAATTAAAATGCTATTTTCTAGGCTAAAACTTTAGAAGCCAATACTATCATCAACTTACAATTTCACATTATAAATATGATTAAGATAAATTAAATCACTTTGTGAAAACATTATGCAATTGGAAATTATTTCTGACAGATCAACTCTTACAGTTTTGTAGGCCATTCATTTTTCTCCTTTGAAATGACAAAGGAAAGTTGACTTCAGTCAAAATAGCACACAACCTAATCTCATAAATCACACATTTAATGCTACTTGTTTTCAGTAGGTTTTGAAAACCTTACTACTGTCACACTCAACTAGAAATAAGCTGACAACTCCTGACTAAATTCAGAGGAAATAAATACTAGTCTTCTAAATTACACAGGACTCACCTCCCTAATGTGAACATAAAATTCAAATCCCTCCAATGTTCTCCTTTGAAGATATGTTAGCTTCACTCTGAGCAAAGAGCAACCTTCCTTTGTGTTTCCCAAGGCCATTACACTGAGATTCATCAGATATCTATATCACTTGTGGAAGTTACACCTTAAATATTTCTATTTAACCAGTATGAAGTGTCCTTCTTTTTTTGATAACTTTTTAAAATCTTTTTTTGATAACTTTTGGTTGAAAGTTGATTTTATTCGATATTAGAATGGCTACTCCAGCTTGTTTCTTGGGACCATTTGCTTGGAAAATTGTGTTCCAACCTTTTACTCTGAGGTAGTATCTGCCTTTGTCACCTAGGTGCGTTTCATGTATGCAGCAAAATGCTGGGTCCAGTTTACATATCCAGTCACTTAGACTATGGCTTTTTATTGGGGAATTGAGTCCATTGATGATAAAAGATATTAAGGGAAAGTGATTGTTGCTTCCTGTTATTTTTGATGTTATTTTTATGTTTGTGTCGCTATCTTCTTTTGGGTTTGCTGAAAGATTACTTTCTTGCTTTTTCTAGGTTGTAGTTTCCCTCCTTGTGTTGGTGTTTTCCATCTATTATCCTTTGTAGGGCTGGATTTGTGGAAGATATTGTGTAAATTTGGTTTTGTCATGGAATATCTTGTTTTCTCCGTCTATGGTAATTGAGAGTTTTGCTGAGTATAGTAGCCTGGGCTGGCAGTTGTGTTCTCTTAGGGTCTGTATGACATCTACCCAGGATCTTCTAGCTTTCATAGTCTCTGGTGAGAAGTCTGGTGTAATTCTGATAGGTCTGCCTTTATATGTTACTTGACCTTTTTCACTTTCTGCTTTTAATATTCTTTGTTTTGTGTATTTGGTGTTTTGATTACTATGTGACAGGAGGAATTTCTTTTCTGGTCCAATCTATTTGGGGTTCTGTAGGCTTCCTGCATGTTCATGGACATCTCTTTCTTTATATTAGGGAGGTTATTTTGGATAATTTTATTAAAGATATTTACTGGCCCTTTAAGTTGGGAATCTTCACTCTCTTCTATACCTATTATCCTTAGGTTCTGTCTTCTCATTGTGTCCTGGATATCCTGGATGTTTTGGGTTAGGAGCTTTTTGCATTTTGCATTTTCTTTGACTGTTTTGTCAATGTTTTCTATGGTATCTTCTGCACCTGAGATTCTCTCTTCTATCTCTTTTATTCTGCTGGTGATGCTTCCGTCTATGGCTCCTGATCTCTTTCCTAGGTTTTCTAACTCCAGGGTTGTCTCCCTTTGTGATTTCTTTATTGTTTCTGTTTCCATTTTTAGATCCTGGATGGTTTTGTTCAATTTCTTCACCTGTTTGTGTTTTCCTGTAATTCTTTAAGGGATTTTTGTGTTTCCTCTTTAAGGGCTTCTAGTTGTTTACCTGTGTTCTCCTGTATTTCTTTAAGGGAGTTATTTATGTCCTTTTAAAAGTCCTCTGTCATCATCATGAGAAGTGATTTTAGATCCGAATCTTGCTTTTCTGGTGTGATGGTGTAACCAGGATTTGTTACGGTGGGAGAACTGGGTTCTGATGATGTCAGGTAGCGTTGATTTCTGTTGCTTATGTTCGTACGCTTGCCTCCTGCCATCTGGCTATCTCTAGTGCTTGCTACCTTCCCTCCCTCAATCTGATTGAAGCCTGTCCTTCCTGTGATCCTGGTTGTGTCAGAACTCCTCAGAGATCAACTGTCTCTGGGATCCTGTGATTCCGGGATCCTGAGATCCTGGGTGTGACATAGCTCCTGGGAGTCAAGCTGCCTTTGTGACCTTGAGATCCTGATGTGACCAAACTCCTGGGATCCTGTGATCCTGGGTGTGTTAGAGCACCTGGGAGTGGAGCTTCCTCTAGGTGTTGTGGGACTGGCTGAGGAGTTCATGCCCAAGGTCTGCTCAGGGCATCGGCTCTGACTGGAAGGGGGCTTATTATTTTTTAAAACTACTTTAAGACAAGGGTAGTAATTTAATTCCAGGATTCAGGAGACAGAGAGAAGAAGATTTCAAGTTTTAGGCCATTTTAGGCTAATTGTCTCTAAAAGAATCTGGGGATGTAGCTTAGTATCAGAGTATTTGACTAGGCTCTAGGTTTCATACCTAGCACAGAAAGAAAGTAGTTCTTGAAATAAGCAATAACTCCCATGGGTAATTTCAGTAAATGAAGGTAGCAGAACCTTGACTTGTTTGTTTTCATTGCAGTGGTCTATCGTCAAAATTCAACCTCTACTGGACTCTAGTCAACCCTCTTCAGCTGTATTTGTTCTTTTTCTTCTCTAGTAGCTCAGGATTCCCAGTGGTCTACATTTTGCAGAAGCTAAAAGCTCCCTGTTTTCATCTTAGTCTCTCAGTAGCATGTGATAGCTTGATCAATGACCTCCCGATGCCACACCTCCTTGGTGCCACATCTGGCTGCTGTTCCTCCTGCCTCTCCTTTCCTCCTTTATTTAGCTTCTACAGAAGAATGCTGTACCTTAGTTATCTGCTCTCACTGTCCATGTAATAGAAACCTGTACTTTTAGTTAGGTATCTAGTTTCGCCAAACAATGGACTAGCTCTGTGTAAAACTGCTTTCCCTGGACCTAAGCATTTCTACTTTGAGATATTAAAACCAATTCATCCACCACCAAAGAAGCAGCATGATCTTATACAGTGGTTCTCAACTTTACAAATGTTGTGGCCTTTTAATAAGTTCCTCATGTAGTGACCCCCAATATAAAAGTTATTTCATTGCATTGGGTGTGGTGGAGCATGCCTTTAATTCCAGCACTTGGGAGGCACAGTCAGGAAGATCTCTGAGTTCAAGCCCAGCCTGATCTACAGAGTAAGTTTCAGGATTCCAGGAGAACAAGTATCACACAGAGAAACTCTGCCTCAAAAACAAAAACAAAAACAAACAAACAAACAAACAACCCCCCCACACCAACAGCAAAAAACCCAACCAAACAAATAAAGCTCATTGCAAATTCATATCAGTAATTTTACTACTGTTATAAATTGTAATGTAAATATCTGGTATGCAATCCCCATGAAAGGGTCATTCAACCTCACCAAAAGGGGTCATGACCCCCAGGTTGAGAACCATTGTTATAAATGATTTGAGAATCCTATTAAAATTTCCCAATTAATCAGGTTTGGTGGCATATGCCTGTACTCTCTGTACGTGGGAGCCAACCTACCTATCAAAAAGTGCTGCTGGGATAGTTCTGTAAGAGTGCTCACTGTACAAGTATGAGGACCTAGTTCAGATGCACAGCACCCATTTAAAAAGTCAGGTGTGGCCACGTGTTTCCTCTACCCCAGTGCCGGAGCGGGAGCAGAGAGCAGAGACACTACCTCAATTTTCTAAAGCAATACACTTCCCTAAATTATTCTCCATTATCCCATTTTTTTTAAAAATGTGCAACATTCACTGCTATCTGAACTAATTTTATTTTGCTACACACTTACTTTCTGTTACCCAGTTCTCACAGAAAGTAAAGTGTAAGAGGTCCAGAACTCTGGTTGGCTGGTAGCTGCTTCCCTGTGTCTAGGCAGCAGGGATCTCTAACAAATTCAATCTTTATCAGATCTGTTCATAAAATGGTATCTTATTTGTAGTTTTAATCTGTGTAAGATTGGGTATATTTTGTATTTTTTACAATACTTTTGGGGGGAGGGAATATATTGACACCTGTCAACTTCTCATAAATGCTGTTGATTCATTTACACGGTGTAAAGGTGTTCTTTCCATATTAATTGGGATGATTTGACTGACTGACAAATAGTTTCCCTTAATCTGTGACTTTGTTTATGACAATGTTTTTTGGCAATGGTCAACATGTTTAAATAGATGGGTTCTCTGATGCTTCTTTTATACAATGCTTAGGAAAGACTATGTAGAATAAATAACTTCAACTCCCCGAGCAGTCAAATACAGCAGGAGATTACTGGCAACTTACCGAATTCTCTTCTGGAATGTTAGAACGTACTGGTCACCCAACCATGGATGTCAGTTGGAGCCTTTCAGTTTGGTGTGAGTCACATGACTAGGTTCTAACCAGAGGGATGCATATAAAAGTCACAGGCATCATGTTTGAATCATGTCTGTCCTTATGTCACTACTTAAGGGAGAATAAGACTGGAGCTGCCCCTTAGATCTAAAGCTGGAAGCATATGCTACAGGCGGTGGAGCATATCCCAAGTTCTGACACAGCTCCTACACCATTTGTTTAAGCCCTTGACTCTTTGGGTCTGTTTTACCAATTTAACACATATGACTTGTGCTGCTTAGGTCTTTTCTGTCAACTTGACACAAGCTCAGGTCATCCAGGAAGAGGGAAGCTCAACTGAGAAAACACCCCCATCAGATAGACTCTAGACAGCTCTAGGTGGTATTTTCTTGATTGGTGATTGATAGGTGGTGCCACCACTGGGCTGAGGTGTATAAAGAAGCTGGCAGAGCAATGCAGAGTGAGCTAATAGGCAGTGTTACTCCATGGCCTCTGCTTCCGTTCCTGCCTCTAGTTCCTGCCTTGAACTCTCTTCATTCGGTGGCCAGTAAGATGAAATGAACTTGTCCCTCCTAAGCAAACTCAGACACGTCCCAATGGATAGATCAAACCCTTATGAGAAAGGGTTTATCTGAGGTATGTCCTGGCGTAACTGGCATTTATAGTTTCTGTTTGTCTTAATAGAGTTTGAGCTTATTTGATTTATAGGCGGGCTTTCCTTTAAGTTGGTTATATATTTTGTTTTTCTTAAAATCCAAGGATTAGCCCATCATCCTTCAGGCATTGTGATTAGAGCTATATTCAGACAGGGTTTCTATGAAAGAGCAGCAGTCAAAGCAGCACAGTGAAGGCAGGATGCTTTGCTTTGCCAGCTGATCCCTACGTTCACAGACAACCAAGGACTAACTCTTCAGATTTAAGTCAGACTTTCCTGAGGTCTCACGGTTGGTATGTTGTGGTATGCTTGGGGCTCAAAGTCAGGTTGGTGTAAGTGCACGTCTGCCTTCACTGTGCCAAACTTCCTCTGCAGAAGCCTCTGCTCAATTACCATTGCTCCAAACACAACTCTTTCCTAAGACTTCAAAGTTGTAGTATCATTTCTGTACACATGCATTTACTGTATTCTAACCGAGTGTATTAAGCAATATTAAAAAGGCTGGAATATGGCCCCCTCCATCATAGTGCTATCACTTCATTCAAAACATGGGATGACAAATCTAAGCTTTTTATTTGATATAGAAAGACCAAGGACAGAATGGAAAAGAGCAAACGGACTCATGTTTCTCATTCTAAGTCTTTATCTTTGCCAACATATACATGCACTTTGGTAACTTAAAATACATATAAAGCTGGGCATGGTGGCGTGCCTGCAATTCCAATACCTGGGAGACAGAGGCAAGGCGGGTCGTGAGTTTGAAACAAGTCCAGGCCACGTGAGTTCCAGGCCAGCTTTAGCTATCTAGTGAACCCTTGTTTCTGAAAAATCAGAACAAAAAATGTGTATAAAACGTAAAACACACTGTTGGGTCTTCATTTATAAAGGCAAAGTCATGTTGCATAACCTAGGCTGGCTTTAAATTTGCTAGGTAGCTCAGGCTAGCCTTAAACTTGGGATCTTCCCGTCTCTGCATTTCCAGTTGCTATGATTACAGGCTTGCCACTATCATGCTTGGCTAGGAAGTTTCTATTTTAAAGCTGATAGTTAATTCATTGATAGCAGTGATTAATGGACTGCTCTTTTTAAACAAAAAAAAATCAGGAACTTACATGTACACTTCCTCAACCTCATCCATAAAAACAAAATACATATAAACGAGGACAGAGGTTTGTGTTTGAGTCTTCCCTTTACCCTTTATTAACAATGTGATAAATTCATAAATTTGGACAAGTTACTTCATTTCTCTGAGCCTCAGTTTTTCTGAATATAAAGAAAAGGACACCAACTCCAAGGCTGCTATTAGGCGTAACTGATTGAAGTACCCAGAACAATACCTATTAAAGAACAGAGGTTTGTTGGAATCTGGTCCAGAACTCCAGATCAGAGCCTCTCTCAGCCTTCATCAGAGAAACTGCTCCTTGCAGTAGATGGTAATTAACATGAAGACCTTCAACTGGTCAATATGCAGGAATGAGAAACTTAGGAGTGCTCAGCCGTAAATCGTGTGTCTATATCACACCCCTCCCCATGAGACCCAGGCATGTGTGGGGAAGAGGCGGCAGACAAGAGCCAGAGGTGGTGGACAGTTTCAGGGAAGTACAATAGGACAGATGGCACACAGGACTCACAGAGATTGTGACCAGCATACACCAGACCTGCACAAGCTCCATCCAGATAAATCCCAGCATTGGGGGAGGGACGTGAAAAAAAAATCCAACTCCTAGTTGACTAGCTGAGGAGGTACTGGTATTTGATAGCTGCTAGGAGAGAGAGCCAGTTTTCTTTAGTTATGCACCACACTCCAGGGGGCAGGTCCCACTCCCCAAGAGCAGCTGGGCAACACAAACGGAACTGGATCAAAAACCTAAGAAAACTCAAAGATAGGTGGGTGGGGCAGTGAAGGCACAGAGGGTGTGTGTAGGAAGAGTTAGTGTGAGCAAAATGTAATGTTCAAGTTTTCAAGGAATTAAAGAAAATGCTATTTTTAAAATACATAAAAAAAAAAAAAATGGGAGTTTAATAAACTCGTATTACAGACAGACACATTCCCAAGCTAATACAAGCGTGGTTAATACTCATATGTACAGTGACTCTGAGGGTTTTTTTTTTAATCTTGAATTATAACAATCTCAGGTTTTCTACCATATCTTCCAAGGAAATTTATTACTGTAAGTGTGAAGTTACAGTTCTACCCTTAAAGCAGATCTAGATAACGTGAGTTGGTGACTGTAGCTAATTATGGTTTCTGAAAGGGGAGGAATAATAGGCTATTTTTATACCTTCCGTACAGACACTCGGTAGATACAAGGATCCAGGATGCCGGTGGAGGCGCTGGCGCTCATTTTGCACATAAACGAGAACTTCTTTCTCCAGTGAACACAATTTGCTTGCACCACCTCCCTGAGTAGGAGAAACCAAAAAACCAAAAAGCCATGGTTTAATTACTATGTTAAAAACACTCACAACCTCACCCAAGTCTACAGCGCAAAGTTAGATAGAAGTCAGTATTTGTAGGTGTGGCGAGATGGCTCAGTGAGAAAACTGCTTGTTGCAAGTTCAAAGAGTGGAGTTGGACCACGAAAAAGCCAGGTGTCTGCAGTCATAGCATTCGAAAGACTGGGGCCCCCAATCACAGCATTCGAAAGACTGAGGCCCCTGCAGCAAGCTGACTAGACAAATGGGGTCCACCAGAGACCCGACTCCATAAAGAAGGTGAAGAGCCCCTCAGGTGCTTCCTGACTTCCACACTCAAGCACACACAGGCGCACACACAGTGCAACAGTGTTTGCAAGCCGTGGGACAGGAATAATTGGCTATTAGAAATGCAATGAAGTTAACTTACTCATCAATCGGTTCAAAATGAGTCTTCAACGTTCATTTACTTTCTGTGTGTTGAGCATACTTCTGAATGTTTAAAATACAAGATAAAGGACAGAATTTCTAACCTTGCAGGGCTTTGTGCAAGAGACAGAAACACCCACGAACACCCTACTTTCTCTCTGACTAGTTCAGCAAAATGAACTGCATGTTTACAACATGATGCTTAATCTCTCAGCAGCTTTAAAATGTAGCTGGCATTTCCCTGACTGCACAGACCAGGAATTTAAGCAGAGGACGGGAGGTAACTCAAGGTAATTTAGTTAACTCAAGCCGCTGCCCATTTTACTCCGAAGCCCCTCGTCCACACCCCTAAATCTGCTGTCTCCCTACAACTTCCTTCTTCCAGCTTTCCTGACTTTTGTACAAGATGTCCTCTTTCCTCTTCTGTGTAGGTTCAATGAACTTTGCGTTAGAAAGGAGAGATAATTAGTCTGCTTATGGAAGGAGATAGAAAACGGGGGAGGGGAATGGTAATAAATGGAGAAAAATGGAAAAAGCAAAGAATGGTCTCTACCTTTACTTGTCCGTTTAGTTAACATAGGCAACATAACATTCTAATATGTATATTATTTAATATATGCTTTCTTGAGGAAGGTCTCACTATATAGTCCTTCTGGCTGGAACTCACTATGTAGACAATGTCGGCCTTAAATTCAAAGAGATCATCTTTCCTCTCCCTCCAAAGTACCATCCCACCTGGCCTTAATATTTTTTATTAATTATTGAGAATTTCATACAAGCATATAAAATGTATTTTGATCACAATCACTCCTCCTCCTAACTCCTCCCATATCCAGTCCCACTTCCCTCTCCCTTCCAACTTGATGTCTTCGTCTTCTTCGTCCTCTTCCTCCTCCTCTTCCCCTTCCACCCCTCCTTCTCATAGCTCACTGAATCCAGTCTGTGCAGCCCATATACTCATGTGCATAGGAACATCCATAGAGCCGCATCTTGAAAGAGAGCCCGACATCCCACATCCCAGAAGTGTCACTCCTAGCTCCTCAGTCAGGCATGAAGGATCTTGGGTCCCCCTACTCCATGATGGAACGTTGACAGAGTTGATCTTGTGCAGGCCACCCCAGATGCTGTGAGCTCATGAGAGCAATATTCCTGTCAGACCAGAAGTTACTATGTCCGTCCAGTCCTCCCTGACCTCTGGCTTACAGTCTTCCCATCCCCTCTCCTGTGATGGTTCCTGAGAGCACAGGTACAATGACGTTGATTTCCTTAATGGAGTACAGAGTGGGATCATTTCTCTGGAGCAATAGATGCTTATGGGTAAGGTAAGAGTTTAGATAAATTTGGGTAAATTCAGATTTAAAAAATCGAGGAAAAGACAAATGAAATGAACACAACAGTATGCCGAGTCATCTCTGCCTCTGCGAATAAAATGGATGTGCATCAAGATCACCACGGTTGGGTTTGTAGACAACCTTTAAGAAGCCCAGAAAGATTCATGAAAAAGAAAAAAAAAAGCCACAGGAGTTTTAGTTTTTGCTTTCTTCACAGCATCAGCCATGTGTCTGGAGCTCCCAAAAAAGGCATGCAGATATACTGATGACTTGGGACCTTCAGGAATATACCTCAAAGTATGTAATTGCTCCTGTCACTAACACCACCAGTGTAGGATCAGATATCAAAACCAATATTTTTAAAAAGCATGATAGTTTGTTGTCCTTAGAAAAACACATATAAACTTCTATCTAAAGATAGCTTCTACTTCTTTCTCCCCCAAAATTACCAAGTTTGGGGTTTTTTTTGGTTGTTGTTGTTGGTGATTTTAAAGGCATCATCTCATAGGAAGACAAAAACAAGCAGTTGGGACAGACACAATTGGTAACCAATTTAGCAACCAAGGAAATCTAAACCTGACACTATAGTGTGGAAAGCCAAGAGTGGAATCTTAAACTGCTTCCCAAACAAAATGAAGGACGAACCAAGGGTGGAAGGACTGATTGAATGCTGTCTTAGAAGCAGCCAGACCCTGACTTTTGAAGGAAGCTCAGCTTATTTTCCTGACAAGGGAACAGATGATGCTCTGGCCTTTGACCTCATGGCAGGCCTCAGGGGTGTGACAACAGCATATTGAAAGATAAGTCAGTGCTGACCCTTCCTCCTTAGCTGTTTCTGGCAATGCTGAAGACAGGGATGCATTCACCAGGAAAACTCTAATGAGATGGTCACTGAGGACTCCCAACAAAAATGGTTCCACCATCTCAACTGTAGTAAAAACCCAAGATGCCAAGCCCCCTCCACCTGCACAGAGTTCCTATCAGCTTCAGAAGCACAGTTACATCTAAGCTGGCTCCCTAGGAGAAGCTCTTACTGGAAAAAACAAGCCAAAGTGAACAGCACAAGATGCAACTTCATCCAAACAGCCGATGCTGAAGGAAGAATTATGGGCTGAATTGATGGCCCAACTCCCACACTGACCTTTGACCTCAACTCTTACACCCAGGTGTGTGCACGTACCCCTCCCCCCATCACACGTACATGCACAGATACATGTAATAATAAAAATAATTTGCATCTATTATACAGGTCTAAGATGCTCTTTACAAACAAGAAGAACATAGACCCCTACAACATGTTAATGGAAACAAAAGTCCTGGGCTCAGCCTTGCATTTGCCATTTTGGACTTACTCTACCTCTCTCATAGCCCAGAGGCCCGCCTTCATGGATTGCACAACCAGGCTTCCTGCCGTCTACCTCTTACTGTGCAAAGGGAGCAGCCAGAGGCTGAGGACAGGGCGGGAGCAAAGACAGCACAGCCATCCTGAGGGCTGACTCCTTGCAGGGTGGATCAGAAACGAAGAGTTGAAGGGACTGTGGTTTTCCACCCCTGCCTGCTGACTTCCTCTTTAATGACAAAGCTTAGACTTTAAAATACGGACATGTAAACCTCTGTTAAAGTAAAAACTGGAAAATTAACAATGTTACTAAGTACTGAAAAATCTCAAAATGGAACAAAGTTACATATGGGAGAGCCAGCATGGAGACCGTGCCTGTAATCCCAGCACTGAGGAGGCTGAATCCAAGTTTGATGCCAGTTTGGGCTGCACTACAAGACCACCTTTTTTAAAAAATATATAACATTGAAAGCCATTATTTTCCAGTTGCTTTGAATATTCACCTGGTGAATATTCTTCGTTGTCTAATACATGAGAACCAAACAACCTCATTTTGGTCAACTTTCTGTCACTATAACCGACGTCTGAGTCGAATCAACGTATAAGAGGACAGGTTCATTGTGTGCGGGTTTCAGCCCACAACTGGCTGGCTTTGTTTTGCAGGGTCCGTGGAAGGGTTATCATAGTGGAAACATGAGCTGAAGGGAAAGCCTCTCTCTTCACTGCGAAATGAGGGAATGGGCCAGAGTTACACAATCCCTTTGGGAGCATGACTCCTAACGACTGAGAGCCCTCCTGTCTTTTAAAGGTTCCATTACCCCCTAATAGTGCCAAGCTAGGAACAAACCTTCACCACATGGTCCTCTGGATCCAATTTATAGTTGGACCTTAAAATGTTACTGAGCTAACTATTCTAGGAATTAGTCAGAAATAAAAACAAAACACAAACACTTCAAATCCCCCAAACCTTGGTTTATGTTGTTGTTTTTTATTTGTTTATGAAACATCAGGAATTCCCCAACTAATTAGAAACACATACTAGATTTTTATCTGTTTTGAAACACTCTTACAATGTGGCATATTTATAATGATTTCATGGACCCAATCATATATGCTACCATTTGCACAAATAAAGTGTAGCTTTGGTCTGAATGACAACATTAAAGTGGATTCTGCATCCATAAATACAATTAAGTGGGAAGTCTTTCATATTTACCTAGTTTTCTAGAGAGTGGAGGGAACGGACAGGAGGTCTGGTAACTCCGGGAGAAGCCGGGTTAGTAATAACAAACATGGGCAGGGGCGGCAGCATGCAAGGGAAGGGTTTTAATTAGAGCACAGTAGTGCATCTTGCAGGGGAAAGCCACACTTCCGGCTTCCATCCCTACCCGCTGACTCCTGCTTTAAAGATAATGTGGACCGTGGTTACCGAGCGAGTGCTTTCGATACAGCAGAGGCCACACGCTTTCTACATTGTAACACGGCCCCGTTCCTTAGTATAGGGACGGAGAGAAACGAAGTAGCTTATCCAACTTCTCTGCTGAAAACGAGTTAAATTGAATGCAAGGCACTGTGTAGAGGAGATCCCTTCAACTTCCCAGCTATCTTCCCAGTCAGGTTTCTACCCCAGCACCCCACTGAAACTGCTTACTAGTGAGCAATAGATTGCCAAGTCTTTAATTATTATTTTTTTAGTTATTTGTGTGTGTGTCTTTGAGTGTATGTATGTCAGCATAAACATGCCCTAGCACGTGTGTGAAGGTCAGGGGACAACTTGCATCAGTTCTTTTTCTACTGATTCCAGGGATTGAACTCAGGCTGTCTGTCCCCCTTGGCAGCAAGTTCCTTTACCTGCTGAGCCATCCTGCTGGCCCCTGATGGGCTTTTTGGACATCACACTTGATCCTTACTATACATTCTTGAACAAATCTTGTCCCTTCCTAATTTTGTGTCTACTTGTTCTTAATTTCATGTTCCTGTCTCCTTAAAGTGTTGGTGTCCACTAAGCTAGTTAAACTAGTCAAGCCATTTGTTCAGGAGCATCTGAGGCAACCATCAGTTGCTTATCCAGTGTCTCTCTCCTTGAACATATCTAATTTTATGTATAGCCAGTTTTACCAGTCTTCTTTGCAGCTAGGGGAAGAGAGGGTTGATTTATGCTATGGTGGTATCATTAGAGACCACTGGCTGGGACTTCTGGAAAGGCACAGTAAGGGAGGGCGAGTGGGGACTGTCTTTTATCCTCTATTCCTTTCTATGTCTAAAACCTGTCATGACAATGGTTCCAAATGTCAGAAGCCATGTTGGACCATGAGGGTACCTACATGAAAAACTGGTGATAGTACAGAGAGAGACGGAAGCCTGGGCTGCCCCCATTTACACCTCCCACGTTTATTATTTAAAATGCTTGTTTTAGGTTTCATTTATGTAGGTGAGCTAAACTCTGACACAACCGAAGTCTGATCACTCAAATCCTTAGAAATCTGAGAGTCTCAATACTCTTTCCGTGTGGAATGTGCTCTCGGAATCTAGAGTCCTTTCCCTATCTCGGAGGATTACTGTGTCCCAGCACTTGGGAGGCTGAAGCCAGAGGAGCATGAGCCCAAGGCCAGTCTGTGCTGTATAGCAATACTCTATCTCAAAAAACAAAATCATCAACAAAAGAAAAAAAAAAGAAAAGAAAGAAAGGTTACTGCATGGATCAACACTTTGATCTTACAGACTGCCTATTAGGAGAGCCCCACCCACAAATAAGCCAGGTTGGCTTCCTATAGATGGAAACATCCAGCTGCATGAATTCTGTCTCCCAAGTATCAGATCAACAGCATGTGTGCAGGACTCTGGAACAGGTCCTTATGGGACAGTTTAGTAAGCCAAGAGATTAGGCTCAGATGAGCTGGATTTATGCAGTGTTTATCATGCTGTGTGTTACAAAGACACCTTAATGAAGAGACACCCCAAAATAATTTAAAAAAAAAATCCCAAGTTGGACAGTGGTGGCTCATGCCTTTAATCCCATTCAGCACTTGGGAGGCAGAGGCAGGTGGATCTCTGTGAGTCTGAGGGTAGCCTGGTCTACAGAGTGAATTCCAGGAAGCCAGAGCTATACAAAGAAACCTTGTCTTGAAAACCCAAAACAAAACCAAACTGAAGCACAACAACAAACACAACACAACATACAGACAACCCCATAAAATAGATACAATACCACTGTCATAATCCCATGAATCCAGCCTGCCCACCCCAGTAAGCATTTACTAAACAGTCTAAAAACTCCTGGTAGCAAGTATAAATTCCTGGCCATCACTTTCTAACTATTTGGAAATCAAGTCCTTTCCTGTGTCTAGCATCATGATCACAATTCAGATTCTTAGCATCACTTCCTTGAATCATTGCAAGATCCCCTTAATGGTTCCTGCTCAAATCTATCTCTCTCAGATCTCTACCTGAGAGTGCAGTTCACATCTGCAATCTGCAATCCCAGCACTCGGGTAAACAAGGCAGGAAAAAAAAAAGCTTAAGTGAGTTTTCTTTTTGAGGCCAGCCTGGGCTACAGAGGCCTTGTCTCAAAAACCCAAACCAAAACAAAAAAAGTGTATTATGTTCCTAAGGCCGTTAGTCAGAGTTTTCTGTGGTAATCTTTCATGCGTACACACAGACCTTGGGAAAAAGCTGTCCAGATTAAACAAATCCAAAAAGCTGCAAAGTTAGTTTGTGACATTTGTTATACTGATGGGTTACCGTGGAAACCCACACAAACTACTTAGCAACGAAGACGAAAGTCACATTACTAACTGCTTTCTGTTGGGTGAGTCACTGACTTCCTATGAGTTTTGGATGGTTGCTCAACCACTGTCTAGAAAGAAAGCAAAGGAATGTGATTTGTGTTGCCACTGTGGAAAGCCAAACATTTCAAAGATGACATGATAAAGCTGCTGCAATGAACATGAAATAAGCAGAAGACTCAGAAGAAGATAAAGTTGCTATGGCCATTGTTTATGTTTCAAAGAATCAGAAGGAATCTAGGATGCGGCTGAGAACTTAAACGTAAACAGGGATGGAAGTTGATGGAGCCAATCTTTGTGACCAACGATTGTTTCAACGTCATCATTTTCCTGAGAACCAGTGAATGTGTACTCCGGGCGCATATTTAGAATTACACCACATCCTGATTATCCAAGACAGTTTCTACCTTTCAGAAACAGCGACGTAAGAACATCTGCTCTGAGGATCGTGAGCTGCTTGCCACTGGCTTAGGTGCCTATCCCACAACTAGTCTCTGGGTTCAAATCCTGTCTCAGCTACCTGCCAGCTGCCACTCTGGCTCATTTGCCATATGTACAGCACCTTCTCATGAGATCTACTCCACACGGGAACCCGGGGTGACCAAATAAATTAGTGCACATTGCCCTAAACAGTGCCTGGTGTAGAATGTAGATTGAAAATAAATGTTAAAAGTTGTTATACTCAAGGCATGTACTTGTGAGTCTGTTTCAATTTGCTGCCAAGTGAAAAAACGGCCAACTTAATGGAGATCTTTTCCTTGATATATTGAAGATCTATCTATTTTAAAAGACATGTAGATTCTGACAAAGAAGGAACTTTGTAAAGTGAAGCAAAAACAAGTATTTTAAGAGTGTGAAGATTAGTTAGATCTGTAAGACTGACTTTTAATTGCAACACAAAGGAAACATGAATCTCTCAATTCCCGAAGCTGTTTTTTTTAATAGATTAAGGAAATGCATGGCAGTAATATCATCAAGAAAAACTGTGCAGTAGGTTTTGCTTTATTTACTCATTCACTGGTGAGTTAGGTAGTGAGGGAGGTACCAACCCAGTTCAGATTCTTCCTCTTGGAAACGCTCCGTTTGTAGACAGATATGTAGAGAGAGGTAAGGACTGAACGTGAGTCTTCAGCATGGGAAAGGATGAAGCCAATTGAGAATGACAAAGGAGAAAGGGAAGGGGACAGCCTGCGGGGCCACCAATATCAGAGCAGGAGAGAGGCTGGAGAGGCAAGGAGGTGGCGTCTCAACAGGACAAGAAAAGAACTAGTGTATCAACAACGGGAACGTTTTAAGAAAGTCTACTCTTTAACGTTAGCGATGGCAGTGAGGTCAGGTAAGGTAGTCACCAAGAAGGGGTCACTGGGTTTAGCAATAAAAAGTCACCCGCTGCTGAGTGCAGTTTTGGTGACAAGGTGGGACTGGAGCATATTGCTATGGAGTATAGATACAGAGATATGGGCAACTCATTTCAGATCTGTTAGGAAGGAGGTGAGAGTAGAGAAACAGGGCCGCATCCAGCTGAGCACATGACGTGAAGGAAGATTTCACTTCAACATGCAGGAAGGAGAAGCACACTTTCAGCACTGAGAGGGGGAAAACAGTGTAGGGACCAAATTTAGCATTTGGCTGGGTGAACAGTGTCATCAGAGAAGACCGATCCATGAGATGTCAGAAATAATAGAACCCAGACTATAGTTAGGGACTGGCCCAGGGCAGAAGGTGTCACATCTTATCAGGAGGCAAAAAATGGCGACAAAGGTGTCAGCAAGTAATTTTTTATTGCCCTGAATTGTTCTAGTGAGAAATTTCATATAAAATGCAGCAGTCCTTGGCACATAGTAGGTACTCAAATAATTGTTTGCTGAATACTAGCTTATTTAAAATCTGCTATAAATATTGCAAAAAAGCCTCTATAGTTTCCTGTAAGAGTTGCATTCAGTGGCTGACAGATATCCTGATGAAGACACAGATGCATTCCCCATACATGTGAAAATGCATACACATGGCCACACACCACACACATACATACATATGAGAAAACACATTCCTTGTATGGAATGGAAGAAAATTTATAAGCCATGCATGTAGTCAGGGGCTAATATATAAAACATGTAAAGAATTCACAACTCAATCATAGCAACAGGAAAAAAAAGTTCTTTGATTAAAAATGGGCCAAAGACTTGAGCGATCATTTCTCAAATGTTTATACAACTGGCCAATAAGTTAATGAAGAGGAGCGTTCCACTAATGCCAGGGAACTATAAACATAAACCCAAGCAAGATGGCACCCACACTAACTACAGTACTGTCACTAAAGAGTTAAAAAAAGGTGTTGATAAGGATGTAGAAAAAAAGGGAACTCTGGGATGTGGTTTTGGAAAAGCCATTATGAAAAGTTGTATGGAGGTTCCTAAAAAATTAAAAACTGACCCATGACACGACCCAGCAACCATGTGTACCTTTGGGTATGTATCGAAAGCAAACCAACTCAGGTTCTTGGTTCAGTTGATTACTTTTGGCTTGGGTTTTAAAGTTAGGGTCTTGCTGTGTAGCCCAGGCTGGGTCTTGAATTCATAATCTTCTTGTCTCAGGTTTTGAGTGCTTGGATTATGGGCAAGTGCTTCAACGCAGTATTCTAAAGAGACACTTGCAGTCCCATGTTTGTTCAGAATTATTTATAATAGCCAAGATTTGGGGAAAAAAAAACTAAAGAAGATGAAAGAGTAAAGAAAATGTCACACACACACACACACACACACACACACACACACACACTTCTTTTTTTTTTTAAAGAAAATTTACCCATTTGTAATGTGGCCTGGATGGTAGTATGCTAAGGGAAAATACCCAGAGAAGAAAGAAAAACTCTGTACATCTCTCACATGTACAATCTAAAAACTGTCAAATTCACTTAGGAAAATGAATTTCTTTTTCTGTAACTATAAATTCCATTTACCACCACATTCATACTTTCTAGATAGACCAATATAGATACAGATGACACACAAAAATGCAACAGGAAAAAATTTCTATAATAATATTAATCTAAGAAAAGACCCTACACTGAGAATTTGGGAATATATATCATAGTCTATGAAAACTTAATATGAAATCCCAAATTTAATAAATCGTGGAAGGAAGTGAAAACCTACTCATGGAATATGGTGTTCTGAAAAAGGCAGAATTATGCAGACCATAAAAAGACCAGGGGCTTTTTATGGAGGGCTGGAGGGAAGGGGAAAGGGGCAAATCACTGGGGTGCAAGGCTGTTTAAGCAGTGAAACCATTCTACACGTTCTACAGAGTAGATACCATTACATGTATAAAAATCCAAAGGATGCACAGCACCAATTGTAAATCCTAATATGAACCACAGACTGTGGGTGGTGACCTGCCTGCCTATAGGCACATCAGTTGTGACGAGGGATGAGTATTCTGGAAGGAATAGCAGATGCTGCTGCATTCTGTGGAGACTAGAGGCCCCATGACAAATGTCTGTGCCTTCTGCTCAATTCTGCTGTGAAACTAAAACTACTCTAAAAATAAAGTCTATTCAAAATCTGACAATATGTATCGGAACAAAAATACATTTTTTTCATATCCTTTAAAACAAGGGAATAATAACTTTACAGAATTTAGGAGTTTCTGTGAACTACAGATTCAATACATGGCCAAAACTTTTCATTGTCTATGCAAAGATGAAATCTCTCTTTCAGAGATCAAAACAGAGAAAAATATGACTACTACTTAAATATAACTTCCACCACACAGGTATCGTTCTGAACACAAATGCAAATTTGGGAGTGGTTACAACAATTAGATTTTAAGAATAAAACGTAGCAACTAAATTACTAGGCTATGTCTTTCAAACAAAACAGATACTTTGTTGTCATTTGTGACTATTCTAAAAATGTAGAAAAATAGCTACAAACAGCTTCTAAAATTATGGATCCAATGAGCCAGTTTCAGATCAAGAAACTTATGGCTTCAGGGCTACAGAGATGGCTCAGTCAGTAAACAGTATTTGCCCCAAGTGTTTGAGGACTTGAGTTTGGATTCCTAACACTCATGTGAAAAGCTACAAGTAGCAACACAGGCTTGTAATCCCAGCATTGAAGAGGCAGAGACAGCAGGGGCCACAGGGCTTGCTGGCCAGCCAGTCTAGACGAATTGGTGAGCCTCAGGTTCACTGAGAGAATCTGTCTCCACACCCATACACACCTACTGACAAACACATACATATGAACATGTACACTCACACACTAAGGTGGAGACCAATGAAGGAGGACATCCAACACTGACCTCTGACGCCCACATGTATGCGTGCACACATAAACATATAAAAGACATAGAAATATACAACTCTTTATATAGGCTAAGGGTCAAACTTTATTTGCATAACCTCTCCATATAGCCTAGGCTGATTGTGAACTCATGATCTTTTTGCCTCAGCTCTCAAGTGGTTGGTATTGCAGTAGTTATATCACCAGGAATTATGCACCGTCCCTTATCCACCTGCTTGTCTACCCTCATGTTCCTCCTTTTCATTCGGATGCTTGTAACCCTCATCCATATGGTATAAAGGAGAGAGGAAGGTTTTTAATACTCTTTCTGTGTGCACACTTGTGTGCATGTTCGTGTGAGTACAGGTGTGCATGTCACAGTGCAGGTGTGGAGGTAAGAGGTCAACTTCAGGTATTGGTGAGCACCTTCCACCTTGTTTGAGACAGGGCCTCTGTAGTTTGATGTTGTGTGCGCCAGGCTAACTGAGGTTTCCCTTGTCTCTGCCGCAGGACAGGATTTGGCCGCAGGAGCACTATGATACAAATGTCTGCTACCGTGTAGCATTATGTAGGTTCTAGGAATCTGATTCCAGGTCCTTGGACACTTGGGTTGTCAAGCGCAGTCTCACTGAATCATCTCCCTAGGCCATAGAGGCAATGCGTTTTAGATTCAGTGGAACTGGGCTCTGAGTTTTCACACTGAACTGATGAGTAACCACTTTCATCTATGGATGTCTTCCTGTGTAGACTACTTTATTGTCAGCTACAGTTGGTAAGCATATACCATCCACATCTGGAAAGCACTCCTTATTGTCTCTGCACTCACAGAAGCCAAGATGTAGAAATAACCTCAGTAGCCAGCAACAGAAGAACACATTCTACACAAATACAATATCTATGAAACACACAACGAAATGTTAGCCAGTCTTTAAAACCCAGTACACTCTCTATTTCTAACATTATAGGTGGGTCACTAGTAGTGAAAGGTGGTACTTAATGTGTCTGGCTGTACAGCCTAAAGACTTCTCCTCAAGAGACCTCTGTTTAGGGGCTGGGAGATGGTTCAGTCAGGAAAGGGTTTGTTGTGCAAACATGAGGACCTCTGGATCTGGGATCCCAGAACCCATGTAAAAACTAGGCATGGTGATGTGCGCCTTCAGTCACAGCACTGGGGAAGAAGAGACAGGAAGACTCCCAGGTCTTCCTGTCTAGCCATTCTAGCCAATCAGTGAGCCTGGTTTCCATTGAGTTCCAGGCCAGCCTGAGCAACACAGTGAGATCTTGTCTCCAAAATCAAAACAAACAAACAAACAAGGTAACAAAAGTGAGAGAACTAGTTGTTCTAGAGTTGGCTCAGTGGTTAAGAACACTTGTTGCTCTTGCAGAGGATCTGAGTTCAGTTCCCAGCACTACATTGTAGTTCACAACCATCTGATGGAGGGGATTTGATGCCCCTTTCTAACCTCTAAGGTACCAGTCACACACATGGTGCACATACATACACGGAGGCCAAACACTCATACACATAAAATAAATATAAAAATCTACTCTTTATAAACCACGCTGGAATCTCATTTACAAACCAAGCTCCTTTAAGATAAAAGAGGCTGTTAACTCAGCCAGTCAGCAGCACCCTTCCATGGCCTCTCCAGCAGCTCCTGTTTCCAGGTTCCTGCCCTGCTTGAGTTCCTGTCCTCACTTCTTCAACAGTGAATGGAGTGTACATTAAACAAACCATTTCCTCCCCTAGTTGCTTTGGCCATGGTGTTTCATGACAGCAGTAGTAACGCTAAGACATTAAGAGGCAATGGACTGTGCTAATCAAAGCGGAGAAGTATAGCCTTTTACTTTACCACTTGGGCAAGGGGAACTCCAGCCCTGAGCAGAGCAGTGGACGCTGCTTTTCATGCTCTCTCTGTTCTACTGGAAAGCTTGCTTAATGACAACTGCTTGATCAAAATGTATAAAAACAAAGAATTACTTCATCTTAAAACAAAGCATAAAAGAATAAATCTTTTCTTTTTACAGGAAAGGGATTGTGACGTCATGGATCTTCGATAAGATGAAGAGACCTTACGTGTACTAAGTGAAAGAAGCATTAAGAACTAAGTGATTGTAAGGCCAGCCTCTGTAATCCTAGCTGGGTGCATGCTCAAGACGGCAAAGTTAGGAATCAAGTAGGCAGACTAATGGTTAAAGCAAGAAGGATGGGCAGCCAAAGTTCACATTTTTAAAGCAGTGAAATTATCCTGTAGGTTCCTACGACAGTGGGTATATGTCATTGCATGATATACAACACCAACATGAACTCTGATGGACTATGAACCTTGGATGCAACGGTGTGTAAAGGCAGATACCTGGTTCTCTGTAACAAACGCACCACTGTGCTGAGGGCTATCAGAAGGGAAGCCGTGTGAGCGACAGGAGGCATATGGGAACTTTGTACTCTCTACCCAAGTTTGATCTAAAAATAAAGGCTAGTAATAAAATGGGTGTAAGACCCTCAGAGGATTCATAAAGGAAGTCAGAGAACCGAGAGGTAAAAATGGGGAGCAGGTTTCATGGAGACAGAAACAGTCAAGTTTCAAGAGGCAGGCAATTACCACAGCTTTGGTTGGAGTACAAACGAGAAAACATTGAATTTGTCAGTGACTGATATTAGGAAGGTCAGTTTCAGTCATGTGGTGGGACAGAACTTACACTGAGAGGAGAAAAGGAGTGCTTAAGATGGATCAAATAGATTATTATTTTTTTCCTACAAAGTGTGGATTGGCACTGTATACAGAGAGTTGCTGGGAGCTAGGCATGGGCAGAGTGAGAGGCACAGGGAAGTGGTGAGGGACAGGAGGAAGCAGATTCCTTCCTTGGAAATGAGACTGCTGCTGAGGGCTGTTCCGTCAGAGCAAAGGCAGTAAAAGGAGGCAAATGTTCTAGAAAGTAGATGGGCCCGAGTATCTCACTTGTTCTCCTGGTTAAGAGCTGCTCTTCCAGGGGTCCTGAGTTCAAATCCGAGCAACCACATGGTGGCTCACAACCATCTCTAATGGGATCTGATACCCTCTTCTGGTGCGCATGAAGATGAAACATTCACATACACAAAATACATGAGGAAGCTGGAGGAACTGGGAACTAGAGGAACTGCCTTGCACATCCTGGGCCTGAGGAGGGACACACTGAAGCACTGATGGCCCCCCTGGGAATCTTAGGAACTACAGCCCAGCTCTGCCTATACCTTTCACCCTTACAAGCCACAGCAAAAGATGGCAGTGAAAGCCCTCCTCACTTCTGCTGGTCCTTTCTCGGTGACCCATTCTCCTGACGCTGTTCTCCTTTCTAACTCATTCTGCTGTTCCGCCAACCCTGAGCAGGGTTGGCAAGTTCTCACACCCTGCCTCTTCACCTCTGCTCAGCTTCCTCTCCCATTCCCCGTGGAAACATATTATAAAAAGATTTATTGATTCATGTATTTTATGTATATGAGGGCTCTGTCTTCACGCCCACCAGAAGAGGGAATCAGTTCCCATTACAGATGGTTGAGAGCTGCTCGGAATTGTGATCGTTCGGAATTGAACCCAGGACCTCAGGGAGATCAGCCTAGCCTGGACTATATAAGAAGGTCTGGGAGGGGACTCTGATGCTTTTTTTGTTTTGTTTTTGTTTTTCTGGACTCTACAGGTACAATGCTCATACACAGAGCTCATGTGTACATGCAAGCAACACACACAAAAAATAAAAACAATACATATTTTTTAAAAGAAATCTTAAAAAATAAAAACACCAGCCTTAACAAGTAGACAAGGCAATTTTAACTGTTAGCAGTACTGGGTAGCTTTTCTCTATTGCTCTCTTTTAGATGTTGAAAATTTCTCACCCCTTGATATCTGTCTACCTACTTATTTATTTTATTTATTGCTAGGGTCAATGATGCCCCGTAAAGATGACATTTCCCAGCCTTCCTTCCAACAGATATGTTTAATATCAGTCCTATAGACTGTGAGAAGAAGGATCCTCCCCAGTTTTCTCTTCTCCCATGGCTGGGATTGGGATGCAGGGTGAGCCATTTTTCCCAGAAATGAGACAATACCCCAAGTGCAGCAATATAAATTGAGCCCAGGTGCCTGGCAACTTGACAGCGGAGAACCACACTAGCAGCTCGGACTTCATAGGAGACAGAACTCACTTTATTTATTAAGTCACTTATTTTTAAAAAAAATCTGCATGTATCTCCTGAGCCAAGAGGAAGATCACAGACTTCCCATCTCTATTAAAGTAGTTTTGCAAGAATTAAACAAAACCAAGAAGGTATGAGATACACAAATACACGCTCACCATTTTTAGTCTTTGAAGATAAATTTAAGACTAACCCAAGTCCTCTGTTATCAGCAACATTTGAGATTCCTCAGAATTCAGCATCTTCTCTGGGTCTCTATTTGGTGGTGTCCCCTCAATGATGCTAAATGAACACCCGAAAATGAACACAATTTGTTTTGTTTTGAGACAGAGTCTTGCTATGTAGACTAGGCTGCCTCAATTGGAGATTTAAAAAAAAAAAAAAGCCTTGCCCTTTCTTATCACACTCATGGACGTTATACAGTGTTTTTCTGCATGGGGCTTTTTTCATTTAGCATAATGTCCTCCAGGCTCATTTGCCTTGCCACAAAGACAGAATTTCTTCCTTTGAAGACAGAATAAAGCTTCATTAGATATGCCACATTTCTTTTATTCCGTAGATACTTACGTTGTTTCAATGTCTTAGCTACTAAGAACAGGTACCTTTTCAACATATTGCTTGCATTATCTTGGAACATATACTTAGAAGAGGTACTGCTGGGTTCAGGGCATAGGGTTTTCAGCTTATAGTCAGGTAGATGTTGGCTACTTTTGGTTACTTTGTGATCTAAGTGTAGGAGTTTGAAAAAAAAAAAAAACTTAGCCAGGCTTGGTGGCGCACACTTTTAATCCCAGTGCTTGGGAGGCAGAGGCAGGAGGATCTCTGTTTTTTTCAGGTCAACCTGGAAAAACATAATGAGTTCCAAGCTAACCAGAGCTACACAGTGAGACCCCGTTTCAAAAACCAAACCAAACCAAACAATAAATCTTGGTTATTTTTATTTTTGCTGCTTCTTAGTGCTTTTTCATCTTAAAAATCAGCTCAACATAATGGAGGGGAAGTTGGAAACATCAGTGGCACATGAAAAGAAATAAATCTTAAAAAAAAAAACTCGTGAAATTTGATAACTCCATTTCTACTTATCAGCCTAAATAATAACAGATGTGTATTATCTTGGTCACAAGGATGCTTACTATAGTTGATAAAATTATTAATAAAAAGGCAGGAGGAAAATTACTTATGAGAGATTTAGTTTAATCATTGGAATTAACATACTAGAATAACATGTAGCTATTTAAAATATTTTGTAGTTAAATATTTAATAACATGAAAGATTAACTGAAAATGTATTAGGTACAGCATGACCTCCCATTAGTTCAAAGAGAACAATGGCTAGGCCTGGTGGTGTATGCCTTTAAATACAGCCTTTGGGAGACAGGCATCTTTGTGAATTGGAGGTCAGTCTGGTCTACATAATTGAGTTCCAGACCAGCCAGAGTCACATGGTAAGACTATGTCTAAAAATAAATAAATAAATGAACAAATTAATATGCACCAGTGATCACTGTGGGGCAGTAGTGTGTGTGTGTGTTTATCTATGTGTGTATGTATGTATGTATGTATGTATGTATGTATATGTAGGGACCAATGGAGGCTAGGTTACATACCAAAATATTAATAATGGTGGTAAGCTCTGCATGGTTAATTTATGGAAAATATTTGCTATGCTTGCTTCTCTAAGTCTTCTAACATGAAAACATTTTTACTTTTGCAATATGGTAAAAATTAACTAGAAAGTAGTACGCAATGTTCAGTGAATTAAAATCTTGAAAACAAAGATGTTCTCTGGCAAAAACAAAAAAGAAATCCTTTTAGCTTGTTTACAAAGTCAGAGATACAATACACAGATGTGCTCTTTGCTTCCCGGATACTCCCTGAGTTCACATGTGTTTTTTCCACAAACTCATCTGAAACTTGGAAACTTATTAGTTACCAACACAAATACCACACACACACACACACACAGACAGAGAGAGAGAGAGAGAGAGAGAGAGAGAGAGAGAGAGAGAGAAATGCAAGGCAAACTGGGAAATCACAGGTATGTAGGGAAATTTCCTTCCCATAATTCCTTTGCTTAAACAGACCAGAATTAAACATGTCTTCATAACTCCAGTAAGTTTTAAAAAGGATTTACATGCTTTATTAAGGGGAATTCTGAAAAGATTCAGATAATACAATGTTTTGTTTTTTTTTTTTGAAAGGTCTTCAAAAATATTTTATTAGGCAGCCAATTGGCTTCAGTTGAGTAGACCACTGTAACATTGCAATGTATTTTCCAAATGTTTTGTTAACTGTGGTGAGACCTAACCACTTGACTTAACCATTTTTAGTGTCACCTACTCAAAATAAAGAGTTCTATATTTTTTCTAACTTTTTAAAAAACCGATTAAACTTTCAAAGGAGAACATAGATCCGTCTAAAATTAATTTTAATAATCTATAAACAGGCAAACCAGTATGTGGCTCTTCTAATGGGAAGAAACAGGCATGTGTGGCCCCAAGAGGCCAAAAATAAAAGAAATACATATACTGAAATAACTGAGCCAGGCAGTGGTGGCGCACACCTTTAATCCCTGCACTCGGGAGGCAGAGGCAGGCAGATTTCTGAGTTTGAGGCCAGCCTGGTCTACAGAGTGAGTTCCAGGACAGCCAGGGCTATACAGAGAAACCCTTTCTCGGGAAAAAAAAAAAAAGAAAAAAAAAAAAGAAATAACTGTGTCTTCAATCAATTGTCAGGCCCACTGTCACCTTAGATGAAATACATTAAGCATATACCTTAACTCTTCATACCCTCTAGAGCAGTGGCTCTCAACCTTCCTAATGCTATGACCTTTAATACAGTTCCTCATGTTGTGGTGACCCCAACCATAATATTACTTCATTATGCTGGGTGTGGTGGACCATGCCTTTTGCATTTAATCCTAGCACTTGGGAGGCAGAGCCAAGTAGATCTCTGAATTTGAGTCAAGCGTGGCCTACAGAGTGAGTTCTGGGACAGCTAGACTACACAGAGAAATCCTGTTTCAAAAAACAAAACACACACACACATGCACACGCACCGTGCACATTGCTACTTTGTAACTATAATTTTGTTACTGTCATGAGTAATAATGTAAACATCTGACATGACCCACAGGTTGAGCACCTCTGCTTTACAGCCATGTACAGTGTTTCCCCCCACCCCAAACAAAACCAAAAGGTCATTCCCTCGACTCCCTAACTTCTGTCAATGACATAAGGCATTGGCCACTGCACTATCACCTGTCGGTCACTGACATGAAAAGCCTGCATTCAGGTCCTCACTAGGCCCAGGTTATTTTCACAGCCTCTCACTTGTCTCTCCATCACTAATTTATCTATTGCACCTTGAATCCAAACAGCAGTAGGCTGCCAGCCAGCCAGCCGGCTTAAATTCTACTTTAATCATGGTACGATGCAGTGCAAGAATACAGTATTGAATTCTACCCTTTGAGCAGGGAAATCAAACCCTACAATGCCATTCAAAGCCCCCTTCTGACACTATCTGTTGCTTCTGATCATGGGAACTCTGCCATCAGGCTGATGTAGCACCAGACCTATTCATGGCCTGTTCAAGTTCTCCTCTCACCTCTTTCTTCCCAGGGCAAATCCATCCTCTTGGTGTGTTCAGCTGAAACCCCAATGCAGATTGCAGCAGCCATCCTAGCTGTAAATAAGAGACTTTTCCTTTTCAAAACTCACATAGCGTCTGACCCACTGACTAAGCAGTAAGCCATACGTCTCCCACCATCTAGCAACTAGACATCTATGAGCCAATTTCATGAATTAGAGTCAACTCCTCCATGGACTTCGTATTTGCTTTACTTCCCACATCCCTCGACAGAGAGCTAGAAACCTGCTAAGTGCTTAAGTGATATTTGGTGAGCAATGAAATATCTGCATGTTTAGTTCTGAAGAAAGGCAAGTTTGTGTGTGTGTGTGTGTGTGTGTGTGTGTGTGTGTGTGTGGTGTGTAACTGTGTGTCCACTACAACTCTTCTCCAACAATACAGATGTTATTTTGTGTGGAGGACCTAAGACCATGCCTAGGGTTTGGCGATTCCTTAGAGCTCAATGGGCTCAGCACACAGCCGTCCTCACTGCTGAAGACATTATGATGAAGACATCTGTGAAATGCATAGCAGAATCAGCTCGAGGCTTCTCTAGCATTGGACTGGGGGCGATGTGCTGTCTAACAGGGATGCTTATCAGGTTTAGCTAGGACTGCCTGCTTAGGCAACTGTCTTCTGCTTAGTGGGATGCAAAACCAGGCTCTCAGAAGGCATTTAGCATGAACCACATAGTTGTACAAACCATCTAACCACAGTAAGGCATGCTTGTCATCCAGGCAAGAAGATCATGGCACTGATCAAAGGTACTCTTGTCAGCAGTAGGCTTTTCTAAGATGACAGTCTGGAGCCTGCTTTAAGTCTTTTACACAGAAGTGCTGTGGGAGCAATGTTAGTCTCACCATTTATGATTCAAAAAAGGTCCCCTAGAATAATTTTCTAAACTAAGATCTAGCATTCAGGGATGTATTCTTCAGACTGGCACCTGCTATTTAAGCTACCCAATTTTGATTATTTCAGGTTTTCTATTTCTCCCTATAAAGGAAGGTATGTTCATTTTATTGATGTGCATGCACGTGTGTTTTAAGGCTGTCTCATGTAGTCCAGGCTATCATCCTTCTGCTTCTACCTCAAGTTCTGGGCCTGAGGTCTGCACCACTATACCTGGCTCAAGGGATGATTCTCTTTTTTTTTTGACATTTTAATGTTAGGTTATTTTTAAGACACAGGTATATAAATGCAGCAAAACAGTTAAGAAACTGACCAAAGCAGATTAACATTGCTGTTACTGAGTTGCAGCTATACAGGGCCCAGCCTTCCCTATCACTTTATGGTGAGGAAGGACCTTTTATTTGTCATTTTTGTAAAAAATACATAATATGAAAGCTATCATTTTCATCTTTTTAAGTTGATAAGGGAGTGACATTAAGTACATTCACAGTATTGTGGGATTATGATAAGGGGTGATTCTTAAACCAACACTTCGGTAGGATAAAGAAGTTGACAGAAAAATCTAAGTAAACTTCTTCATCACCAAAAACCAAAGCCCTGTAAGTGTTTCAGGTGCATTGTCATAGGAAATCCTCAAATTACTGACTGTTTCAGGTTTCCACATTTTAGCTGTGAATGTCTAAGTAAACCCATGCAGGTCCATCACAGTGGAAATGATGTTGCCACCTCATTCTAAGCCCTAGTTAGGACACTATTAACCTTATTTCTCTTGATAAAGCCAGATTTTAGTTGGAGGAAGGCTCTATTAACACAGGCAACCTGACTTTTATTCCCCCCCCCCCCGCACAGAGAAATCAATTACAGCCCTTGTACCTTAAATTATTAGACAGTTGCCTACTCAGAAACACTTCAACAGTACACATCTTTTTCCTCTATCTGGCATCATGTTGCCTGAAGTTAGACCTGGGCCAGAATCTTGGCATTATATGATCAGACAGGAGGGGATCTTGGGAAGGTACACTTCCTAAGATTCAATTCATTTAACTAGCATAATAAGAATCTCCATCTCATATCCATGCTTAGGGCAGTAAATAAAGAAAGAATGTTTAAAAGGCCCAGTGGACACGTGTACTGGGAGTGAGGGGAGGGGGATGGACAGACAGACTGCTTTTGATGACTAACTGGCTTGTGAGATGAAGCAAGCCAAATCAACTCTAGATGCAGAAAAGGAGGTAGAAGAGAAAGAAGGTGGTAGGCCCATGTTCTGACCACCAGGTGTCACCATTGAGGCGGAGGCTCAAGCCTATCTGTTCCAAGTTGGGGGAGGGGTTAAGAACCCTCCAGGAAAACTTTGTCTAGGCCTCAGGGTAAGGCTGTCACTTGACCCCCAACGTGGCGTTCAGGATTTCCATCGCAAGAGCTAGTAAATCATATGTGTGTGTGTGTGTGTGTGTGTGTGTGTGTGTGTGTATGTGTGTCCACAGTTCATTGGTCTCTGACAGAAGTGTTAAAATGTTTGTATAATCAATTAGCTGAATGCCTACAGGTTTGTTATCACAGTTTAATATTGAAAATTATCCTCAGTGAATTTTTTAATATATAATTTTGAGGATCAATAGAGCCTCGCACATCTGTTCATTTAGGCAATTAGGTGCTTCCTGGCTTTCATAGGCTTCATTATTACCACAGAGGGCAGTTTTCTGGCTTCTGTCCCACGACCCATTGACATTATTTCCTTTACATTATTAATGGGACAACCGATAAAAAGAATATTTTTTTTAGCGTGAAAATGAAGTATATATAGACAAAATATAAATTGGCAATTAGCCCTTCTCCTTGACTTTAAGAACTTAAAAGTTCATTCCAAAACTTCTTCCAATTCTTTTGTTTTCTTGTAGAGAAAAACATCTAAGAGCAAATCTGTCAATCTATAACCTGCCCTTAAATTACCCAAGGAATCCTGCCATACATGACTGTGTTCTGTCACCTGCTGCCAGATTTTTTTCTCAGTGCCTAGGTGCTCATTTTAAAAGGAGGACAAGGTCTGGGCTCTCTTGATTCTAAGTCCTTCACCGAGACCCAGTAGTGGCCACTTGACGATGGGTAATAGAGAATATAAGGACATTAACTGGAGACAGCTCTAAGGCAAGCCAAAGACTACATAGCCTCGTCTGCCAGGAACACTTGACTCAAGTCAAGCCTGACTAGGCGTATCCCAAGCTCTATCCTGGCCACCCTAAGTCCCAGTAAAGTCTCAGGAATTATGTCAACCACAGGCGGTTCCGAGTGGGAGCTCTTGAACTGTAACAGTTTGGGTCATTTTTTGCTTCTCAAAGCTTTAAGTTTCTATTTTGTATTTTGCAAATATGGCAATGTCTTCGGAAAAACCAGAAGCATCCTTTCTGTGTCTCTACCATTCCCATACCTGAAGAACTGGGGGAAAAGCAGACGCAGGGGCCACCTGGAGATGGGAACGCCGGACCAACTAGTCCAGCCCACTGCGAAGCACTTTGTGCCGTTTGTTCGATGCCCTGACTGATTTCAGACTCATCTCTGGAGGACGATGAGCTCACCGTGCTGGCAGCTCCATAGAGCAAAGGGGCCAAACAAGAAAGGGGTGCTGGCCGTGCAAGAACCCCCTGCCAGCGAGCGGGCGCGGGAGAGCAGCTCCCGTGGCTCGTTACCTGGAGGACTCGGCGGTGAAGCTGCCGCCGTCCAGCAGCCGCATCTTGCAGAAGAGGACCCCATTGACGAAGGGCACCGAGGAGAGCTCCTCGAGCTCGAAGTCCACCTTAAACTTAAACTTCTTCTTCTTCATCATCGTGAGGGCCAGGCGCCGGCGAGAGGGCTGCGCGGACGGGCGCCGCCGCCTCAGCTTGGCCGAGCCTCGGATCCGCCCAGCCCCATGGCCCGGGCCGCGAGCAGCGCGTGGGGGCGCAGGCGGGGGGCGCCGCGAGTCGGCGGGAGCCGGGGCCGCTGGTCGCGGCAGCCCGGGCCGGAGAGCACCGGCGGCTGCAGCGCGGACCCCGGCCGCCCGCGAGGAGCGGTCGCCTTGCAGCTCGCCCGGGGAGTGGGCGCCCTTTCGGTACCGCCGCCGCCGCCCGTCTGATCGAGAGCAGGGAGAGAGGCGCCGCTAGGAGAACGGTCGCCGCCGCCTCCCGGCCCGGGGCGCCCCCAGCGGCCGCGGCCGGAAGCGCACCCAGCGCGGAAGCAGGCGGTCCGCGGAGGGCGGAGGAGCTCGGGGCGGGCGCGCGCCCGGTTGGGGAAGCTGGGCAAGCTAACACGCGACAGCAGCGAGCTCTGCACGCCTCCCCGGGGTTAAAAAAAGACAAACCCAGTCGAAAAAGCTTCCTTCTGCAGCTTCCTCTGCGCCTTTCCTTTCTGGGTTTGCACCGCCCCCCTCCTTTCTTCCCCTCCCCCTCCAGTGATTTCACAGCTTCTGGGTTTGAAGATAAATAAAGACAAACAAAATCCCAAACCTAAAAATCTTATGTAGGGTCTCTAAAGTTCACCAGCTCTTCAACATTAGATGAAAGTCGTGTACGAGAAAGGAAAAGATTAAAATGTGTTGTGGCCACACTAAGTGCGCTGCTCCTTGTGCTTCCTGTCATTGATGGCTTGTTTATTTAATTTCTGTCACCCAAGAAAGAAAAAGGACCAGAGGGGTTAAAATATTTTTCCCTTTAAAATCTGTCCTTTCTGAGAACCATAACACATGAAGTCAAATTCTGAATGCATACTTTAAAAAATTCTTCTTAGATGAATAACAATTGCCTACACACACACACACACACACACACACACACACACACACAATCTATTGTTAAAATATATGTTATCAACTTAGCTATATAATGTTTTTAAGTGGGGGTACTTGTTACTGTTGTTTGTTTTGTTTTTTAGTCAAGGTCTTTAGCTCAGGCTGGCTTCTAACGCCTCATATAGCCAAGGGTGATGTTGAACTTGGGATCATTGTGTCAGGGTGACAGGAATGTGCTGCCATGCCATGTTTATGTAGTTCTAGGAATCAAACCCAGGACTTCCATGCATGCTAGCAAGCTACCTCACAACTGAGCTACATCCCCAGCCTGGGATCTGGTCTTTTTAATCTTTGAAATGGTGTAATTAAAACGATTCTTCTTTGTAGATTACTCCTTTACCTTTTTTTTTAAAAAAAATGTACGTGTCTGGGTGTCTTACCTGTGTACGTGGCTATATACCACATGTGTGTCTGGTAGCTGCAAAGACCATAAACAGTGTGTCTGATACTCTTAAATGAGTTAGAGACAGCTGTGAGCTGCCCTGTGGATTTGAGAATTGAACCAGGTTCCTATGGAACTGCTGGACCATCTCTCTAGCCTATTTATTTATTTATTTATTTATATAAAATATTTTGATTGCCTAAACCATCAGTCACTGGCTAGATTCCATGATCAAACCCCCAAAACTGCTTGTAAGAATTTTTAAGTCCTGGGCTGGCCAAGGTGGATCAGTGGGTAAAGGACCCTGCCGCCAATCTTAGGACATGAGTTTGATCCTTGGAACTCATATGGTGGAAAGAAACAACTATCTAATCCCAGGTTGCAGAAGCAGGCTGGCTTCTGACCTCCACAGGTTCACTGTGAAGCATACACACCTACAAATACACTCACATTAAATACATACTAAATAAATATATTTTAAAAACCCTTAAAGACAAAACTGGGCTGCAGTGAAATGTCAGCGGTTAAAGGGCCTCTGGAATTTCCAGCATGTGGCTTCAATCCTGAGAACCCATGGAAAAATGGAAAGGGAACCAACTCCACAACGTTGTTCTCTGAGGTCCAAACACAACCATGACATGCACACTTCCACATACAGGCATCATATCCGCTCCCACACAAGAATAACTAATACACAGCATTTTAAAAAAGACAAAGCCTAAGACAGAAAAAAAAAAAAAAACCCTAAGTAGAAACTGGAATAAGAAGTGATGAATTGAAAATTAGCTGGCTTTATGAACTGTAAAGACTATCTAGGATTTGGGAGAAAGTATCCCAGGTGAAGAACTAGGAGAAATAAAGACTCAGGCAGGGTTTACTATTTGGGCGAGGGAATTTGGTAGTGGAAGTTTGCTGCCTTGTGGGACAGAAAGAGATGGGGGGAGTGTTAGTGGACTTTGGAGTTTGTAGCTTGTAGAAGCAGAGGGACTGAACACTACAAGCAGGAGGGTAGACTGAAGATAGGGGAAATGAGAATCTGAGCTGTTTCAGGGAGCAATGCTGAGCCTTCGTGCCTGTGAAAGTTGAAAAGATACATTTGGGAATTGTGGTAGTCACTGATGGCGGAAGCCCAAAAGGCGGGTAAGAATGAGTTGCCCTGGAGAATATTTAATGGGTAGATAGAGGGGAGGTAATTGTGAAGGCTTCCAAGAACAAGCAGCCTGAGAAAGAGACCAAGAGAGATGGCCTGAAAGCCAAGAGAGAGAGAGTTCAAACCTTGTAACATTAGTTATTAAGATCTGCTGGGGCACTGGATACAGAGACAGGAGGATTCTTGGGGCTTGCTGGCAGCTAGTCTAACCAAATTGGCAAGATCTAGGTTGAATGAGAGACCCTGTCTCAAAAAGGCATTGAGGAATGATTGATATAAAACACCTGATGTTGACCTCTGGCTTACACACACACACACACACACACACACAAACAAACACGTGTGCTTGCGCACGCGTGTGTATGTGTGTGCACTGCAAATCCTGAAAAGAAGCTATAGAATAGAAGAGCTCATAGGTCATTGGTAAACTTGGCAACAGAATTTTCCATAAAAGATCTTGGCAAAATGATATTAAAATGGTCTTGCAAGTGAGCAGAAGGTAGCTGTGAGGAAGGATGACTAAAAGGGTTTTTCTGATTTTTGTCATTGAATGAGAGTTGACATAAGTTCAAGGAAGGTTCAAACTTTTCAGCAGTATTCAGGAACTTTCTAGTACTTACTGACTTACTATTATGTGTTGAGCAACCCTTGGATCTGAGGTGCATCACAGATGCTACGTCCTAGGGAGGGCATAGAAAAATAAGCAGGGTTGTAGTGCAGTGTAACAGCTAGTGATCTGTAAGGTATGGAGAAGGGAGCTGGCTGTGATACAAAATAACACTGGCTGTGATTAGTGACGTTAGAGTTGAGGCCTGAAGATGATGGTAGGGGTGGGGAACAGTTTCTAGCCTATTCTCATTGGGGAGGCTCAGAGGAAGAGATACTATGTTGCAGAGGGAACTGAAATTAGTTCTGTCTGTCTGCAGTTTAGAGTCCTACTTGGAAATGGGTGTAATCGAGAGCCATTGTTGTCTTAAACCAGAGGCGGAGCTATTCAATGCAGCATTTTATAAGGCTCTCCAGCTGTAGTAACACTGGAAAGCAGCTGACAGTTTGATTATTAAACACCTGGCATGAGCCAGGATGAAGACAGGAAACAGTCCAGTGCTCCCACTATTTAAACAGGGAAGGCTCAATGAAAGGATTCTGTACAGAGCCAATCCCAGGCAGAGGCAGGAGGCTATCCTTTACCTCCTGTGTTCTGATCTCCTGCAGGTGCTTCCTACGATCCCAAGCCAGCCTAAACCGGAGAGTAAAGGAGCCTGGAAAATGTGGTTTAGAGCAGACAGATATGTGGGGCATGCAGGGGTGAGAACAGAGCCAAGCAAGAGGTCAGAGAGCTGTGGGCACACAATTGATTCAGCCAGCATTCCCTACTGAAATCCAACGTGTGAGTGTGTGTGTGTGTGTGTGTGTGTGTGTGTGTGTGTGTGATCTACAAGATTTCTTTTAGAAATCTGCGGGATATTGAATGCCAAGACATACCACTTGTTTGATCCTCCTTTATTTTCTGACCTATGAAAGTTTGCATTTCTCAGTTCACTTGTAGGCAGGTATGGCTATGTGTCTTGTTCTAACCCAGTGGTTTTCAACCTTCCTAATGTGACCCTTTAATATAGCTTCTCACCCTGTGGTTTACCCCCCAAACCATAAACTTGTTTTTGTTGATACTTCATAACTGTAAGTTTGCCACTGTTATGAATTGTAAATATTTTGGAGAGGTTTGCCAAAGGGGTCACAACCCACAGATTGAGAAACACTGTTCTCGCCTCTACTCTATGAGAAGAAAGGTACCACATGAAGGATGGGAGGGAGCAAATCTTTGAGCAGTTTTCTGGACCATCTCTCTGCTGCCATATAGTTATGGGGGAGACCTTGACCTAGGATGGAAGAGCCACAAAATTGTAAAAACTGTAATCTCTGAGTAAGAACAAAGAGAGCAACTGGCCAATGAGATTTGGAGGCTGTTTTATGTAACAGCAAGAGGCAGGTCTATTCTGATTAGAATGCAGATGTGGAGCTGATAATAGGATACTGTTACTGACTCTCCCATCACGAGGACCTTAAGAAGGGTCTACATATTGAATTTATATCACCATAACTTGCTTGCAAATGGCCACAAATACCAGGAGATAGCCGGTATTTACTCACTCCTGTTTTTATCTTAAATGCATCTCATAGCAGAACTGATTTGAACCTATACTTTAAATGCCAGGGGAATCTCAGGGGTGTAATTTTTAAAAAACCTTCCCAAACTCCTCTAATAGCATGGTAGAATGGAAGGTAACAACCATGAGCACTTCAGCATCTGTGATGAACATGTCTCAAAGGCAGAGATGGTTAGGTCAGCTAGTCATCGGTGTATCTTCTGTAAAGTTTGGTATGTCTGATATTAGTAGATAGACAATAAGTGTTTCTTGAAATTACTTGGATTTACGAACTAGTCCTGAGTTGTGTTTCACCTTAGGTGAAATGACAGAGCTACAAGATATATTCCCATACTGTTTGCTGCCAAAGATTGTGTGTGACCTGCTCTCTAACAAGCCCGAGCATGACAAACACGGTACCAGCAGGCTTTGCTCTTCTCCCCCTTTCCCTCTTTTTTGCTAAAAAACCGTTAGATTACATTCCTAAAGCTAGTCCCCAAGGTCCATTACCTTATTTGGCCACTGACTCATTCCTGAGACAAAATACAAAGGTCCAACAATCAAAATTCATTATTTGGCTAACACATCCAATCAGGACTTACCAACTCACCCTATCACAGACTCCCCTTTTTGCTCCTTAAAAAATCCACTCCTGCAAAAAGCACCTCTTGCTGCTGCTGCTGCTGCTGCTGTCTGCCTTTATTTAATCCAGGTGTAGCCTCTGCTCCCTGCCCCCGATTGCCCCACCAGGGTAAAAAATCTTTGTACTGAGAACTTGGTGTCTGGGTATGTCCTATATCGATTCTAAGGGGCCATCCAATCCCTACGGGGTTGACAGTTTTTATAGTACCCTCTCCTCTGAGAAGGCTGTTGTGGTCACTAGAAAGGGAAGGTGGAGGTGCTGCATTAGTCAGACATTCTGTTTCTGTGACAATACCCAAGAAGAACAGTTTTTTAAAGAAGGAAAGACTTAGTTTTGCTCATTATTTCAGTGCACAGATAGACCTGTTGCTTTGGGACTTAGGCAGAACACTGTGGTAGGAGAGCTTGTGGTGGCGGCTGCTCACTCACCTCACAGTGGCCAGGAAGCAGAAGGGAAGAAACAGGAAGGGAGCAGAGACGAATCCACTCCTCTTCCCATGACTCATTTCCTCCTCCCAGACCCAACTCCTAGGTTCCCCCACCTCCTAAAATAGTGCCACCAGCTGGGGACCTAGTGTTTACCAACATGAGCCTGTGGAGAACATTTCCTATTCAAAGCAAACAGGAAGGCTGAAGAAAAGTAGCTATAGCCAAAGAAATTATGGAAGTTAACACTAGGATCAGTTGTAAATAAAACTCAAAGGTAACAGTGGATTAAATATGACAAGAAGGGGGAAGGAAGAGAGGTACGCTCTCTTTCCCAAGAATGCTTCCTGGAAGATACGCAGTCTGGTTTTATTTAAATCCCATCACAGTACCAATGCCAAGCTTCACTGAAACCGCCCACAGGTGCTCTTCCTTTACTTCTGGCATCTGTTGGTTGGATTTTGAAGGCAAGGGGAACTTTGGAAGTTGCATAACAAAGATGACAGAGCCTTGGTCCCTAGGTTACTGGGTAGCAGAGATTAACCTTACCTTTCCACCCCTAGCCAGGAATGCTTGCATTGACCTGTAATGTGAGCAAGAAATGTCATGGTTTGAATATGCTTAGCCTATAGGGAGTGGTACTATTAAGGGGTGTGGTCTTGTCGGAGGAAGTGCAGCACTGTGGGCTTTGAAGATCTCCTTCCATGCTCAGGCTCCACCCACTGTGGAAGAGAGCTTCCTCCTAGCTGCTTGAGGATGCCATTCCCTCCTAGTTGCCTTTAGAGCAAGCTACAGAACTCTCAGCTCCTTCTCCAGCACCATGTCTGCCTGCATGCTTCCTGCTAGGATAATGGACCAAACCTCTGAAACTGTAAGCCAGTCTCAGTTAAATGTTTGCCTTTATAAGAGTTCCATTGGTCATGGTGTCTCTTCATAGCAATGGAGACACCAACTAAAACATTTTTTTACTAAAAGTACTTGAAGTATTCTTGCAATAAACAGCTGGCAATACCTTCTTACAAAACCTGTTACTGAAGCAGTGTGTAATTATAAAAATTTCAAACTACTTAGGCAGAAATAAGGAAACTATTGGAGAATGAAATATAGGAACCCTCGATAAGTGTCTTGGTCCACTTTTGTTGTTGTTGTTGTTGCTGCTGCTAAAAGCATAATACTAAAGATTGGCTAAGTTAGAAAGAGTTTTATTTTGGCTCATGGTTCTGGTCCAAGGTCAAATGCTGACACAGCACCAAAACGGTACAGGGTATCCTTTGCATGGCGAGAGCCCAGAAACTTGAAAGAGACCTAGCCAAATTGGCTTTTACAGCAGACTCACTCTAGATTGCCCATCAACCCATCAATCCATTAATTACATGATTGAATAAATCCATTTATGAGGGCAGTGCTCTAATCTTCTCTGAAAGGTCCCCCTTCTTAATATTTCATAATAAGGCTTAGATTTCCATACACAGTTCAAACCACAGCACAAGGCATTTGATCAGAGTTGCCTGCACCAATTTGGAAGGAACACATGATGCCTACAAATCCCACAGCTCTATAAAAATGTTGAAAAAATGAGTATGCTAGTAAGTTACGCTGCCTGGCTCCATCAAACAAAATACTACAAACATGAGATGGACTCATACAATAATTAGCAGGTTTCCAGGCACGGATACAAAGGAAACAAGGTACTGGAAACTTGAAGCCTCAGGGGATTGGAAAAACTGGCTGCTCTATTTTTCAAAGAATAGAAAATAAGACTGAAAAAGCTTTTGAGTAATGAAGGCCCATTAAGACCCAGCCACACAGTAAAGATTAGATTAGGGTGTGGCTCCACATTAGAGTCTAATGGTCTCCAGGGAGCCACCTTAAACTGAAAGGAAAAGTCCTAGGAACAAAGCAGCAAAGGAATAAATCAAGGCTAAGAATTATCTGTGGGATACTTTCATGTTACTGCTCATGGAACTGACTGGAAGCAAACTGATAAGCAGTCTCAGTTTTTAAGGGAATGCACCGCTAAGCACACCACAGATCTGCTTTTAAAAGCTGTGTTTTCTCCAAGAAAGCTGTCCTTCCTAATACCCACTTCAAATTCAACAGTAGAGAGAAACTTCCAGAGACCAAAAAAGTGACCATACAGAGCAATGGACAAAAAAGGCACCTCACCATTATGTGGTCACAGTGGCAGAATTAGAGCTTACAGATGGCTCAGTAGCTCCCTTTTGCTTTCACAGCCTGAAGTAGTTGCCACATTGCATGTGTCCTCTTGTTGCTTAGGGTAGGGAAAGATATTTTGTTAGCTCATGGCTCATGAACTAGTGATATGTTGTACCAGAGAAGCTTGTTGTGGGGACTTCCCTGTGCATTGTAGAATGTTCAGAAACATCCCTGGCCTCTAAGCATGCCCCTATTCTCAGTGTATCAGTCAAAGGTATCTCCAGATGTGGCCTAATATATGCTATGAGCCAACTCACTCCCATCAAGAATAAACGGACCACAGTATGTTGTGGAATTATATTGAGACCTCAGGGAAACTCTTGGGCATTACCTCAGTGTCCTGTACTGTTGAGTTCAAATGGAGTGACTGTGTGAGAGTTTAGGCCATCTCATTTGGTGAGGGAATGAATATATTCTTTTGCCAAGAGGATAAAATGTTTATCTTGTTTCTTAGTTTGGGTTTCCATTCTCGTGACACCATGACCAAAGCAGCTCTTACAAAGGACAACATTCAATTGGGACTGGCTTACAGTTCAGAGCTTCAGTCCATTATCATTATGGCAGGAAGCATGGCAGCAAGCAGGCAGGCATGGTGCTGGAGAAGTTGCTGAGAGATCTTGATCTGAAGGGAGCCAGGGAGACCTGTCTCACAGGAAGCCAGGAGGAGGGGAATCTCTTTCGTACTAAGTGGAGCCTCAAAGCCCACTCAAAGGAACCTCAAAGCCCACCCCCAGAATGATACTCTGCTTCCAACAAAGCCTCACCTATTCCAACAAGGACAGCTTTGCTAATAGTGCTATTCCCTGTGGGCCAAGCACTGAAACACATGAGTCTATGGGGCCAAACCTCTTCAAATCACTACCTCTAGTGACCAAATGGATAGACTGTGGCATAAATTTCTGGATCATCATGAGATATGCTTGTTTTAGCAAATAGTTCGATAAGTTTCCAGTTTCAGGCTTGGCCTGCACAAGCCTCTTGCATGTGATCCTTCCATAGCCGATGGCCAGATGTTGCTATCAAGGATCCCTCGGAAGACGCAGTAATCAAGCCTCCACCCTCGGAAGATGCAGTAATCAAGCCTCCACCCTCGGAAGACGCAGTAATCAAGCCTCCACCAACCTGGGCTCCCAAAGACCCTACTTGCTTTCCCAATCTCACTGACCAGAATATCGGCCGGAAGGAGCAAGAATTATCATTTAATTTTAAAATAGTCATAAATTTATTAGTAGTGCTGCTGGAGGTTGAATCTAGGATGTCTTGTCTGCTAAGAAAATGGGTCTACCCTGAGCAATATTCTCAGGCCTTTAATTATTATTAAGGTGCAGTAAAATATCCATAAAACATACCATCTTACATCTTTTAAAGGTATAGTTCAGTGATACTAAGTACATCATTGAGCACCACTATCCTTCCCAGCACTCTTGAAGAATGGAGACTCTGTATCCATTGAACGGTAACCCGTAACCAAAGTTCCTCCCATAGCCCCTGGGACCATTCTATTGTTTCTTCACAGATTTGACTGGCTTAGACACCTTATTTAAATGGATAATGGTATTTGTCCTTTTGAGACTAGCTTATCTCTGTTAAATGTTTAAGTTTTCCTTTTGTCTTCCTAGGGATTGAGCCCAGGGCTTCATTCATGCTAGGATGACACTCTACCACAGCACTTAAACAGTTTTCTTTCTTTCTTTCTTTCTTTCTTTCTTTTTCTGAGATGATTTAGGAGTTTAATGTTGTTCATATAGTCAGTTGAAAACAGTTACGACACAGGTACAACTAGAAAGGACCTCAGCAAAGATCTGGACTGTGTAGTGTTGCCCTGGTCAAACTACAAAGACAGTCATGTGAACACAGTTTGGGGGCGGGGGTAGGGATGTAACTCAGTTTTGTTTAACAGCCTAAGCAAAAGTAAAGAACCAACCATTCCTTCTAGTTGTGGCAAGAAGAGGAAAGGTGACTCATGAAACTTTCAAATCCTTCTCATGAAAGCAGCCTTAAAAGGCAGTAGGTGGAGGATGCAGGTGTCCACAACAGACGACAGTCATGCACAAAGTCATGGGCTGGACAACCTCTAAAAGCCTCAGCAGAACTGCTTCATTAGAAATAAAATGGCACAGATATAAACCGTATGGTATTAAAAATTACCCACTACATAAATTAAACACAGTGTGCTACTTCTATCTCTTTATGAGAATAGCAGCATACAGATCCAAAATGCTCATGAGTAACTTACATTTTCAAGCCACTAAAATACATACTGTGTGCCTGGAGCAGGTAGTAACTTTTCAAACAAATGCTTATTCCTAAGTGAATCTTCAGTTGTTAATTTGTAAAATTTGTTTAAGGTATTATGTTGAATTTAATTTGAAAATTTATAGTGATTTATAGGTATATGAAGGTTCTGATACAGCTAACTTCAGTTTAAGTTTAATATTTCCGTAGAAAACATACTACAGAGGCTGACAGTACGGTGCAGCATTAGTCAGAGTGCTGACGTTCAGATACCAGCACCCACAAAATTTGGGGAACTTCAGCTCCAAGGAATGAACACCCCCTTCTTGCCTCCATGGGCACCTTTTACACCCACGCGCGCGTGCGCGAACACACACACACACACACACACACACACACACACCCCTTCCAAAAAAGAAAAATAATAATTATAATAATTTAAATCACCATCGGGTCATCGTGGTCCCCATGAAAAAGCTTGTGGTAAAAGGGGGCTTGGGGAGAAACAAAGAAAGAAACAGAGGCAGGTGTGACATCCACCCTGACTGCATGCTTCCTGGAGAAGGTGGAATCGCTGCTGTTGCCAGTTTCAAGCAGTTTCTCCTGGAGAGAGGCAACGTGAACAGAAAAGCTAGGAATCATGCCAGAGAGGTTGTAGTCGCCAACGGGAGCAAGGGTGAGCTGAGCCTGGTGGCACAGGTCTGTAATCTCAGCTACATGGGAGGCTGAGACAGGAGGGTTACAAATTCAGCAAGACCTTGTCTTAGTGTAGTAAAATTTAAAAAAGCAAAACAAAGAAACAAACAGTGGGGATGAACGAACAAACAGTGGCTGGGGATGTAGTGTAGGGGTAGAGAGGACTTAGCATCGGCCCTAGGTTCGGGAAGGAGGGTGGAGTGGAAAAGGAACAGGACCCGAATCATTGTAACTTCCCATATCCCTCGTGCTGGCTAATTTTTATGTAAACTTGACACAGCAAGAGTCACATGAGAGGAGGGAACCTCAATTGAGAAAACGCTCCCATAAGATCAGGCTGTAGGACATTTTCTTAATTAATGATTTCTGTGTGAAGGCTGGTGGGTGGGGCCACTCATTGTGGGTGGGGCTGATGGTCCTTGGGTCTATAAGAAAGCAGACTGACAAAAAGTACAGAATACCCAGGATACAACCCACAGACTGGAAGAAGGTTAGCAAGCAGGAAGCCCCAAGTGAGAATGCTTCAATCCCACTTAGAGGGGGAACAAAATAATCACAGGAGTCACAGGGAGGGAAGGACCTGGGTGGGAGAGGGGAGGGATAAGGAAAAGGGGAACAGGATCAGGTATGGGTGTGTGTGTGACAGGAACAAAGAGAAATCCAGAGGACCAGGAGAATAAATAGAAATATGCAGCTTCTGGGGCTGGGAGGTCAGGGAACCCTCTAGAAAGTCCCAGAAACCTGAGAGATGAGAGACTCTCAGGACTCAGTGGGGGTGACCTTAGACAAAACACCCAACAGTGGAGAGAGGGAACTCGAAGAGCCCACCTCCAGTAGATAAACATGGCTCCAAGTTACCAACCCACAGTTAAAATCTGACCCAGAATTGTTCCAGTCTGAAAAACCTGCAGGGAAAAAAATTGGATAAGAAACTGAAGGAAAGGCAGTCCAGTGACCAGCACAACTTGGGGTCCATCTCATGGAGGGGGGACACCAAGGGCTGACACTATTACTGATGCTATGATGTGCTTACAGACAGGAGCCTAGCGTGGCTGTCCTCTGAGGCCCTATCAGAAGTTGACTGAGACAGATGCAGGCACTTACACCCAACCATTGGGCTGAAGTCGGGGACCCCTATAGAGGAATTAGAGGAGGGGTTGAAGGAGCTGAAGGGGAGGCCAACCCCATAGGAAGACCAGCAGTCTCAACTTACCTGGACCCCTGGGAGCTCCCAGAGACTGAGCCACCAACCAGGCAGCATACATGGGCTGATCCAAGGCCCTAGACACATATATAGCAGAGGATTGCCTGGTCTGGCCTCAGTGAGAGAAGATGCACCTAGTCATCGAGAGACTTGAGGACCCAGGGCAGAGGGATGGGAGGGTTAGGGGGAGCACCATGAGGACCAAGCCACCCTTCCATGGCCTCTGCATCAGCTCCTGCCTCCAGGTTCCTGCCCTATCTGAATTCCTACCTTGGCTTCCCTCAGTGGACTGTGACACAAGATATGTAAGCCAAAGAAACTGTTCTCCTAAAGTTGCTTTTGGTAATGATGTTTCATCACATCAATATTAACCATAACTAAGACATAACTTTTCTCAAAAGGTATCAGAAATACTTTACCAAAGTATATTTGAAGAATGACCAACGTGATTGGGTAAACGTAGTTGATAACAGCAAAAGGAGTTACATCACCTCCAGATCAACTAGGATGAAGAAGGGAAGGATTAAAATTCACTTACCTGAAATCCTTCCAGTAAATTTTTGAACAAATGTTGGGAAAAAAAAAATCAACACTAGGACCCCATGACCTGTTTCTCCCAATTTCACAATTCATCTTTGGAAAACAACTCAACTAGGTTATTTAAAAACCATGAATTTGTTGAGCATGATAGTGTGGCCCTGAAATCCCACTATTAATAAAGTCTGGTAGGAAGATTGAGAGTTCCAGGCCAGCCTGAGCTATATAGGGAGGCTCCTTCTCCCTCTCCTCTCCCTTCCCCTTCCCCTCCCCCTCTCCCTCCCCCTCGCCCTCCCCCTCTCCCTCCCCCTCTCCCACCTCCTCGCCCTCTCTCTCCTTTTCCCTCTCCCTCCCTCCTCCCCCACAAGTGAGCTGTTTGGTCTTGATTGAAAGACACAATATAGGAGCTTAAATAATTATGTACCTAGCTTCTAAAAAGACCTTTATATTTCAAAGGAAATACGGCAGTTTAAAAAAAAACCATGCACACTGCTACGTGTGCTCTCCCCTGCTGTCCCTCATGTCCACACGCAATAATTAATACAATTTTTAAACAGAAATAGTAAAACCCCCGACGTTCTTTGACTGCATAGTAGAATAGGCATCCTCTGATACCAAGAAATGATCCTGCATTGTCTTGAGTCCCAGTCTCCCTGATAGGAGAACAATTTCCTTGAAGGAAGACACACAATTACTTCCTGAGATTCCTATTTGAATTCTAGAGCTTGAGATCTCTTTCATTGGAGTTTTGTTTAAATCTACATTCAAATTTCTATGCAAAGGTGGCAAGTTGTCTTTGTAGTTCTTAAAAGCAGACATTATATACATTTCTGTCACAAACTTCAACTTCTTTCCTGTTGGGATCTAACTAGAGTAGGTCAAAAGTTGTTCAACTGAACACTTACGAGCATCTGAAAGTGCTCTAGGCCATAGCTTCTTGATCTGTGGCAGCTTGTGTAGCATACAGGCTTGTGTAGCTAATATGGGGTCCATGAATAATTTAGCAACAGTAAGTTTTCTGAATGTGCAACAACCAAAAGTTGATTGTTTTTTGTTTTTGTTTTTTATTTTCATATTTTATTTACATTTCAAATGTTTCCCCCTTTTCAGATCTCCCCTTTGGAACCTCCCCATTCCCTCCGCTCTCCCCCTGCCATTATGGGGATATTCTCTAACCCACCCTCCCACACACCCACCCACTCTCGTCTTCCCTCCTTGTCATTCTCCTATACTGGGGGATCTAACACCCTCGGGCCCAAGGGCCTCTCTTCCCCCTGATGGATAGCAAGACTCTCCTCTGCCGCATTTGTGGCCAGCACCATGGGTCTCTCCATGTGTATTCTTTAGTTGGTGGATCAGTCTCCAGAAGTATCGGGGGTCAGGCCAGTTGCCACTGTTGCTGCCTCCCTGGGGATGCAATCTCCCTCAGCTCCTTCAGTCCCTTCTCCAAGTCCTCCATCTGGGACCTCACACTCAGCCCTACTGTTGCTGCGAAGTGACTCTTGGGTATTTCAAACTTTTGGGCTAATAACGACTTATCAGTGAGTGCATACCGTGTTCATTCTTTTGTGACTGATTGTTAGTGAGACGTGTTGGGCAGCCAGCTGTGTTCCTTGTACCTCCCCACATTGTAGCATCTCCCCTCCCACAGCTTTGGTTCTACAACACAACACGCGTGTACCCTGCATGTCATATGCTACACAACACCAAAGGATGCTCTCTGAATTATCTCAGCTCAGATTTGAGATTATCGTGTATACTGGACTGTGTTATTTTATATAATATATGTCATATATACACATATACAAAGCTTTATGCTCTTGTAGAAAGAGTGACTTAATTATGAAAACAAAGACTTTCAAAAGGTCTTCTAGGGCTGCTGAGATGGCTCAGAGGGTAAAGGTGCTTGCTGTCAAGGCCAATCTCCTGACCCACATTTCATCCTCGGGACTCACTTGGTAGGAAAGAGCTAACTTCCCTGAGTTGGCTTCTGACCTCTGGCACAAGCACTGTGGCAGACATGTACGTACAAGTGTGTGCATGCTCATGCACAAAATAAATAGATAAATAATAACAACAATAGTACATCTTCTGGGCATGACCTAACTGTTGCACTCATGAATTCACTACAGCTGTGACCAGCACAAGATTGGGTCCATCAAAGTTTTATCACAGATTGGGGAGGGCCTTGTGAGATGCCAGAATTCCTGTGGATTGTTGGCAGTTAATGATTCTTGGGAAAGAGTGCTATTTGTTTCAATGGTGTAGCCACTGGAAAGTTGACCATAGACTAGTAAATAAAGTCCCATCCATACTCATGCAAACAGCCATATTAAAACTCAGTAGGTCATACACACAGAAGACACGAAGTAGGACTTCTTAAGAAAAAAACCAAAGATTTCGGTGGAAGTGGGGGGTGAAAGAAGGTAACGGGGGTGCATATGACATTATACACGTATGCTCATTAGCTTTTGTCAACTTGACACAAACTAGAGTCACCTGGAGGAGGTAACCTCAGTGAGGAATTACCTCCATCTGATTGGCCGGTTGGCATGTCTGTATGGCATGCTTCTTGATGTGATAGAGCCTGCCTTCTGTGGGCGGTGCCATTCCTGAGCAGTTGGTCCTGGAGGTATAAGAAAGCTGACCCTGTTCCTGGAAGCCAGCCAATAAGCAGTGTCCTCCCTCCATGGTTTCTGCCTCTGCTTCTGATTGAGTTCTACCCCTGACTTCCCTCAACGATGGACAGTGCTTAGGATGTGTAAACTAAATAAACCCTTTCTTCTCCAAGTTGTTTTGGGTCAGTGTTTTATCAGAGAACTAAAAACAAACTAGAACAATAGCTATGAGAATTTCATAATGGAACCTATGTGCTAATAAAAGCATTTCAAAATAAGAAAATATATTTCATTAAGGTTTATTATCAGTAATGCTTGATTTGTATGCTCATTTTTATAAACACACACACACACACACACACACACACACACACACTGTACATCTCATCCCCATTTGGTTCTTGCTTTCTGGCCTCCTTCATAGTCTCTTGTTCAGTAGGTACTGAACAATTGGAAACCATTGCATCTTTGAATTTCTGTGATAATTTCTGCCCTATCAATTGAAAGGGTACTCTCTTTCCAGGAAACACTAATACTAATCCCATAGACAAATACCTTTTGGCAGAAAAGCTGTTTTCTAAAATGCCTGAGAAAAACTTTTGGGAATTTGAACTAGACCAACTTTGAACTCCAGGGCTTTTGTAAAAAGATTTATTATTTATTCTTAGGTTATGCATACACATCTGTGTAAAGGTCGGTGCACGTGAATGTCTCCAGCAGCCGGAAGAGAGAGTCAGGTCCCCTGGAGTTGGAGTTGCATGTGGTTGTGGGCTGCCAGATGTGAGTGCTGGAAAACAAACTTAGGTCTTCTGCAAGAGAAGCAGGAAGGTCTTTACTGCTGGACCATCTCTCCAGCCCCTGAACTCCAAATCTTAGCAAATTTTATTGGTTTGTTGATTGAGAGTCAGATGCTTTTGTTAAAAATTGAATTGTTATCAATAAATGATTTAGACAAAACTGAACAGAAGTGAAGCAGCACTCATCACACCAGACCCTATTCTATGAATGGGTTTTATAGCTAAATTGGCACAGAGTCTTATGGTATGTTGCTCAGCTGATACCTTCAAAGCATCTTTAAAGCCAGTATCAGTTCCTCCTTTGTCACCAGTACAGGACTCTCAGTACCTTAGTTTTTCTTTTTACATATTTTTTTTGATAAAGCATTCAGTTAATTAAATAAAATAGCTTCAGGAGCAGTCCTTAGACAAAGATACGATTTCTCGTGCCACTGTCCTCCAAGTTCATGCTACAGTCAGAATTCTGACATAACAGCGGCAGGATGAGATTAGGGTCCCAGCTGGAGTCCTGACACTGCTTCTGATGGTTTAATCTGAGCAAATGAGAACTTCCTTGAGCTCATTCTGTTCTGCAAAATGTAGGAAATCGTCTAGACCAGTGCTGTCCAGCAGGGCCTTGTGCAATGATGGGAGAAGTCTCTGTTCTATGCACTACAGCAGCCACTGGTCACCTGAAGTGTGGCTGATGTGACAATGGAGTTGCATTTACATTTTTACCCCATTCTAAATCATGCAGCCAATGATCACCTTACCGGACAGCAGAGGCCTAGACTCACTCACTCAGTCAGCAAACATCTGAGTATCTTCTAAGCATCACATGAGATGAAGGAAGGCAAGGAGGGTCACTATGATGTCTTTGTCCTCCAGGAGTTAGCACTGAGGAAGACTAAATAAGTTCTAATTATATGCAAAGCCCACGTACAAAGAAGAGAGCAATGACCAGAGGTACATCTTATCTATGTTCTAAAATTACATTCATTAAACTCAACTAACCCAACTTTTTATCAACTCTTTTTTTTTTTAAGCATAGATCTATCACCCAGAAGTAGGATTCTCTAACCAGTCCCATGAGCACTCCCTCCTTTTGTGCTTGCTTGATAGCTGATTGGTTAACTCATTCATCCAATATGTTGTGTTTTCTTATGTAGCAGGCGCTTGGCTAGGTAGGCATATGTGAAAATGAATTTGTCCGACAAAGGATCTCAGAGTTCCGGAGTGAAATACAAAATTCATTTAGTTTTTCAGTTCATGACATACCAGGTGATAGGGTCATTTTGGGAATATTGTGAGTGCACATTGCACAGCACTGTTTTGTATTAACAGTACAGACACAGAAACGGAAGATGTCGCATGTTTGCCCATTAAAAACCACTGATGAGGGGCTGGGGAGATGGTTCAACAGCTAAGAGTGTTTATTGCTCTGTCAGAAGATGGGAGTTCAGATCCTAGCAACCACATTAAGGGACTCAGAAACTCTGTAACTCCAGCTCCAAAGGATCTGATGCTCCTTCCTGGTCTCCTTGGATACCCCAGACCTACATATGTATATGTATACAAACACACACACACACACACACACACACACACACACACACACACACACTAATAGATTAAAAAATTCTGACTCATAAACTTTGTAGCAGTGTATTTAGAAAAAACGTCTTGAGGAGATATTTTTCAGAAAAGACTCTTGGGCATAAATCTTTCCTGGTTTTCATTTTGCTTTTCTCTTTCCTGCTAGAAATGTCTAGTGGCAGAATCAAGTACAGTATTTTTCTGTGTTCAATGATATCTTCTTTCACATAAAAATGGATGTGGTGTCCCTTCACATTTGTTAGATACATTTCTACCTCCTTCATTATTCTTTGTTAGTTGACCAGAATATCACTATGAAATCCATTAGAGGGTTTAAAGGAACCAAGAGTGGGATCTCCCCAGAGCATGAGTGTAGAGAAAGGGAAAGGCACTTAGATACTACCCTGCAGAGTCTGCGCAGGAGGCAGCAGTTCCTTCCAGATAACCAGACGGCTTTATGGAGGATGTGGACTTGGACGAGACCTGGACCCTGGAAGGAAGTGTGAGGTCTACAAAGGCAAGGAAGGAAGCAAGGCCATGCCTGAGACAGGAAAACGTGAAGTTAGAGAGGAACTGAAGTTTAAACAAGAAAAACAAACTGAAACTAGAGGAGAGTAAGATTGAGATTACAGACTGTGGTCACACCTCGGGTTTCCAGTGCCAGGCTTAGGGAGTCTAGACCTTACTCATGATCTTTAAAGCATTCAAACAAAGAGGTGAGCAAAGCTCAGCTGTTCATTGAGAATATGAATCTGGGACTAGAGATGCAGTTGGTGGAAGACTTGCTTAGTGTGCACAGAGCGTGGGGTTCTATCCTGTAGCTGGTTCCTTATAATGCCAGAATTTGAGAGGTGGAGGCAGGAGGAAGAGACATTGAAGGTGATCTTCAGCTACATAGAGGCCAGTTTTGACAGTATTTAATATATTATGGGATGGAGAAAAGGTAAGCCTAGGGACCCATACATAAGGCTAGTTACCACAGAAGAGAAGGCAATCCCTCTGCACTAGGAACCAGTAGGAGGAACTCGTGGAGAGGAATGGGCTCAGGAAAGGTTATTGAAACACTACAGTCAACAGGACCCATCAGCCCAAGGTGTATAACGATGGGGTAAGAGGAAGTAGAAATTACCCCAATATCCCAGACCTTCTTGATGGAATGTGGTGGCATTTCCAAGTGCAGAAGGAGAAACAGACACACAAAATATGTTCTTACAAAGAAAAAGAATATTATATTACATTCTGGAAGTGTGTGTCTCTGCGTGTATAGAAGTTCATTGAGGACATCATATTGAATCTAATACTAATGGGTGACTTGGTTACTTGCATTTAATGTTGTTTCTCTTATTACTTAAGCATATTTATGTTCTCAGATTGATGAGTTGGAGAAATGCTTCCTGTAACCTTAACTTGACCTTCCTTGTTAGTGGGGTGTTTGAGGTATATAGATTTTCTTACCTCATTCAGCTTCTTTAGCCAAGGAGATTCTCAAAATAACACAAAAGATCTCTATTTTTAACTACAGAAAGTTCTCACTCCAGGAAGAACTTAAGGTTTTAGCCCAGAAGTTCTTTAAACATTCAGCATGAAGGACTTTTCAGATTAATCTTATAGTGTTAATAAATTTAAAATCAATAGCTTGGAGACAATTAATGTCATGAAATGAAATACAGCTTCCCGGTTGCATTTTTTTCTAAGAAGTATTGGTTTCAAAATTTAAGATAAATAAATATAAAACAACAGTTTTTAAAAATAAGTTTTTATGACCCCCTTCCCGGTGCCACACAGGCCCTGGTGGGAGACCACACCTGAGATGACCCCTGCCTGGTGCCACTCATTAGGGAATAACACTCCTGAGAGCACTCCTGAGATGATCCCAGACACCCAGAGGCCCCCTGCACCACTAAGATGAGCAAGCAAATGGTGAAGAGATGAAAGACAAGGAGGAGCAGAAGGACACAACGAAGAGAGGCAGAACTGGATACTTGAAGGTAGTGAGGAATAGCTTGATGTGAGTAGCCAGTGATGCCCCCTAAGGCCATGGTGAGGTCCTGGCTTGTGCTGTCACGAAGGACCATGTCTAGGTCTGTGGCCCTGCAGCATCAAGGGTCTGTTACACAAAGGTCAGGTCTGGGCTGCCACCTGGGGCTATGATGATTACCTGAAGGAACCCCTTCCCTGAGCATCATGAGTGAGCTAACCTTGAGGATGTGAGGGCAGGAGAGCTGGTCCCTCATCAGCTTTCAGTACTTGGGAGAGTGGGCCCTGCACCTTGCCTGGACAGCACTGTAGTGCTGGCCCTGGTTGTGGGGGTTGCAGGTGAGCCAGCCAAGAGGGCATGAGGACTGAAGAGCTGGCACTGCCCCATGCTGGCTGCTGCATTGGATGACCTAGCTTGGGCAGGACTGGCGAGCTTACCCCAGTGGTGTGGGTGTGAGAGAGCTGCTGAGCTGACCTGCTCAGATACTTCTCAGGCCCAGACTCAGGGTTTTGAGTAGGTCAACTCTAACATCTACCCCATTGATGAACTGCTGAAGTCCGTGAAGGGGCTGGTCCTACAGATCCAAAACGACAGGATCTCCATGACACAGGGCAACAACAAGCTATCCGAGAGGAGTCCCAGTGAGGTTTCACTATTGATAACGAAGCAGAAGCCAGAGCCTTGAGCCAGAACAATGACTCCTTGCAATGAAGCTTTGTAAGAGAAAACCTGAAGGAAAAGGGTACACTGTGGGACACACTGTGATACACAACAGCTTCCACGAGATTTTTTTTCTTTTGGTGGTGGTGGGGGGTTTGTAAAGACAGAGGGAGGGTATGAAGGGGCAGGATGATGAGTGGGATTTGGGTGTATGTTGTGAAAACTACAAAGAATCAATAAAAAGTTTTCTTTAAAAAAAGGCTTTTAAACAATAGTTTGTAAAAATGACTAGTTTTGCTTTGGGAATAAATAGGCAAGTAAGGAAGACTTGTTCTTCCAGATGAAGACATTTATAACACAAAATGTCTCAAGCAATTCTTTACTCTCTATTTTTTTATGGTTCTGCATTTTTCAATCTGAAATTACAGTAGGAATCTGCAGTGGCTCTATCTAGATGAGTGTTTATAAAGCCATTTGTTAACTTTCCTAATTTTATCAATTTTTACATTAATTAATTAACAAATTAATTAATTTAGTGTGACTGTCTTGCCTGCGTGCACTTTTGTTTGTTTTTGTTTTCATTTTTTGTTTGTTTTGGTTTTGTTGTTGTTTGTTTGTTGCATCATGTGCGCACAGTGCCCACAGAGGCCAGTAGAGGGCGTCAGATTCCCTGGGACTGATGTTCCAAATGATTTTGAGCCACCATGTGGGTTCTGGGGGTTGGAACCTTGCAGAGAAGCCAGTGCTGCTAACCACGGAGCCATCTCTCCAGTCCCCAACCTTCCTAATTTTTAATTCTCTTTTGAATCTTAAAGGCTGTCTTTGTAAACGGCTAGCTGGGGACTGCTTGGTTAACTGAGAGGGAGGGGGACCCAGACTTAGGCTTTGTTGAGACACCTAGTATCATTTCCTTTCTTTGGCACGTTTCAAAGCGCTGAGAAAGGGTGAGTGGTTTCATGCGAACCGGTGCTTGGTCAGTTTGCTCTAGAGAGAATGTAACAGAATCCTGATGGCTTGAAGCAAAAACACCGGAATGGTAACATGAACAATAAGAAAGGAAAATATTTTCTGTGTATCTGGAAAAAGAAGCATAAGTAACTGATTTGAAAGCAAGTTTTGTTGAAAGTATCCAGTGTTTTGCTTTAAACTTTTAGTTTTGTTTTTAGTGAAGTCTTTAGCATGTCTCAACTAATTGGATACCTTTATTTGCAGAGGCTCTTTTTCGGGTCACATTTGTTTGCCTTGCGTTAGTGTGACAAGCTTGGGTCAGAGCAAGAGTGATGTACCTGCCTCCAGAGAGGAGTGGGAGTGAGTAGTTATTTACTCTAGGACATTTTAAATTTGGCCTGTTCATGACCCCTTCTGCCTGTGATATTTCTATGCAACCCTGGTTATGTATGGTTTGATCTGCTATGATTTTACAATTTCCCTTAAAAGGTAGGAAGTGCTCCTTTCCTTCATCTGGTGGGCTTAAACTCTGGAAAGTCTAGTCCTGGAATGACAGTAATGTCAGCATGAAGTTGTCAAACACTTACTGTGTCCCAGAAAATGGTTCTAGCCTAGTACTTCATGGCTTCATTGATTTAGACACCACTGTTCAGTGAGTTAGTCATTAGGTCTTTCATTTTCCAGATGAATCAGTTGAGGCACAGATGAGGCAACTTTCCCAGGGGTACCCAGCCTAAGTAACAGGAACTCTGGGGTTTCCTAAACTATGTTCAAAATTGTAAGTAGGGTTCCAGGTTTAATAATTCATTTTACTTGTTTATCCATGTGTGTGTGTGTGTGTGTGTGTGTGTGTGTGTGCGCAATGGTTCTGAACAAGGCTCTGGTATTTTCTGATTGGTGTTCTGTTTTGTACTTAATTTTACATTTGTGGTGCTGGAGACCGTGCTTAGGTCTTTGCTTGAGTGAAGGAAGTGCTCTGTATCACTGAGCTACTTCCTGGGCTCTCTCCCTTGACCCTCCAAAGCATGAAAGTTTAATATTTTCAAATAAGTTACCATATCTGCTGATTAAAAAAACCACAAAGTACTATATAGAATTTCAGGTTTCCTTAGCATTTTAATGTGGATTTCGTTGTGGCTGCCTGCTGCCCTACACTCTTCTGGTTCTAGGCTCCTCTCACCTCTTTCCCTCATTCGTCTGCAGAATTTCTCCTTCTACTTTGCTAACATGCACTTTATTTTCCTCTCCACTCCTTCCCTTAAATGCCTATTTTCTTCATTTATTGGAAAGCTCACAGCTGCCAGATCCCCCAGAACTGGACTACAGAAGGTTGTTAGCTACCTATGGATGCTGGAATAGAATCCACATCCTTTATGAGAGCAGAAGAAGCTCTTACACTGTGGATCCATCTCTCTAGCCACTACAGTAGTTTTATAAGAAGAAGCTTTGGTGGCTTAACCCAGGGAAGTGTTGGTTTTAAACCCAGGAACTGTTTTAACAAGTGCCTTGACTATTCTGGACACCTGCCTCTTAGCATGAACTAAGATCCCTTCCCTTTTGTGATTATATACTCCAAGTTTATGGAATCTTCTTTGTGAAGCTGATCAATGGAAAAATAGAATGGAAGATTGTGTGTGAGAAGATTTAGCAGTCCAGCCCGCAATGTTGTCTTTTTCTCTCTATAGTCCCTTGGCTAGAATGGTCAAATGGCTGCAGCCAACTGCAGGAGATGCTGGGAAATGTAGTTCAGTGTTATGCCCGGGGGAAGGCAGAACTGCTTTGGCAAATAGTTGACTGTTCTTTGGCTAGATGAGCATAAATTAGTAAACACACAAACATAACCCATGATAAATGCTGTAAATCAAAACTAGTATGTCTGAGTAAGAATGGGGCATGGGCGGGTGATGTTTAAATTGAGGCCTCACGACAATAAAGCAAAAAGAAGTGGACAGAGGATATTGTGAGGGTGCACAAAAATGTATGCCCGAGGTAGGAGGCAGCACAGGGGGAATTCAAGAATTAAAGAAGAGCAGTGTGTCCAAGTGCAGGAACAGTGGTCTGGGACGAGGCCCAACAGACAAGCGAGGCCACATCATATGAAAGAGTTAGTGTCATAGCCATAGCAAGGCATGGCATGACTAATGTTTCTAAGGATATAAAACAGGACTCTTGCTAGGCCACCTTCAGTGGGAGGTCTCAGTTACCCCCATATTCCATAGTGAGTCTTTACTGTAGATCAGCAAGGAGAACAATTATAGAGGAATTTAGAACTAAACCTGTGAGGCCAGGCATGTAGCACAGGGGCAGGGTTCTTATCTAGGATACGAGACTTGGGTTCGAGCCCTAGCAACAAACAAGCAAGCATGCAACCCAGTTCTGAGGATCCTTGCTCCCCTCCCCCTCTTTAGGACTGTACAACATGTGGGCTGAAGGTGAGGAAGCAGAAGCTGGCTGAGTTTGGGAAGACGCCCATGGAAATGGACACAATGCTTTCCTTTCACCTCAGGTCTGGCAATGGAGACTTCATTGCAGCCACATGGAGTTTGACTTGTCCCCTCTGAGTCACAGGGATGTTTGGGAAATAGTGTACCGGCATTCAAGTAAGGATTTGCTTGAAAAATGACAGCTACCTTTCACTGGAAGCCCAAAGGGATGAGATTCTTGGTAGGAGCACACACTTGGGGGCATTTGACAATGGATCACACTTAAGAGTCCTTCTACCTACCCTGGATAGCTTTAGCAGAAAATGTCCAGCTGCGGCTGAGACTTTGCCCTGTGCACGGAACCCATCAGAGGAAGCTGCAGAGGAATCCCCAAGCTGCTCTTAAATGGTCTTGACCAGCTGGAGTCCATGCCTAGGGACCTGAGGCAGAAAGACTGAGAGCTGTAGCTCAGCCTAGGTTACCATAAACTCTGTTCTTTAAGCACGGCCCCATCGCCCCTTCTGTGGCCAGAGTATATCAAAGTGGAGGCAGCTGTGCCTGTTACAGGAGGCACCCCAGGCCCTTATCTTCTTTCCTTCCACCTCTGACTGGTCAAAGGTCAGTAGAGAGAATGTAGTGGAAGAGAGCCAGCAGGGAGGAGGTGGCACCCAATACCAAAGCCACCAGCTCAAGCAAGTTTGGGAGGATATTGGAGAGGAAGCATTTGCTGAAAAGGAAGTTCAGAGTTCTGCTCCAACATGCCAGACTGGGCATTTTTTACTATTGAAATGATACTATTTCATGACAAAAAAAAAAAAAAAAAAGGAAAAGAAAGACCTTGCCTTAGATGCTGGGAAAGAACGAATGTCTGAAGTGCTGACTTGAACAGGCTAAGAAGTATGAAGCTGCTCTCTCTGTCTTAGGAGAACTTCTACTCCCATATAGGAGTTAGCTATTTTAGGCAACCACCCAGGCTGTGATGTGGAAATCATACCAGAAAAACGACAGAGGATCGCTTAGGGGTTGATAGCGGACTCCTTCATGTCAGCCATCAAGGTGACTAGGTGAATTAGTCACTCTGTTGTTGCTGTGACAAAGTACCTGATGCCAGCATGACAGATTTATTTTTCTCATGGTTCCCAGGTTTCAGTCTATGGACGCTGGCTCTCTTGTCCCTGGGATGTGAAAAACACTCAGGCACAGGAGAACACAAGAGCAAAGCTGCTCACTTTCTGACCACTAAAAAGCAGACCCAGAGAGAATGTCCCATCAACGATTGGATGGTTCTTACACATTCAGGTCAGGTCCCCTTTTATAAAATCTTTGTAGAAAACGCCCTTACAGACACACCCAGAGGCGTTCTTTATAAATCTCCTGGTTGCTTCTCAACTCAATTAAGTTTACAATGATTAACCACAAAGCTAGCTGTGTGACTCTGGGAATGTTACTTCTCTGTATGTTAGTTTTATCAGCTTGAAGTGAGAATCTCTTAGGGAGCTATTAGGAAGACTAAATGCAGCAATTGGTGTTTACTTAAAGACTGCCTGATTCATAGTAAGGATTATGAGGTTTCCATTATTATTTTTATCTTAAAGGTTACTATTGTATCAGACCAAATGTGAAATGATGTTGATGCGGACTCCCTTTAGCCCACAGAGTTGAAGAGTCATAGTCAGCAGGAAGTGGAAGGGAACACGAGGGAGAGGGACCATGAGAATTACTCCCAGGTTTTTGGATAGATGGAATCGAGGCTGGGGGAGGGGAAAGGGAGAGACGTGTGCTGGCCTCCGAGAAATTCCTAGTACAGATGCTATTAAAAGACCATGTTTCTGCAGCACTGGAAGTTTTGAGGGTCATAGGAGCAGAGTTCAGACATTTAAAATATCTAGGAGAAGTAATCTTTGTGACTATTGTTTCACTAGTTTAGAAAATTGAGGGCCAGGGTCAGGTTTTTCTTTCAAGAGCTAAGCAGGAATGACACAGGATAATGACCCTTGAGGACTGGCCATTGTTAGAGAAAACAACCAAGGATACAATATTAATTCCCAAACTGGGGCTGGAGAGCTGGCTCGGCTGTTAACAGCACCCGCTGTTCATGCAGAGGACCAATCATGTCAGGCGGCTCACGACCACCAGTAATTCTTGCTCCAGGGGATCTGGTACCTTCTTCTGACCTCCATGGGTATCCCTACACACGGCGCACATGCACACACACACACACACACACACACACACACACACCTCTAACACACACACACACACACACACCCCTCTAAAAAATTCTAACATTCTAATAGCTATTCCTCCTTCCCTTTATCTTCCCCTTCCCTGTTTGCTGGGGATTGAACCCACAACCTCACACACGCTAATGTTCTACTACCAAACTGTGTCCCACTCCGAGTTTTATACTATTATAACTAATTATTGCTTACTGCCTAGGTACACTATGTGCAAAAATCATATTTCCTTTTTTTAGGGAGTCATATAGAAACTATTTGCTGCCCAAGCTTAAAAAAATTTCATAATTTTGGAAATTTACTTAAAATTGTGACACATTTTAAACAGATTTGTAATTTTTATCATGCATTTCAAATACAATGTTGGTTGTTTGTCTTTCCTGGAATTTCTATTTGTCTTTCCTTTGTCTTAAGAGGAAATATGTTCTCTTCCCCAGGTCATAATGTCAATCTACAGCCACTTTATCTGCAGACCTCATTTCAGTTTTCTTCTTGAAGGCATCGTATTGGGGCTGGCTGACTTCTATTCCAATTACTAGTGGTTTGCAAACTAGCTCACCTACCCACCTGGGTTGCTTTGGAGTCACCCCCACCTCTCATGTTCTTCATTTTGCTCTCTGGGATATCTTCAA